>CM035440.1:106471950-106514450 GCA_020310875.1 Ceratopteris richardii | reverse complement strand
TCATAGACTTTAATTCCTATGGTTCTTTCTTCAATCCAAGTTGAAACTCCATGTTCCAAGCTTTATGTAAGATCATCCTTCAAGGGTCCAAATCAAGTGTTGAGGCTTGATATGCATCAAGAGCTCCCCCTCAAGCCAAACACTTGCTTGAGTCTTCATCTTTGGTCTTCAATGATGTCCTGTAATCCAATCATGGATTTAAACCTGCATAGTTTACTTCCATCCAATGCTTTTGTAAGCAAATCTGCACATTGAGAATGAGTAGAAACATAACTTAATTCAATCTCTTTGCTAATCAATTTTTCCCTCACATAGTGGTAATGAACTTCTATGTGTTTTGTCCTAGCATGATAAACAGGATTAGCTGCAAGGTGTAAAGAACTTGTGTTGTCACCAAATATGGTTGGTGACCTTGTGAATAGTCCTAGCTCTGAATATAGTAGCTTTAACCAAATTGCTTCTTGGGTAGCAATTGCCAAACCTCTGTACTCTGCCTCAGTAGATGATAAGGCTACTGTAGGCTGTTTCTTAGATGACCAAGAAATGGCTTTATCACCTGCAAAACAAATATACCCTGAAGTGCTTCTCCTGTCATCCTTGCAACCTGCCCAATCTGCATCTGAGTAAACCTTAAGATCAATATCTGATGTATATGGATAATACAAACCATGGTTCAGAGTTCCCTTGAGATATTTAATGATCTTTTTAGCTGCCTCAAGATGAGGTGCCCTAGGTTTGTGCATGTATTGGCTAAGTACACTAACACCATAAGATATATCAAGTCTTGTCAAGGTAGCATAGTTGAGACTTCCTACCATGCTTTGGTAACCTGTAATGTCCTTGATTTCTTCTCCTTGATGTGCACTAAGCTTGTGATTGACTTCCATTGGAATGCTTGATACCTTAGCTTCCTGCAAACCAAATTTCTTGACCATGTCTTGTATATACTTCTTTTGAGTGATATATATACCTGTATCTGTATAAATCAACTCAAGTCCTAAGAAATATTTTAATAATCCAAGATCATTGATCTTGAATTCCTTCATCATTTGTGCCTTGATATATCTGATTCCTTGAACATCATTCCCTGTAACAATGATGTCATCAACATAGACACACAAATAGATTACCTCTGAATTTGTCTTTTTGATGAACAAAGATGTATCTGCTTTACTCATTACAAATCCTTGGTCTTGTAGGTAGGTTGTCAATCTGTAATTCCATGCTCTAGGTGCCTGCTTCAAACCATATAGAGCTTTCTTCAATTTGCAAACATGATTTACCTTAATTGGGTCTTCATATCCAGGTGGTTGTGACATGTAGACTTCCTCTGAAATCCATCCATTCAGAAATGCATTCTTCACATCCAATTGATACATGTTCCAATTCTTGGATGCAGCTACACTCACCATAACTCTGATAGTTGGCATCTTGGCCACAGGAGAAAATGTTTCCTCATAATCTATGCCTTGGGTTTGTGCAAAACCCTTGGCTACCAACCTGGCTTTATACCTATTTATGGTTCCATCTGAATTCCTCTTTACTTTGTAGATCCATCTGGATCCTATCACCTTCATGGATTCTTTCTTGGGTACTAAGTCCCAAGTATCACTCTCCTCAAGAGCTTCCATCTCTTCATCCATTGCTTCCTTCCATTCTGGTTTTTTGATTGCTTCCTCATAGGTACCCGGTTCTTCACTCAAGAGATCTTTTGCAAGATATACTGAATGCTTTGTAACAAGAGAAGTATCATAACCATACCTAATTGGTTTCTTACTTTCTCTTTGAGACCTTCTCATAGCCTGAGTTGAGGATTCTGGAATATCCTTCATCTTTAGCTTTCCTTTTGATTTCCAAGCTTTGAACTCCTCAAGATTGATGGAGTCTTCATCATCTGATTCTGAATCATCTTCTTTGATTGATTCCTGCTTGATTAGCTTTGGAAAGTCTTCATCTATATCATATGGTAGACTTACCTTCCTGCACTCATTTTCATACCATGAATCATTCTCATCAAAGATGACATCTCTGCTTACCTTGAAGCCTTTGTTTGTGGGGTTGTAGAATCTGTACCCTTTTTGGTTCAAATCATAACCAATGAAGATACATTTTTCAGCTTTAGGGTCTAATTTCCCTCTTACCTGTGAGGGTATATGCACATATGCTATGCAACCAAAAATTTTACAATGATCCAGAGATGGTCTCTTACCATGCCAAGCCTCATAGGGTGTCATACCATTAAGTGTTTTGGATGGCAATCTGTTTATGAGATAGGTTGCAGTAGAAACTCCTTCTGCCCATAAATAATTTGGTAGCTTCTTCTCATTGAGCATAGCCCTAGCTGTTTCCACAATAAGTCTATTTCTTCTTTCTGCCACACCATTTTGTTCAGGTGAGTATCTGGTTGTAATCTCCCTTTTGATGCCTCTTTCCTGCAAAAATTCTTCAAAGTCATTGGAGAAATACTCTCCTCCACCATCTGACCTTAACTTCTTTAGTCTTCTACCTGTCTGGTTTTCAACAAGTGCAAGATACTTTTTGAAACAATTAAATACTTCATCTTTACCCTTCATAAAGTATAAAATTGTCCACCTGCTATAGTCATCAATAAAAGATACATAGTACCTTGATCCTGATATTGAAGGGTCCTTGCTAGGTCCCCAAACATCTGTGTGTACCAAGTCTAGGTAGTCTTGGTGCATGAATCCTCTCTTTGAATAAGGCAACCTGTGTGACTTACCAAATTGACATGCTTCACACTTATATATCATGTGTTGCTTGGATACATTAGGTATCCCAAGCACACATTGATCCCTGCACATTTGCTTGATGGTTCTCTCACCTATGTGTCCAAGTCTTTTGTGCCAAATCTCTAATTCTGATAAGGTTTGATCCTTGTAGTTGAACAAAGCAATATTTCTTGTATCTTCAAGCTCAAAGGTAAATAACCTACCTGATTTTTCTCCCTTTGCTATCCTCTTGAAACTATTCTTTGGGTCCTCCACATAAACTCCATGTTGTGTGAATCTGACCTGCAATCCCTTCTCTACAATCTGACCAACACTCATAAGATTTTTGGTGATTGTAGGTACATAGAGTACTCTACTCAGAAGATTCTGTTTGCCATCACATGTCTTCACATTACCAACTTTTATAACAGAGTGTTTAGTGTCATCACCTGTTTGTACCTGATGCTTTCCTTTAGGTTCTTCCAAATCAGAGAGAAATGCAACATTTCCAGCTACATGGTTAGAGCAACCTGAATCAATATAAAATAAATTATCATCATTTGTACTTTCCTTGGAGGTCATGTTCATAATCAGTAAGGAGTCATCTTGCTCCTCTGTGTAATTGTTGTAGTCCCTTCTATTTCTGTATCCACCATTGTTGTTGTGATTGTAGTTGTTGTTGTATTGGTTGTTGTTTCCATTGTAGCCTTGGTGATGTTGATTGAATCTGCCTCTTCCTTGAGAGTAGCCTCCTCTTTGGTAACCTCTTCCTCTTTGGTTCTTGTAGTTTTTGTAGCACTCATCTGTAGTATGGTTAGACAAACCACATATATTGCAAGGTGATGAGTTGTAGGGTCTCCCCCTACCTGACTTACCTCCTCTGCCTCTTCCTCTTGAAGATCTACCTCTCCCTGCAAAGTTTGCTTGAGAGGTGGATCCTTCTTCATCAAGCTTTTTGCCTTTACCCTTATCCTTGGACTTCTTATCAGTATAAAGAGCAGAGGAATTGTTACCTTTTGATTCTCCTGATTTTGTAAACTTGGCTTCATGTGTGAAGAGTTGGCCCATAAGAGTTGTAAGATCAGGGGTATGCATATCCATGTATAAGTCCATTGCAGTGGTGAAACTCTCCCACTTGTCATCTGCCTTGAGTCCATTTGTCACTTGCCTGACTATTTGCTCCTCTTCAATTTCTTCTCCAATGCTTGCTAGTTGGTCTGCCACATCTTTGATCTTTGTCACATACTCTGAGACTGATTGCTTGGGCTGCTTCCTCATGGTTGTAAACTCTATCCAGAGTTGATTCTTCCTAGCCCTTGTATTGGAAGAGAAATAATTGGACAAGGTTTCCCAAGTCTCTTGGGAAGTCTTACAATTCCTTATATGTGGTAAAAGGAAATCAGAGATAGAGTTTAGAAGGTATGACCTTGCCAAGGCATCTTTTGCACACCATTGATTTAGTCTCTCTTGCTCATCCTTGGTGGGTAGACCTCTAGCTTTGAATGTAGGTAGCTCTTCATCTCCTGATATGAATCCAAACAGACTTCTTCCTTGTAGATAGGTCTTCATTCTCAGAGACCATGCTTGGTAATTGTTCCTGTCTAATTTGTCAATAAAAGAAGGGAAACCATCACCCATGATTACCTTATTTATTTAGCTCTGATACCACTGTGAGAGGTGATGGTAGGAGACACTCAGAAGATGGAGTTGGAGCTGCTAAACCTGCTTGACTCCAGCCACCCTTTGCTTCAGATATGTATTGTAGACTTGCTTAGGTCCCAAATGATGCAAAGGAATCACATATGTACTTTGCAATCTCTTTGTGCAATGATCAAATCAAAACAGATGGTTGAAACTTCAAAAATCTGAGAAAACTTGCTAAATTTGTTTTGACACCTGCTCAGTCTAATGCTCAGTGTGTCCAGCACACTTACAATTGGGCAAATTCCTTTTGAGAGAATTAAATTAACTTAACAAGCTATTGATTGCAAGTTAAATCACTTCAATTGACAAACTATGCTTTGAGAATTATCTTTAGCAAAATAAGAGATGATCCCGACTTTTTAGGAGCTACACACAGAAATACCAATGACTGCTTCGATTGACTTTTCTCACGATTGGCTGAATGAAAGTTCTTCAAACTTTGTAGTGTTGTAGAAGACCTTGAGCTGATTCCAACAAGCTTTGAATCATTGAATTTGGTTCAGTAGATCTTGAGATATGCCTTTCTGAAGTTGACTGACTTGGAGAAGATGATACAGAGAAAAACCAGAGATACAAAATGTATATATTCTATTGATATGAATGATTTTACAATCTCATTAGCTTGATAAGCAAGGCTAATTGAGATGATAAGGTGTTGGCTATGACTTAGCTCAAACACACATAGAATTACAAGAGATTTCTGCCTCGGGAGTTGTGTCAAAAAGGTGGTGGACTGAAGACTTGTGACCCGCGAGTTTTTTCCTTTGTTTTATAAAAGGTTGATAGATGATTGGTTGTCACTTTCCTATAATCATGTACCTAAAAAGTTATTGATTGAAAGATTCCTTCAATCATTCACCTCCTCTACATATGGGGAGATATTCTCTCCACCTCTCAATCAACTTTATCAACCAATTTCCACGACTTTTACAAGTAGGTTTGATTACATAAATCATGCTAAGTCATTATTGACTTTTACAATGAGTGAAGAGTTAAAAACTCATAGACTTTAATTCCTATGGTTCTTTCTTCAATCCAAGTTGAAACTCCATGTTCCAAGCTTTATGTAAGATCATCCTTCAAGGGTCCAAATCAAGTGTTGAGGCTTGATATGCATCAACAATAGATACATACATACATACATACATATATGTTTGTATGTATGTGTGTGCGTACATAATATACACATACATACATACACACATATAGTGCTCTCTCTCTTTCTCTTGCTCTCTCTCTTTCTATCTATCTCTCTCTCTCTCTCTCTATATATATATATATATATATATATATATATATATATATATATATATATATACTATCAATATATATGGACATGTATGTGTAAGAATTATGGGTGCATATATGACATGTCTTCATTGTGCATGTTTTTCTTTCCTATGCTCAGTGAAGGTGAAGAAAAGTTTGACCAACAATGGAAGAAGAAGGTAGCAGTAATGAAGTTGATTACAAAGAAAGGTCAGTACAAGAAATGATTTAGGAACGCAAATAATATCAAATACTCAGACTTTTCTATATTTTTAAGGGTTTTTTCATAAACAATCTCCTAAGTTTATATATATCAAATATAACTTATCATCAAGATTTGCCAACTTTTTGAATTTCAATTGGAAATAATCGTACGAATTTGCGAAAATATTTATACTTATAATATGAGATATTTAGAGAAATTCGCCCATATTTATATACTTTTGAGTGAGGGGAGTGGTCTTATTTTTTACCCTCGTGTATATACATGTTTATATATATATATATATATATATATATATATATATATATATATATATATATATATATATATATATATATATATATATATATATAGTGTATGTATGTGTGTTATATGAATGTGTGTCTACATGTATGAATGTGTGAAATCATTAAAAATGAATAAATAAAATGAAAAGTGCAACTTGCTTGGAAACTTTCTGTAGATATGAAGCCATGTGTGTGTAAGATAACAAAATCGGAAAGCTATGTGTGTGAAAGAGCAAAAGAGGATGAGTGAGAGAGTGAGAAAATGAAGAACATGAAGATCATGAGCCTCTTCAACACTATGCCTTCTCTCTATTTTGAGATTTCGAAAACGCCACGTGCACTGTTGTATATTTTATTATATATAAAATTTTCGAGTGCAATATCCATTGCTATAGTTGTTACCATATCGTCCGGGAATCGGTTTTTTTTTCCATGGATGTACAAATCGGTTACTGTACAGTGCAATAAAAAGAAAAACTAAATAAAAAATATTTAAAAAAATATCGGTATATTTGTTTAAATATAGAAAGAAATTAAAAAAATATTTTTAGTTAGACTCTCATAAGGACCACTATAACGATGAAAAACATGTACCCACATTTTACCGATCGATTTTTTTTGTTGGCGGATGAACATATCTACGGCCACCATTTTTAAGTCATATTGCATCCACAGCTATTTCATATTTTATTTATCGTCATTTTGAGATCTATGTGATATTTTTTCTCTCCAATTGAATGGAAACACAGGAGCTTGCACATGCATAATCCTCTTTCCTAAACTAAAAGTGGTAGAACATCCCTTTTTTTCATGAGAGTAAAACCATCAATACTCCTACAATAGAGGAATCTTTCATCAAGAATTAACTGCACCTAGGTGTGCAGTATTTTTTACCTACTTAGTTACATAAATTGTTCTCTTCCTCTAAAGTTACATAAATTGTTATCTTCCTGTAAGAACCTACATGTTTATATATATTCATGCATATATGTGTGCAAAATCTATCTTCTTCCTACAATAAGTTCAGTAAGAAAGCCCTACCATTATTAGAAAGGTTTAGCAAAAGCCAATTGTTTTTAGCGATGCTTCACCAGCCCTTTTGTGAAGTGTGGGGCTGGACTTCACTTTTAAGCCCACGCTAGCTTGCAGAAAGCGGGGAAGCTATCTCGACCAGATCGCCCAGGTCATTGTTAGATTTAACGAGGAAGAACTATGGCGCTTGCCATCTCGACCAGATCGCCCAGGTCACAGTGTTATGTCAGAGGAACACTGCTAAGCGCTAACACAGTGAGAGCACGTAGATATATAATGTACCCGTGGTCCTTTATTTTGAATTTGTGGTAGCCACTAACTACACATTTAAGGCCGTCAGCATACATTTTTGAATTGCAGAATAAAGACATGAATGCGTCTAGAAGGTGCAGATAATCATCAGCTCTATAGCATCCATGCACAAGCAGAGGGTCTTCCCTGACAGAAGCCCTACACAGAGGCGAAAACATTTGCACAGGCGGACAATCGTATATGCATAGAGGCGCTTGGATGCGCATGCGCGTGTACCCATCTCGGTCTCTATCTCAAATTCCTGCAGTAAGTGGATCCAAGTACATTCAAATGCGTTCCGGTTCAATCATGAGATCTTCTTTTCAGAGCTCCGGAGCAGACGTGATCGACGATGCTCTACAGTGTGGGAAGAACGCTCAGCTCAGACTTTGGGACGGAATAACCTCGCTATTGCTTTCTGCTAGCAGAGGAAATGCGTCTGGCAGTGGTCGATAGTATGCATGCACGAGCTGAAGGACTTCCAGAAATAAACTGTAATCAGAAAAGGACGGCGCGCAACCGTACGGACACAGCTCTTGGGATCATCATGAAGATGTACCTCCCCTCAGTCTACTTTCAATGGGAGTTGGAACAATGCTATCTGCTACAATGTCTTCCAGTACATGTAAGTGCGTTCCATTTCCATCATCTAACTTTCCCGTGATGATGACCATCTTGAAAGACATAAACGATGATGACCATGTAGAACAAGGACGAATAGATTAAAAGCTGCGGGACTCAATCCATACTGCAGTTTCAGGAAACCAAGCACACAGAACAAAGCTTGAAGCAGTGCGCTTTTCTCAAGCAGTCGACCCTTTGTTCCCTTTTTTTTTTTAATAAAAGGAAGTCTGGTGTTGGCCTAATCTCTCGGACTTTAAAAATAAAGAAGAAAAGTTACAAGTGAATGGGACTAGTGCCTATGAGACCCCCGAAATCCCACAATGTAAGGGAGGAGTACGGCAAGCTAGAGGGCATTACAAATGAGGTGGACAAATCTATCATCTCTCTCATGTGGGACCCATTTGGGTTTCAACTTGTTATTTTAGAGGAGGTAAATACAGTGATGTCTAAACGGTGGAGATCTCTTATCTCGGGAGATTCTTTTACCTAGAAGAAACAAGGATTTTTCAATAGACCATTCCTTTGGACTTTGGCCAAAATTGACAGCACATCGCTCCCTCCAAATCTTCCCGCAATAGACCCCGGATGACATTCCACAACCTTGATGAGCAGCGAACTGCCTCCCGCAATAGCGCCTACTGCCAATTGATTTGGTTCGTGAGTCTCAAAACCCATGTCATGTGATGCCACATAACACGGGACTTGGGGCAATCCAAGAAAAGGTGAACTAAATCTTCGATGCAAAGATGACAGCCCTTGCACCAAGGAGGCACACCACAAATTTTGTTAGACCTTGCATTGGACCAGATACCCTTATGCAAGATCTACCACATGAGAATGAACTTTTTGATCTCAATTAGAGGATGCCAAATATACATGAACTTTAGTTCCCATCGAAGTTTGGTCCAAGAAAGGCACCACATCTTGTTAAGGGTGTGATGAACATCTAAGTTCTCTTTGAAGTTGGGGATTCTGAATAGATTATTACCATTTCTCCATTTGAGGCCCTCGAGGCTAGGAAGATCATGTCCACAAAGAAGGCGGGTAGTTGAGCGGTCCCATGCTAGACACCTACCTTGAAGGAGAGTCCATTCCTCGAGGGTAACTCTAAGACTCGAGTCTAAGTCTTCGAACCTGATCCACTGGCCAGTCTCTTGTTTCCAGAGCTGTTTCCACTATTTGAACCCCTTGTTCCATAACCGCTTAGCAATTTGGAGGTTCCAAGACTCCACCCCCTAATGCCGATGATCAAGAACCAGATAGGGTCATTTTGTCTTATCCCAGCTACCCACTTCCACTTGTTAGTGATTCTGATGAATTGTTTGACCTTATTCCAACTCTTCCATAAGGAACATATGAGGCTAGAGCCTTTAGGGAACACCTGGTGGGGGGAGAAAAAAAGCGTGAGGATTCCTATGTCCTCCCAATTAGGATGGCCAACAAAGCTAAGGTCTTTCCTATTTCTGAAAATCAATTTAGCCCTAGAGGACTCACTATTGCTCCAAGCCTTGATAAACCACTTTGCCACCAACTTGTCAACCGACCTAGCAATATCCAAAATACCCTAGCCCCCTGAGTCTTTTGAGCTAATGCAAGTTTCCCATTTGATTTTGGGAACCCCTCTCCTATTGGGGTCCTCAGCCCATAGGAAGTTTGTCCAGATTCTTTCCACTTTGACCAACTCTTTCTCCTTAGGTCTCCTGCACGAGATCAAGTAAATAGTCGTAGAAAGCATAAATGTGTTAACCACCATGGCACGCCCTGCCAAGTTAACTTGCATACCTTTCCAATGATTTAGTTTGCTATCCAGTCTGGAAGGCACCTACTTCCACCGTTAGTCCATTGAGATGCCAAACCCCATTGGAATACCTAGGAGACGGAACATTTGACCTCTAGGGATAACTTGACACCCCTGGTCTAACAATAGTTGGGGTGGGGATCCACGGATTTCTCTAAAAGAAGTTCTAGCATGGTTGATTTTTTAACCTGAAGCCACACAAAAGGTGTCGAGAAACCTCGAGAACACCTCTATGCTATTCGTATCATTATGTGCAAAGGCATTCATGTCATCGCAACGAGTCTCGCAATCATTTTTTCATGATCTAGAGGAAGGGAAAGACCCTTGAGATTGCTTGCGTCCATGTGATGTTTGAATAGGTGTCTAAGGCCATCCGAGGCGATGGCGAAGAGTAACGAAGCCAGTGGGCAGCCTTGCCTAATAGATCTTTTTAAATGTATGGGCTTAAAGAGTTTACCGTTGATATTTATTCTTGTTCAAGCATTTCTGAGAAGAGTGGAAACCATCTTCGTAATCTTTAGGTTGCATCCAAGGTCTTTCAATGATTGAAAAATAAAGTCCCATTCCAATCTGTCATACGCTTTGTCGAAGTCGATCTTAATGAATACTAGATCTTGTGCAGACTCCTCAGCAAATGCTAGGCCTTCCCAAATATTGATAATTGCTTCCAATATAGATCTACCTTTGATAAAACCTTTCTGGTCCTCACAAAGCCATGACTTTAAATGACCAAGAGATTCTGTTGGCTATAACTTTGGCAATTATCTTGTATCCAGTTTGGAGCACGGTGATCGATTGCCAGTTTTCAATTTTGTTCTTATCTCCCCTTTTGTGGATTAACTTGATGACACCATTATTAAAACACTCAGGGAGGGCACCAAAGGAGAGAGCCTCTGGCCACACCAAATGTAGTGGGGTGTACACCACGTGCTTGAAGGACTTGAAAAACACATTTGTGAGGCCATTGCTTCAAGGGGCAATCTTTGATCCTATGACCTTGGTGCCCGTAAACGAAGCAGGCATTGGGCAAATTCTTGTTAGTAACCTCCTATACCCAGATCTTACCATCCCCACAATTTATGGAGATCTTCAAAGCGAGGACCTGGTTCAAGTCTCTTTCTACGCAGATTTGTGGGTGCCATCATGTGTTGAAAGAATATTGAGCTCCATCCTAGATTAAGCCCCCAACATCCTCTGTTGAGGCCATCGGGCAATCGAATAGTGAAACAATTTCTTGAAGAAATCCATATAGGAAGTACGACAGATTGGGAAGCTCCACCCATAGTGGGTAACGAAGAGGCTTTGACTTGTTTGCAACAAATTCGAGGGTCCATTTAAAAAGACATAAGGTGGATTGGCCCACTTGCCAGGAACCCACTTGCAGGGCCTGGAAGGCCATCTCTTCATTCTCAAACACTAGAAGCAGGTGAGTCGCTGGCAGGAATTGACATTTGCACACAATTAGACTATGCGCGAACCACTCCTTGCGCAACCAAATTCTCACATTTTCTAGGGGGGGGCCTGGGGCCAAATACTTGATCGATCAGGCAAGTTTTCATAAGTTCTTTTTCCTTTGCTAGCACAGATTCCTTGCACAAAGAGATCACCGGAGGTGTGATGTCTAATGGGACCGAATCCATCTTAGGTGGGCCCTGGGACTGGGGGGAGCCACACTGCTCAGGACGAGCGAGGGAAACAAGGTCGACATTGAGGCGAGAACGGTCAAAAGCAAACTAAATTGCTTTCTTAATGCTCAACTAAACAACGTCATCCCTTCTGGCGATGGACACACATCCAATCAGTCATGACGTCTGCCCGTGAAACTGTTCCAATGCAGTGCCACTCTATACAATTCTCATAGTTCTCATTGCTTCACAAATTTCTATTTTGTTCATTGATCCCAATGAAAATTGAAGGTTTCTGAGCCCCCAAAAGATTTAAGAGTAACCTTGAGAAATAAGGAGATTCCCTGCTATCGACCCTTGAGATAAAGCTTTAATTTTTTAGATGGGCAAGCATTAGCTTAAATCCCCCTTTTTTTTTTAACTCCACTTGTGAAATGTAGACCCTATTCAACGGAGATGGAGAGGAGTGCGGTTCCCAATCGCCACCCACTTAGTCGATAAGCCCTCCTCGACTCCCGTCCGAAGGACCACCAATTTGCTCATCAGACTCGGTTCCCAATCAATCACCCGCCAGACGCTCGGTTCCCAATCGATCGCTCGCCATTTAGTTAGACATCGCTCGCCACTAAGCTCGATTCCCAGTGGATCGCTCACCACTTAGTTATGCGTGGATCACGACTACGCCCTCCATGACAGGTGCCTTTAGGATCGCTTCCGCGTCGGTCGCGATGGACAACCCGTCCGTCATGACTAGGACCTCAGGAGGTTGCTTCGACTACAGTATTGATCTTGAATACAACAGAAATGTCTGTGCGAGAGGTTGCTTCGTCTACAGTATTGATCTTGAACACAACAGAGTAGTTGACTCCCAAGATTCACTCGCTTCAATCTGTCTTTGACGTAGAGGACAGAGCTTTGACGCACTTCAGCTAGCAGCTTTTGACGTAGACGATAGAGCCATGATGCGCAACTCCTTCTTCAACTCTGTTTGATGTAGACGACAGAACCATGACGCGCAACTCGAACAACATCATCTTGGAGCTCCGATGTACTTTACCACTTCGAATCAGACCCTTTGTTCCTTTGCTGGATCAGACGCGAGTCAATGTAATGTGCATTGATGCTTCATAGCTGTTTAGTAGATTTGCACATTTTTACGGATCTCTTTATACATCAGACAGCTTCTACAGATTCTGACTCGTGAGCCTCATCACGTATCGAGTGAGCATTTATGGGGCTGGCTTGACCTTGCTTCATGACAGCGGAAATGTGTTCGTCTACATCTCTCCCAATAATGTGGTTCATTACATCACCGATTGCATGGTAAGATATGACGCATCCCAATAATGAGTACATTACATCTGTATGAGTAGTTACTAGTATTGTCAAAGTGTTATCAGGATCTTGCTCACATGCACATAGAAGTTACAAATGCAGAAAACACACAGAAAAATAGAGACGATACCGAACGCAGTATTGGGTGCAATCTCCCTCATGCACTCTGTTTCAACAATCCACACAGTGCATGTATCTATAAGAATTTTTGATTACGTCGAAAAGAGTGGTTACATGAGAGTGACTTTGAAAAGCATGCGTGAAATAAAAGTTGGTGACTTTTGTAGAAAACTTTTGCTTTTAATATAAAAAATTGCGGTCTACAATGATCCTTATTCTAACCACTACTTTTCTAACTATTTCTAACAATATAACCTTTTAAGCGGGTTTACGTACAAACTAGATTATAAATCGAATTTATTGATGTTCGCCCTAAAGTCAAGTTATTGATGTCCGCCTTTTCACGCTTTCATGCCCTCATGAACCTTTAGAAGCTATATCAAAAACACCAAACACATTAATATATTAAGAAATTAACACTCCAACAATGCATTGTTCAACATATTCCATAATTTGTAACACAAAGACATCTCTGTTTGGTCGGAGCTTCGATACAGAACAAATATCCATAGCCTGTTGGATATTGAGCTATGTTACTGTCTAAATCACAAAGCATCAAATGACACTATGGAAACGACACACTAGAATTCATATACGGATAGAGAATGAATGAAATAGTTGATGATCCACATAAATTACAATGTTAGCGCCACAGGAGAGTATGATGTATCATATAGGAAGAACGCTAAAATTCATCTACTCACCAAAAAGAATGGCCTGACATGGATAATCTCCCATCTTCACATGCTCGTCCATGACTACGTTGGCCAAGGAAATCCATAAAATGATGTAGGACAAGGAAATCCTACACATATGCGTGTATATTTGTGTGTTACAGCCCATAGCTTGTCCATATTTATGACATAGTTCTTGCTCACATGTACATACATGCATAAATATGCAATTGTATGTACATATGTATGCATGTATTTCTGTGTGCATATCTATATGGATGTATTACGTATAAGTATGTATGTATGGACGCATACACATATGAAAGTTATATATATATATATATATATATATATATATATATATATATATATATATATATATATATATATATATATATATATATATGTGTGTGTGTGTGTGTGTGTGTGTCTGTTGTGGACTTGATAACTTAAAGGAAGGAACCCTTCTCGTGGTCTAGGTCAACTTAAATATCATTCCATTTATGTTACCCTATTGATCTGAACGAGGACATGCTTCTTTTCAAAATCTATTACGTCATAAAATATCACTTTGAAAAGGATTAGACTGCACACACCCCTAAATGACCATATGTAGAGATGGGGTTTAATGTTTTTTCACAAGAAAAACAGCCTCGCAGCATGGATAAAGCAAAAGCCTCCTAAACGCCCATAAGGGTTTGAATCCTCTCTCCAACATGGCCCCACACATAAGTTTATTATTAAGAGTCTTGTTTTGCTAGTCATAAATGGCGGCTAATTCACTTGCAAGGCTTTTTGAATGGTCGTTTTGTGGCCATCGCATGCGGAGAGCTTTTTGAGCACATGCTTTTAGATGGTATGTCATAACCGTATAAGAAGGGTCAAGCTCACTTCTTAATCATCTTCTCAAGCTTCTTCCTAAGAAGTTTAAGTGCTCAGCGTAAGAGGACCACTGTGAGGAGGTGTTTTCACACACTTTGAAGAGATGTACTCTACATCATTATTATTTGGAGGAGTTCATGTCAGGCAACCATCAGCATCACTTGGTGAGTTACTGTGAGTAACAAGTCTATCTCTGTCAACACTTTTTAGTTCACTAGTTTCTGATTTAAGTTAATCAAAATTAGGGTTTGCTATAACATAGTTCTAAACTATTCATATTCTCCATATTCTCAAACACTCACTCTTCATACCTCTTAAGCACTATTAACAGTAGAAGTTTCTGCAAGAAAAGTTGCATAGTTGGATAGTGAAAGTGTTTAATTTGCTAAATCAGAGTTTTCTTAATCCGATCTTGCTGACTCCGATGTTTGACGAGTCTGATTTTTGAAAATTAGTTACAATCTTATTTTAACAACTTTGTCCCATGACGTAAACAGTTGTATTCACATGATGCGGACATTTTGCTTATCTAATAGGACCTAGTTTGTATGTGAGAGAGGCAAAACAATTTTTCAGACTAAAGAAAATCTTGGATATCTCCCTTGAATGTGCTTGTAGCTCTTTATTTCTATTCCGTGCTCAAGCTCTGTAATCTTGATCAATGCTTAAATCTGATTGACGTGTTTTCTGTTCATTTTGAGTAAGTCTGAATGTGTATGTTTCATTCTGCTATGTGAGTATGTAGTGATGTGTTGAAAAACCCCCAGCACATTCGGCGATCCTACTGTACTGTAAGAAATGAATGTCAGGAAGAAGAGGAAGAGTGGGTAGAAGATATTATACATGAGTGCAAACTCAAGCTAGTAACATGGATCCATTTCCTTATTTATATGATTGGTACAAGGCACAAGAAGATTCAAATTCAGAGTTTGATGAAGAACGAGAGGGATTTGGTGCGACAGAAGCAGCACTCGTGGGCAGAATTTTAGGATCATTGATCCTGACAGAAGTAGGGAGTAAGAGGGGGACTCCAATTTGACCCACTAGGAGGGACTACCAGGCAAACAACTAGGAGTACACCTGAGCTAGTGCCTACGACATAGCTACTTTCTAAACCCAAAATCAAAGGAACACATTTTAGAGGTAGATCAAAAGAACATGTAGATTGCCATGTTACTTAGTTTTGATATTAAATGGACAACAAATAGTTATCCAACATTCTAGAGTGATGCACTCAAATTTCAATAATTTGTAGCTACATTAGAAGGAAAGGGTATGAGCTCGTTCCGCCAATATGATATTGCCCATTTTGCTACTTATAATGCATCAAAAACATCATTCTTGCAAAGATTTAGAAGAGAGAAGAATCCCTCTAATGTTTTGAGAAAAATTAGAGAAATCAAGCAAAGGAATATAATTGTAGAAGATTATGCACAAAGATTTAGAATTTTATGGAAATATTACAAGGTAATGAGAGACCTACTGATGAGATGTTAGCAAGCTTTTTCCTAAAAGTATTAAGAAGGAATATTAGACATGGAGTAGCCTGTATTGATATAGTTAGTAGATTTAATGTATTGGTAGTAGCAGCTACCATGACAGAAAAAGAGGTTTGGCAAAACAAAGAAGAAATCTAGCAATTCCAGTTCAGATGAAGAATCTAATTCATAATTGGATTTTGGAAAAGATACGATAGATTCAGATTCGAAAAGAGAAGAAGAAAAAGTTTTAGTATGAAGGCATTGTAAGTCAAAAGGGAAATAGGGCAAGGAAGAAGCTCTCATTAGTTATCTAAAGAAGAGTAGATATTCAATAATTTCACCCAAATAAAAAAGATTTTGTGAGACATGTGAGAAAGAGGGTCATAATACAAGTCAATATTGGTACAATCCAAAGCATATAGGTCAACATGCAAGGTAGGAAAATAGAAGAAACAATGAAGTTGTAGCGAATCAAGCAATTCTAATTTAAGGAAGAGGTGGTTTGTAGAGGCAATGGCAAGGGAGACCTCTGTGGAGGGGACAAGGAGATCAACAAAGAAATCAATAGGGAAATTAGCAAGGAAGAACCAACCAGAGTTATGCCATGTGGGTATATCTCTACTCCAGATCATTTGATTGGTCCCAATCACCCATTATGGATGAAACATAGAGAGGAAAAAGGTGTACTAGTTATTAGGTATAATAAAAATAACCAAAAAGGGTAGTAACAACAAGGAGTGAGTAAGCTACTTAGTCAAATGTCATTGTATTTGACCTATCAGATGAAAAGTTTCAGGGTGGTCCAAGTTTGTGTACTTCAAAAATAGGAAACAAGGAGCATATGGTTCAATGGAGTTGTGATTGTAGACAATGTACTAAGATGAAGGAAATGGAAGACTTGGTTGTAACAAGATCAAAAAATAAGGCTCCGATTGATTGGTAGGAACAAAGGCTAATTAGGGATCAGGTACAAAAATGGATCAATAAAGATCAAGAGAAGTAGGAGGAAATTCAGAGTATATCAAAAGTGGGTGATAACCTACTGCCAACTCACATAGAAAGGTAGGAAGATAGGGTGAACCTTAAGAAGGTGTTGCACAATGATTGGTTTGAGGTAATAATTATTTCTCCTTTGCAATTATCTTTGGATCAATTATTATCTTCAGTTCCAACTTTTAAGGAAAAGTTGTGAAAGAAGCTGATTGGGCAACAATCAGAGCCAACAAACACGTCTACAATTTTAGCATCAGCTAATAATATCGATCCAACAGATGTGGATTTTGTAGTGCTCCTTATTCAAGCACAATATAAGCAAAGAATGTTTGATGAAGTTTTGTTGGATGGTGGTTCAGATGTGAATACCTTACCCGAATATATTTTTAAGGAGATGGGGAATGGGACATTAGCTCTAGTGCCTTTTTAGGTCATGATGGCAAATCAGTCAAGAGTGCAAGCTTTAGGAATTCTGAAGCAGCAAAAATAGTAATTGTAGGTATGACATTCATGGTCAATTTTGTGGAAATCAGAACGTTAGAATCTCCCTACGCATATGAGATATCGATAGGTAGACCATGGTTCAAGTTAGCCAAAGTAAAGCAAGATTGGGGTTTAAATGTGGTAGTTATCACTAAGGGGAAAAAGGAAGTTATAGTACCAATGTAAGGAAGGTGGAATAAGTTAGTTAAAGAAAAAACTTAAATGGTGCAGACCATTAGTTTAGGTAAGGAAATAGAGGATGATGAAGAAGAAGAATTCTTGAAAGCGAATCCAATAGTGGTCCCTGTATTGGAAGTAGATGTTGAAGGAATACTCGAAAAAGAGAAGCAGTTGTTGAACAATAAATTTGAGCGAGCAATAGGTGAGAAGATAGAATGAATAAAGTTGAGATGATTATTTGAGCAAAATCTGAAAATTGTGACTCAGCAAAAACTTGATTAGGAAGAGAAGGAGGTGATAAATCTGGCAGAAAGAATATATGAACAAAATTATGTGATGTCTGGTAGGGTGAAGGACGATGAACTTCAAGAACAAAAGAAAAGGGATGGTATAGACCAGTTTACTATGCTAGTAGAGTTTTGTGTTCAGTAGATAGGAATTATGCAGTCATTGAAAGAGAGCCATTGGTGGTGGTATATGCTTTGAATAGACTCAGGCATTATTTGTTGGAAAATAAAGTAGTTTTTCATATGGATCATCAAGCTTTGATATATCGTATTAAGAAGCCTCTTTTAAGGGGAGATTAGCAAGATGGATGCTCTTACCCCAAGAATTCGATTTCATGAGTTTCCATACTCGAGGTAAAGAGCATGCTATGTCTAATTATTATAGTAGATTGGAATCAAGGGAAGCACCAGTGGGAGTGAATGATGAGTTACCAGATGTAGAATTGTTTGATGCTCAGATTGCTGATTTAGATTCCTCGTATGACAAGTTTTTGGCATTCCTAATGGAGTATTGCCTTAGAAATTCACTCTAGATCACAAAAAGAAGTTTTCTTTAAAAAGTAGGCCATATTTGGTGATAACAAGTGCATTATATAAAAAGGGGGTTGATCAAGTAATTAGGAGATGTGTGCCAGATTTTGAGCAAGTAGCCATGTTGCAAGAAGCACATTCAGTAGTAGTGGGAGGATATTTATCCAGAGATATTACAGGTAAGAAGATTTTGCACGCTCTGTTGTGGTGGCCTACAGTATTCAAGGATGCTCATGAATTCGCAAAAAGGTGTGTTATTTGGCGAAAAACAGGTCAACCAAATAATGTGGATAGAATGATTGATCACCCCATTTCACCATTAGATCCATTTTAGAAACAAGGGATGGATTTTGTGGGCCCAATTAAGCCAATTAATCAGTGTGGAAACAAATATATTTTGGTAGCAACATATTATTGTATAAAGTGGATTGAGGTAGTTGCACTTAAAGGTAATAAGGTGGCAAGTGTAGCTAAGTTTCTCTATCATAATGCCATGACCAGTTTTGCATGTCTAGTGGAGTTGGTGAGTGATAGAGGAGCTCATTTTCTTAATGAGGTAGTTTCAAAATTGACAAAGACACATTTGATTATGCACAAGAAAACAACAGCTTATCACCCACAGGCCAATGGTCAGGGAGAGAGTACCAATAAGACTTTAGTAAGAATTCTTAAAAAACTGGTACATGATAATCAGAAGATTTGGTATTTGATGTTAGATTCACCATTATGGTCCTTCATAATAGCTTTTCAAGTAACAATGGGAATGCCACCATTCATGTTAGTATACGGTTTAGAAGTTGTTCTTCCAATTGTACGAGAAACTATGGAAAAGATGTCTCCAAAATTATCTATTAAGCATAGAAGCAAATGTATTTTACAACTAGAGGAAGATCAATTAGTGAGTTCTTATATTATAGAAATCATTCAAAGGAGGAGACAATCTTGGGTAAAAGTGAATGTTAAATTTTAGGTATTTCAAGTTAGAGACTACGTTATGGTTTACGATTCTAAATTAGGACCACACCCAGGATAGCTAACACTTAGGTACAAAGGTCCTTGTCAGATTGCACAAGATTTGGGGCAAGAAACGTTTCTTATAGCACATGTGTTTGGTACTAAGATGGACATACCTATTAATGGGTTTCGGCTAAAGAAATTTCAAGGTAAACCTCCACACATGGATTCATTAACAACAATTTTGGCACACATAGATTTTTCTCCAGATATTCAATGCAACATCAATAACGATTATAGGCAGATGCTATGCAGTTGGATCTCAGTGGAATTAATCGAAGTTTCATTGCTTGAATGTTGATTGATTGGATGGTACTGGGTCCGATCTTGGTTAGTCCCAAAATACCAATGCAATAGTGTTTTTAACAATGACCTCGAAGAGCAATCAAAACTTGAACTAATATTTGGATTTCACGTATGAATATTTAAATCATGGCTATGTTGGGTTACACATGTGAATAGTCCTATCATACAAACAAGTTGTGTTGCACGAGTGCCTTTTCATTCTATTCACATACATTGTGTGTGGATCGGTATGCCTAGAAACAAGTCTGCAAGCTTAACAGTAGTTATTGAGTCCAACTCTGTGTCACTCTAGCACAATGGTGAGTACCAACGTGAGGAGATACACCTCATAAATGTCAATCCGTGGAGACGTGAGGACCGGTATGAAGACCGCGAGCAAGTGATGGCACAAGTGCGTGAGTGAAAGCACACAAGCATGCACACACATACACACACACGCGCACAAGGTAAGAGCAAAGAGTGGAACAATGGAAAGCTTCGATTACCACAAAAGCTCTATTACAAAACTGAAATCTACAACAAGCTAACCTCAAAAATGAGCTCTCCAGCCCTTTTTATAGTTTTTGAGTGGTTTTGGCCCTGTCCAGACCTAGTGTCCGGCCTAGTTAAAAAATAGGTTCCAGGGCTTATTTGGGGGCTCAAACGGAGTCTAAAAATCATGAAAATTGGTAGGATGGTAGATCTAATACTCCTCAAGCTCGAGGACTCCTCGACTTGAACAAAATGGAGTTACAAAAATGGAAAATGGTATTTACAATGGTTTTTAGTGATAAAAATCACTATTTTTGTAGGGATTTCTTCTGAAAATTTGACATGTGCTTCTTGGAGCTCCCTACTTGCTCCTTCTTCTTGTGTGTCCACTTCCTTGATGCGCTTCCATGCTTTGTCCTTGACCTTGAGCTTCAACACTCCCCCCCCCCTCTTGAGTCTGTCGTCCCTGACAGACCTTTGTTGTAGTGGTCGTTCCATGTAGTACGTTGAGAGGTAGCGTCCTTTGCGTCCAACAGGGGCGATCCCTCTTCCCAATGTATCCTGGTCGTTTGTCTGGTTCTTCGCTTTGCCACTGTTATCTCTTGCAGTTTGTAGTCCCTTTGTACGTACTTCTGCCTTGTATTCCATCTGGATGGTGCGTTTGTGAGTTTTCCAAAACTGCTAGCTGCTCAAAGGATGTGGTCAATGTTGGTTGTGAGCAACTCTCGGTGGTGGATGGCTTCCTTGCTCTTGTTGTTGTCATCTTGATGTCGTCTTTTCATAGTTTTCATGCCAAGTACTTGTAACCCATAATGAATGGTGGGTAAGTGCATTTGTGCATGGGTTGAACAAAATATGTGCCTTGTGCATGGCCTTGTAATGTGGCCCTACATATGCGTACTTGGAAAATGCATGGCAAGAAGTATGGTGCAAGAGATTGGGTCTTGAGCTAAGTGCTCAAGGGTATGCTGACGAAGAGGTTTCCTAATCTATCATGGTTATAGTGTTGTTGAAACATACACGTCTTGCCATGGTGAAGGGTCTGTTGATCTTCATCTCTTCGTGTTGCGGTTCCTTCATGGTGTTTGACCATCGGCTTGTCCTTTTTGTTGAGGGATGTTCTTGCTGGAAGTTCGCTGATGAGCATTTTCAAGTACATAGTTTTTTTTTTTTTTTTTTTTTTTTTTTTTTTTGGAACACGATGGCATCAAACAAGAAGAAAGAGGTTAGTATCAATAACATATTTTTCATGTGAAAATTGTGTCTCATGTGCCTGGGATTTCTCAATTGTGTCTATGCACGGCCATGTAAGGTGGCCCTATATTGATGCATACTTTGGAGATGCATGACCTGAATGGTGCAAACCACTTGGTTATGCCAAGGCACATGGTTGCTGCTGGTCGAGGCTTTTGATGTTACTTGTATACTTGATGAATTCTTTGTTTGGAGGTGTCGATTGGATCTCGAAATGATGTAATCCTCCTAATGGGAACCCATTTCCGAATAGTATTAGGCCCTGTAGAGATCACCTCAGGCCAGTTCTTCTTTGGATGCTGTCCAAACTTTGGTATCCAGTGTGGTTGGCCCCTTGGTTCTGTGGATGTTGCTTGTGCTTTTGGCTTCCAAACCCATATCCTGGGTGAGTGCTTGCTTATTTTTGTAGAAGGGTTGAGTTTATCTTCTTTTGGTCTTTGTGCTCTGTCCTTATCCTTGGCTTTCCTTGGCTTCTTTGTTGAGGCCTTTTGCATGGTGGGGAGCATAGGCCTTTGTACGTGTAAGAGCTTCTTGGGTACCCACATCTGTAATCGCCCTTGTTGAGCTGTAGCTAATTTTTTAGGCACCCAAATTTGTACCTGATTGTGGTCGGCCTTCATTGATAGCTTCGGTACCCAAATTTGATGGATTCTTCGTGCTTGACCCTGTCGTAGGTGCTTGGTTCTTCTTTTTTCATGGTCGATCTGGTTGGGTGGGAATCTTTGAGGTAACATCGATGGTTGCACTTCTTTCTTTACCTAGATCTCATTCATGCCGCTAACTTCTTTCTGCTTGAAGGTTCTTTGTCTATTTGATAGACTGGCTATCTTGCACTGTTTTGCTTGCTTCTGAGGTTGAGCTCCTGTGGATGCTCTGCTCTTTAGAAGACAAGAAGAAGGTTCATCTTGACTTTGCGACTGTCCTTCCGTGCTTGCGTCCGTCTGGATCATAGAGCTTTTGACATCTACAACATCTTGTTCAAGAAGATTAGCCTTAGAGGAACAAAGAGAGTGTGTGGTGTCAGTTTCAGTGGGCATGTGATTCTCCAATTCTAATGTAATGCATTGATTATATACCCACACTTGAAGAAGTTGACTTCTTAGGTTCAAGTTGACAGCATGGTCGTAAATCCAATCTTGACCCAAGACAAGTGGTTCTGTGAGGTCCTCATCATGACACACTAGCATTTTGACTTTTATTGGAACATCTTGAAGGTAGATGGGAAGTTCCACCTCGCCCAAACAGGGTGTTTCCACGCCTCCTAATCCTATGAGATAGGCTTCTATGGGCTTGATGTCCAAATGCAGGTCTTGGCAGTATGAAAGTCTAACTGCACTAGTTGCTGCTCCTGAGTCAACCAATGCTCTCACAGTCCTTACACTCTTTCCTTGTCCTACCTCTATAGTCACAAAGGGCCGTCGATCAATTATTCGAGAAGTAGTTATGCCCGATTTTTGGCACATGTCCATGTGATATTTTGGAGCTTTTGTGTTGACATCTAGGCCTAGCCGCCGTAGCTTATTTCTTCTGATGCGCTCTCTAGCCTCTGCTTGTGCTTCTTCTCTAACCCTTAACTCCTCTTCTTTTCGCTTCTTAGCAGTGTTGAGTCTCGTGAGTATTTCCTCTGTAAGAGGTTCTTGATATAACTTGACTCGACAACCACTAATATAGTTTGGTAGGATATCACCTTCTAAAGTGGCCAATTGAACTGCACCGCTAGTGGAGAGTCTATTAATGATCATGGGTCCATATCCTCGTTTCTCCAATTTGCGGGCATGTTGCTTTAGCGTATAAACCAGCACTAGATCTCCTTCCTTCAATCCTTTATCCTTTACATGGGCATCAAAGTATGCCTTTTGCCTTTTCTTTGCAGCATAAATGCCTGCTGCTGCCCGTAGCCTCGTCTCACCTAAGCGTTCTAGATCAAAGATCCTGGAAGACAACTCATGTCCATTCCACTCATGCTCTTGTGCTACTTTCAAGGCTGGGATTAAGAAGTCCAATGGTAGCACGGCATTCTGTCCAAAGACCATCTGAAATGGGGTAGCATTGAGTACCGTTTTGTAGGCCACTCGGTATGCCCAAACAACATGATGAAGTTGTTTGTCCCAATCAGAGCGTTTATTATTCACCAGTTTTGTTAATACGTTACATAGGATCTTATTCGTGCTCTCGGCTTGTCCGTTAGCTTGTGGGTGATAGGGGGCAGACTTCTTATGTATCACCATGAATTCTTGAAGGAGATTTTCAATGACCTCATTCAAGAAGTGCGTACCTCTATCACTAACCAACTCTATTGGTAACCCATATCTAGTGAACACATTTTCGAATAAGAACTTAGCCGTCGTTTGAGCATCATTCTTTGTCGTGGCTTTTACTTCCACCCATTTGGTAAGGTAATCAGTGGCTACAATAATGTATTCTGCATGGGAGTTTCTAGCTGGGGGGTTAATAGGACCAACAAAGTCTATGCCCCACTTCGAAAATGCACGTCCTCCCATCATTGGCCTTAAAGGCATCTCGTCTTTTCTTATCGGATATTGGGCACGTTGGCATGTGTCACATTTCTTCACATAAGTGTGTGCATCCATATGAAGAGTGGGCCACCAAAGCCCTGAGAATAAAATGGTCTTAATTACTCTGTCAGGCCCAAAGTGTCCACCTGCAGCACTGCTGTGTGCAGTTTCTAAGACTTTCAAATAGTCTGATTCATGAACGCACAGTCTTAGGTAACCATCCTTGCCTCTTCGATATAGGTTGTCTCCGACTAAGGCATAGTCTTGAGCCTCTTGTTCCATGCTCCGTTTTCTTGCAAGACTAGCCTGATTGGGTAATGTTCTCGATCTCATGAACTCAACCAATGGAGCACTCCAATCTGGGATTAATGACACATGATAAAGAGTGGCATGCTCCACTGGGGGTCTCTTCTGGCACACTGAACAATTTTGGATCCACTCCTGTATTTCTTTGTCCATGCTAGGCCAATACACTCCTAAACGTTTTAGATTCTGCAATGTTCGTTGTTTAGAGTAGTGATTTCCTAGCAGTCCCTCATGGGCTTGTTGCATCCAACTAGTATGTTCGTCGTCCTCAACACAACAAGCTAATACGCCCTCAGTATCTTGCTTGTACATACTTCCGGCCAATATTTGATACTTTTGTGATTTTACAATTTCTTCTTTGCTTGTATTCACATTTTTATTTGCAGGTCCGAAGGTTAGGACTGGCACCAACTTATTTGCCCATTTAGGAACAACTTCCAAATTGAACAGATAAGCATCGGGCAATTCATCAGACACTCCTTGCGGTGGCTCTCCTGAAGTGATGCGAGAAAGATGGTCTGCCCTAAGATGGGTTCTACCTTTCCTAACAACAACTTCAAAGTCGTATTCCATTAGTAAGAGGAACCATCTTACTAAGCGGCCTGTATTGCAAGGTTTATTGACCAAATATAGTAAAGCTTGATGATCAATGAAAAACTTGAACTTGTTGGCCAATAGATAGTGTCTAAACTTCTTCACAGCATATACCATACCTAAACCTTCTCTCTCCGTTGTGGTATAATTTCGTTCAGCTGCATTTAATTGCCTACTAGCATATGCTATCGGCAAATCTAGGTTTCCTTCACCTGTGGGTTGTGCTAGCACACATCCTATTGCATGATTGGAGGCATCTACATGGACATGAAAGGGTTTGCTCCAATCCGGAGTAGTCAATATTGGTGCTGTGCACAAACGTCTTTTCAGCTCGTTGAAGGAATTCTCGCATTCCTCGTTCCACTCAAAATTTGTTAGCAACCCGTAAAGAGGTTTAGCTATGATGGCATACATGTGGATAAACCTACGGTAATATCCACAATGGCCCATAAAGGCCTGTACCTCTTTAACATTTCTTGGTCTTGGCAACTCTGCTATCGCTCTTACCTTGTCTTCATCTGTTGAAATTCCATTCTTAGAAACAATGTGACCTAAGATTTTACCTTGTCGTACCATGAACACACACTTCTCTGGGTTCAGACAAACTCGATAATCTCTACACTTGTTGAAGATTTGTCTGAGCTCAGGGATGTGGTAACTTCTCTGTTGGGAATGCGCACATAAATCATCCACATATACTTCTAAGCTCTTTCGTAGGAACTCTTTGAAGACATGACACATGAGCCTTTGGAATGTTGCAGGTGCATTGGTGAGCCCAAATGGCATCACGCGAAATGCAAAGATTCCCCATTCTGTGGCAAAGGCCGTTTTGTGTTGATCTTCGGGGGCAATGGCTACTTGGTTGTAACCTGAAAATCCATCAAGGAAGCTATAAACTTCCTTGCCTGCAACACGCTCCAATAGATGTTCGGTGATTGGAAGTGGATAACTATCTCTGATCGTAGCGGCATTAACTTTTTTAAGGTTAATGCACACTCGCAATTTTCCATTCTTCTTGGGCACCACCACAATGGGGGACACCCATTCAGTGTGCTCAATCTCATAAATGAATCCAGCTTCAATCAACCTGTCAATTTCCTCCTTTATTTTGGCTGCATAATTGTCATTATATGTGTAGGGCTTTTGTTTGGTGGGCTTGGCATCAACGGTCATCGGAATAGTATGAGAGCAAATCTTTGGATCTACCCCTTTCAAGTCTCTATAGTGCCATGCGAACACATCCCTATATTCCCTTAATAGAGCTACAAGCTCTGCTTCTTCTTTTGCACTTAGGTCATCTCCTATGTACGTACATCGTTCTTCGTTCCCTTCAATGGTCACTACAATTTTTTTGGTCTTTTCTTTATTGTCATAGGCTTCTCCTATAATGGCCTCTCTCTTAGGCATCCGTACCAAAATTCTTCGGTCTTCCACTTCATATTTCTTGAAATTTTCTGATACTTCAAACAATGATTCTTCCTCTTCTTGTTTCACTGCTTTTCTTTTCTTTTTCTTTTGACCTCCTGCACTTCCTTCCTTTGAATTTATCGTTTTAATACTCGTGAGGGGTTCTTCTTCTTTTTGGGTTAACACTCCTATGTCTTCTAAATAGTGTTCCTCTGAGTCAAAGTAAGTATCCATCACAATGGATTCTAGATCATCGTCATTCTCTTCTTCTTCTATGAACTCATTAGGATCACACTCTTCCAACAGGGGTTGACACATGAACACTGAAATATCATAACCCTCCTCATCACAGTGAGGTGTCCATTGTTCTTCATTGACTGCTATGTCCATGGTAGCTAAGATTTCTGCCCAACCATGAGGCTCAAATTCCTCATCTGGAAATATCATCGGTGTGTAGGCTGGGTCTTTTATTGGTCTATCTCCTGGGGAAGTTCCTTCTTCTCTCGCTTTTAGGCGCTTTTCCTCTTCCTCTGCGACTTTGCACATCCACAAGTGAGTATCTTCATGCAGCCATGATGGATCAGGTGAACTTCCAGAATGCACTGAGATAGAATCTTCTTTCGCTTTGTGGATAGGATTCCACTGTAGGGGTGGTACATCTCTGAAGGTGTAATCCTTCAGATGGACCTTGGTTGTGACCCCTAAGTGTTGTAAGTACAAGGAGTTGGTTCCCCAATCCTGTACTATTTGCAATTGTCGTAGGAAGGGTCTTCCTAGGATCATCTGGTAGACATTATTTTTCTCAAAGTCACATATAGCAAACGTATGTTCAAACTCTACACCACAAGTGGTTAGAGTTATCCCTTCAAGCAATCCGAGAGGTCTTTCAAAATGACCATCTGCCATTTGAAGTTTCATTCTCGTTGGTCTTAAGGTGGGTTTGCCCCATCGCTTCCACAAGGAGGTGGTCGCAATAGCAACGCCGGCACCCGAATCTACAATTGCTTTGGTTGTGTAACCTTGATAGGTGATCGGAAGATAAGTGTTACCTTCTTCACCTTCGCTCATGTCTCCTATCTTGTCGAGAGGTATCTCTGGAACTTTTTGCTTCGAGCCTACTTTTGGCGTATTGGATTCAAGTTCCGGAACCTGATCCTTCACATGATTCCAGAGCTCAGGTTTTGCTTTGAGCAGCTCTTCCACAGTGAGATGACATTGAACCTTAGTGTTCTTCACAACATCAGTGTTTCTTGGAATCACTGAGTCTTCATTTCTTACCAATATTGTGGGAGCTCTGATCTGGAGAGATTCAGATTCCCATGGGCCTGTGTAATGAGGCAACTCTTGTAAAGAATTAGATTCAAAATCTAATCTTTCATCTTCTTGTTGCTCTGCTTGGTCTCCATAGATAGACGGAATGTCTTGGGGAAATTGATCATGAAGATCATCAATCTCAGGAATAGGAGGGGAATAACCCTTCTCCTTGGCCCATTTCTCTTCCTGTATTTCCCGCAAGAACTCTTGAGAGTATTGTTGAATTGAAGGAGGTATTCCAGCATCCGTAGAATTAGGAACATAAGCTCCCATTGGTGGTGAGCTTCCTCTTCCAATAACTGGTTGAGCCTGTGGAGGTAAAGAAACTTGTGGTTTGTTTACCAACTGCTCTAGTCTTTCTAGTAAGCCTTGGAAATGCAAATCCGGTTTGACAGAGTTTGTCTGATTGAACTTTTGACTAGTCTCAAGTATAGCTTGAGCTTGTTCTACCATTTTCATGCACATTTTCATCCGTTCAATCTCTAAGTCTGCTCTAGGGTAACTCTTGTCTAGGTTTGCAGCTGTTGGCCCTTCTTGAAGACGAGCCTGGTAGGCCTTGAACATCATGTCCAAGCCTTCTGGGGTTGGATCTGCAAGAGCAGACCCTGGTTGTGGGTTATTTACAATGGGTGGTGGGGTGGAATGAGGTGGAGTGGATGGAGCTTCGGCATGCGAGGGGCTTTGAGATGCAATGTCTTCTATTTTTGTTTTTGTATCCCTTAGGCTTTCTTCTAGCTCGGATAGTTTTTTGTTCCACTTGCGATTAGCCTTCTCTCTGGTATCCTTCCATGTTCTTGGTTTTCTCTTGCTAGGTTCTCCTGCCTCACTTGACTCTGACTGCTCAGCTGGTTTTGCTTGTTGTGCAGCCTGTGCCCTAGTAACTGCCTGCACAGGAGCCACATTATTGCTACTTGAACTTGAATCTGCCACTAAGCCTACCACATTGATGGGTGTAACCTTGAGTACACTAGAGGGATTCCTGGGACACTCTCTAGGAAGATGTTCCTTGCCGCACTCAGGACAAAAGCCTTGTATTGTGATGTTTTGTCCTAGTCCCAGAGCTGATTGGAGGGGACATTCACGAATGAAATGATCACCCTGACATCTAAAGCATGGTCCTCTAGGGGCTTGTGGTCTTACTTGTCTCAATTGGGGCCTAGTATTTGGATTCGTATACATGACATTGGAGTATTCTGGCTCCCAATTTTGTTCCATAGGTGGTGCCTCATATTGATACTGAGAAGTCTCACTTTGCTCAGGTGACTCTATATAATAAGCCTGTGGACTATCTTCATGGAAGTAGTCTGAACCATGAGCGTGAGAATCATTTTCTGAGACTAATGGGGTTAGTGACACCAATGCTCTATTATGGTTCTCCTCCGCCATCGTATATTTAACTGGGATCACATTGGCAGGAGCTGGCGGTTGGTTTCCTAGGACTGGTTGTGGCCTATATGGTGCCTGATATTGCTGCTGGTATTGAGGTTGATATTGTTGTGGCCTATAATATGGCTGTTGGTACTGATTCTGATACCTACCCTGCTGGTAAGGTTGCTGATAATTTTGTCTAATAGCCTGCCTGTTATAGGGACAATCTTGGGTCGTATGATTTGTATATTTCCTCTCAATGGTGCAATATAGAGCATTAGGGTTTCCTTGGGTTTGAGTTGTCAACGGACAGACATTAGCCATGTGATCTCCTCCACATGTATAACACCGCTTTACTGAGGTGACCCTTGGCATTTGTCTATTTTGGACTCCTAGCTTTTTGGCCACTTGCTAAGCTATCTCATCTATCTCAGTGGAGGATTTAGAGGTATGACTTGTAGAACTATCAGAGTCCTTATAGAGTTTGGATAGTCCTAATTCCTCACCCAAGTTGTCTTCTATGTCAATGCACATCCGTATACACTCTTCTATGGATCTAGGATCTTTCAGGTATACATATGACCTTAATTTTGTGCTCAATAGGCCATCTAAAAACAGTGCCACCTGTTTGGCTGATGTGGGTAATTCTGGTACAGGGCATCTTTCCAAGTACTGTCTAAACCTTCTTCCTGCAAGTCGCACTGTTTCTTGTGGTGTCTGCTTGAAGCTGTGGATCAATGATGATGTGTTATGCCTGATACCGCTTTTGGAAAATTCCACAATGAATTCTTCTAGCAGCTGACCTATCTCTCTATAGTTGCGACTGTTTAGAGGTTGAAACCAAGCTAAGGCAGTACCCTTAAGAGTCAACCCAAATGCCTCGAACTGGGTGAATAAGTCTTCAACCTGTTCAGCTCTTAGCACTTGTTTGAACTCTGCCACATGATCATAAGGATCTCCAAATCCATCAAAGTAGTTCTTCATTGTCTTAACCACTTGAGAGGGTCTAAGGGTTCTTGAGTGCTCTCGTGGTCTAGGCAATGGGAAATCATGATCGTCTCTTTGATGTCTATGAACTCTATGTCTCTCCCTTTCAAGTCTCTCCGTTCCATATCCTGATCTGTCTCTGCCTACAGTGTCTGCAAAGCTTACCTCCGGTCTCTCTCTAGTTCTTTCCCTCTGGGTTTCATGAGCCTTGGATGATCCGGCTCCCTGGAGGCCCTGGGAAACGTTAGATCTTGGTGGAGGGAAAATTGCTTCACCTTGCCAAGTGTAAGCATGTCTGTCATGATCTGATACTAAGAATAATTTCTGAGATGTGTGATCTAGATAGACAGCCTTCCCTGGTGTCTCTGGGTCCTTGAATTCATAGATGGTGACTACTGGGCTGGGTTGATCCGGCCTAAATCTCCAAAAGGCTTCCTCCGTTTCTCTATTCACGAATAGTTCTATGCTTTTATTATCTTGAGGAATCCATTCTGGAGTGAGCACTCTGGTTAAGACTGACTTACCTCTAGGGGTCTTGGGTTCTCCTCCTAGGTCTCCTTGCTCTAGGTCTCCTATCTCATTCTCAGGAATGATATTTCCAAACTCATCTGTCCTATCTGGTAAGTTGGTAACCACATACATGGTTCCTTCCTTATCAATGTAAGCACCCTCTTCAAACTTGACCACTGGGTGTTCAAGTCCAAAGAGTTGGTCAGGATTTTTGAGTTGAACCACTGATCGTCTTAGACCATCCTCATAGATGCGAGCACCTAATTGATTGGTCCTGATATACTCCAATTGGGTCTTATAGTGACCTTCTGGTGTCTGTAAATAGGCAAGGCCTGAGCTGCGTGTGGGTCTTTCCATGCCAAAAGACATTTCAGAGTCACTGGTTTCTGAACTTCGTGTGTAAGGATAACCACTAAGCTGTTGAGCCCAAGACTTGGCTGTATGGTTGACACTAGCCTCAGATGACCTAATGCTTTGTCTATCCTTGCCTAAGTGTCTGCCAGATCTCAGGTTCATAAGCCTTGGCTTCTAGTCCCAAAGTTCTCTTATATTGCTCAAAATCCTTTGGAACACCTTGATTTTCTAGTTTCCCTGAGGGTCAACTTCAAAATACCCTATCTAATAATCCTGGTATTAATATTAACATAACCAGTCGATGTTTTTGTTGTACTCCTCACGAGCTTTCCAACAAACCCAAGATCACTCCGAACGGATTTCGTATGAGAAAGTTATGCCAGTTCAGGGTTTTGGGGGTTAAAACAGGGAAACAGGGTCTCTCAGAAGATGCTTCAAATCAGGCGATATATGACATTTATAGGACACGATACTTGTTACTTGAGGAACTCGATACACGATACTTGATCTTTGAACAGACGATATACGATATTTCAAGGAAAACGATACTTGATACTTCCCCTAAACGATACACGATCTCAAGCCCCAAACGATACACGACCTCCAAGCCAAACGATACACGATCTCTCACAAAACGATCGCTGGACAAAACGATATCTGAGCAAACGATCGCTGGACAAAACGATCTTTGACAAAACGATACTCGATACTTAGCTCAAAACGATACTCGATCGCTGGCAAGTATCGCGATCTCTGAGACGCGATACACGATACTTGGACCAAAACGATACACGATACCTGAATCCAGACGATACACGATACTTCCCCAAACGATCTTTGGACCAGACGATCTCTGATTCTGAAACGATACTCGATACTTGGCTCAAAACGATACACGATATCTCACGAAACGATCGCTAAACCAAACGATATCTGAGGAACGATCGCTGACTAGACGATCTTTGACAAAACGATCGCTGACTCAAAACGATACACGATACTTGTCAGGTATCGCGATCGCTGAACCAAACGATAGACGATCTTTGATAAACGATCTTTGATAAACGATCGCTAGAGAACGATCGCTGGCAAACGATCTTTGACCGAAACGATCAACGATCTCTGGGAAATATCGCGATACTCAACCACAGGAGCAAAACGACACTTGTGAAGTATCGCGATACTCGACCGCGGGAGCAAAACGATACTTGACCCTTTGCCAAGATTTTTACAAGATTTTTTAAGTTTAATCACACACAGAGGTTTTACAAGGTCTCCTACCCTCTCCACGATCTCTGTATCGCACAAAACGCACTTCTCAATCCCTAACAGTGCCAAACGATACTTCGCACAGATCGTTTCACTCTCGCAATTGATTTTCTGAGAAATTTTGATCAAAAGGGCAGGTTTGCTTACCTTGGTAACTCCTATAATCTCTTTGTAACTTCCCCTTGTTTTGCTCAAGCCCAGCTTGCCCTGCAACTCACTTACGATCGCTGGCGCAGGTCTCACGATACTCGACAGTTTCTCTCACGATACTTGGCGCAGGTTTTGCTAATTCAGCTATTTTGGTACTGATTCTTCAGCGCCTCTATTCTGCACCCTCTCTAAGCTTCTTGCTCACAACCACAAGTAAAAACAAAGTGAATGTACTCTAAAAAATGGAAAAAACTGAGAAAATGAAGGTGGGTGGAGATGGTGATGATGATGAAGATGAAGAAGAAGGAAAATTCAAAAAACTGAACTGAAAATGATGATTTTTTTACCTTCCAACGTCGCTACTCTACGTCTTACCGTCACACGCTCGTCCTCCAAGCTCTCTCCCCGGCAACGGCGCCAAATTTGGTGTCACTCTAGCACAATGGTGAGTACCAACGTGAGGAGATACACCTCATAAATGTCAATCCGTGGAGACGTGAGGACCGGTATGAAGACCGCGAGCAAGTGATGGCACAAGTGCGTGAGTGAAAGCACACAAGCATGCACACACATACACACACACGCGCACAAGGTAAGAGCAAAGAGTGGAACAATGGAAAGCTTCGATTACCAAAAAAGCTCTATTACAAAACTGAAATCTACAACAAGCTAACCTCAAAAATGAGCTCTCCAGCCCTTTTTATAGTTTTTGAGTGGTTTTGGCCCTGTCCAGACCTAGTGTCCGGCGTAGTTAAAAAATAGGTTCCAGGGCTTATTTGGGGGCTCAAACGGAGTCTAAAAATCATGAAAATTGGTAGGATGGTAGATCTAATACTCCTCAAGCTCGAGGACTCCTCCGCTTGAACAAAATGGAGTTACAAAAATGGAAAATGGTATTTACAATGGTTTTTAGTGATAAAAATCACTATTTTTGTAGGGATTTCTTCTGAAAATTTGACATGTGCTTCTTGGAGCTCCCTACTTGCTCCTTCTTCTTGTGTGTCCACTTCCTTGATGCGCTTCCATGCTTTGTCCTTGACCTTGAGCTTCAACACTCTGCTATAGAGATGAGGGGTCGATTGAGGAGGAAAGAGAGTATTGTGCCCAAAGAAGATATATTTACTGAGGAGCATGATAGTTTTGCACAAGAAGAAGAAGAGGATTAGACACCATTATCTGTAAGTAAATTGACTCCATCATTAATGGATCCTTACATAAATTTCAAGCTAGAGCTCCATATCAATACACCAGTAAATGCACCATGGTTAGAACAGAGAGCTTTGTTTTCTGTTGTAACATTACCTTGGGAGAATTGGAAATCCAATTATTATTCTAAAAGTCAAGTTGACATTATATGCAAAATTAAAGGCGAGATGTCGCAATAGGTGAAGCTATCCCTTGAATTAATTTCAAAAGTTTTCATTTACCCATTTTGAAGGAACCAATAGTACCAAAATGTCCGGAGGATGTAGTAATGAATGCATTTGGGATAGGGAAGGTGGTAGACAATATTATATGCTCAAGAATGTTTCGTATGGTGCTGAAGATGATCCAAAACCGAAATCTTCAAAGGTGGATTCATATGTATGTATTATCATTTAAGAGATAGCTTTTGATAAGGTAAATGCACTATGACATAATCCTTGCTTTTCTTTATTCTAGAGCTACCAAACATATGAGAGGTTGCAAAAAGGTAGTTTCTTCCCTTTAGAACTCTTTAGGTAGAAGAGTGACCATTGCAGATGGATTTGGATGCTATACGTTTTGGAGCACTTAACTTTAACTCCAAAGTAGGTGGAAATTACACAATTTCTAATGTTCTTTATGTTCTAGACATGAAGAAGAATTTTCTCTCTATATCTACTTTCTTTCCATATGGTTATAAAATTGGTTTTAAGAAATATTCATGTTAGATCCTCTCACCTAATGAGGAGCATTGTCTACTTCAAGGTGAAAATAAAAGTGGCATGTTTGTGTTATCCAAAATTATTCATACTAATGTTGCTAGGTCTTCTACACCTAAAAAAAACATGAAGTTATGGCATGTTACATTTGTTCATGTCACATAAAAAGCTCTTAAGCATATAAAAGATCAAGGTATGGAGGAGAGTTTGCCTACTTTTGCTTTACTAGATGATGTAGAATCATGTGAAGGATGTCTCCACAAACTACCTTTCATGAAGCATGGATATATCACAACCACAAGGAAGTTGCAGATCATACATTTAGATGTTAAAGGTTTCATGTACTTTGTTACTTTCATTGATTATCTTTAAACATATTCATGGATTTATAGTCTAAAGCTCAAGCTAAAGGTTCTTTCCTACTTTCAAGAAGCTCTTAGATATGGTTGAAAATGAAAGTGAGTCAAAGATCCAAATTTTAAGGAGTGATAGAGGAGGAGAGCACATGTCTAAAGACTCTTAGTCTTTTCTTGAAGAAAAAGTATCTCTCATCAACTCACTATTGCTTACACCATAATAGAATGGTGTTGTAGAGAGAAAGAATAGAATAATTGTTGAGATGATTCATAGTATGATATCATCCAAGAAATTTATCCCATGTTTTGGTTTGATGCAATATGTATAGATAATCACATTTTTAATAGATCTTCTACAAAAGGTTTAAACGTCATTACACCTTATGAAGCTTATTATGGGAAGAAGGACCTTGGTGAGCTAGATGTAAAAGCCATTAAAGACATCTTTATTGGTTATGCAATTGAATGCAAAGGATACATATTCTATGTTTTGTGCACATATTATAAAAAGTGAGATTTATGATAAGAAGGAAGAAATTCCAAAAATCCTAAAAGTAAATGACTATTCATTTTTTAGAAGGAATTTGGATTCTTACATTCAGGTGTACAAGGGGGGTGGTGAACCCTCTCAAAACCTAAGAGATGCACTTGATAAGGTGAAGAGAGATCTATAGTACCTACATGAGTACCTAGCCCCTCATCAATACCTCTTGAAATTCCAACTTATGAAGTTGGAGAAGGCTACAAAGTTCCAAAGGAAAGAGATATTGAATAACCAAAAAAGTGTTTCACCACTGAATATGTCAAAGTGTTTATATCAAACCTGGAAGCACAATGGTATAAAGAAATACACTCAAAGAACTAGAAACCAAATAAGGAGAGAACAAACAAACGAGCTAAATTATGCAAAACATTTTGAGATTCATAATATTTTAGCTCTTATTTCAGTTGAGAATGAACCACCTAGTGCTCAAGATACACTAAAAAGTTATATGATTAGCACAGGTCCCAAAGATTCAGACCTTCAGTTGTTCAAAGAACAACTTAGGCATACATTTTTTGTAAATGAATTAGGTGTTTTGATTATTATCTTGGTATTCAATTCATGTATAGAGATGAGTATATCTACATCGCACAATAGAAATACATTGAAAAATTATTGGAAAGGTTTGAGATGATAGAATACAAGCCTAAGTAGATAGCTATGGATATCAGTGTTTCATTATAATTGAGAGTAGATTTAGAACCATTTGATGCTACATTTTACAGTCAAGTAGTTGGCTCCTTGATATATATAAGTAATACACATCCATACATTCAATTTGCAGTTTCTCAAGTATCCAGGTTCATGCATAGTTAGCTCAAGAAGTTAGTTAAGAGATATATTACCAAAAAAATTCATACGATACTTTGCAAGTTATGGAGCCTTGAAACATTTTGACATTGAAGGGGGATTTGTGAAAACAAGTCAAAATTAGTCCACTATTCTCACTTTAGTAGGTATATTATTTTCTTTTGTAGAACGTTTCACAAGCAAATTAACATGGTACCGTGGTCAAAGTAACAGCCTCTCTCCAACATGGCATAGTGCGATAAGCTTATGTGTAAGAGTTTTGTTTTGCAAGTCATAAATGGTTGTGGCTGATTTACTTGCAAATCTTTTCAAATTGTCTTCTTGAGTCCACCACCTAGTTGAGAGGTTTTTGAGTGCATGATTTTAGATGGGACCTCATTACTATATAGGAAGGGCCGAACTCACTTCTTAATCATCTTCTCAAGCTTCTCCCTAAGAAGTTCAAGTGCTCAATGCAAGAAGATCACTAGGAGGAGGAGGTGTTTTCACCCACTTGGAGGAGTTGTACTCTAGATCAGGAGCATCTCGGGGGAGTTTGTGTTAGCAACTCATAAGTATCACTTGTTGAGTTACTATTTGTGGCAAGTCTATCTTTGTAACCACTTGTTAGTTCTCTAGTTTTTGATTTAGGTTAATCAAGATAAAGGATTGCTATAAAATAGTTCTTAAGTGTTCAAATTCTCTATATTCTCGCACACATGCTCTTCATGCCTCTTAGATGCATTGCACACCATCTCTTATATCTAGTTCCTATTTCTTCCTAGATCTAGATGTTGTCAATTTGTATCATATTCAGACATTGTAAGTTGACATTGGAATATGATATATTGTAGGTGAGCACTCTAGCTTATCCTACACTTATGAAATTCGCATTTATTCTCTCTCTATCTCTCACTCATATTCTCTTTGAGTATTGAGGTGTGTATGGTAAGGTTCATGTGTTGGAAGATCCTATAAACCTATGATTTATTATTATGGACGCCCACTCCACTTCCAACATGTTGGCATTTGAGGTCTACAAAAGCACCTGAATAGCACAAGGAAGAACAAGAAGAAGCTTGGAGCAGAACATAGAATATTGAATGTATTACCAATAGAATGTACAAAAATAAGTGACTCATTAGGCCTATAGGTATATATACAAGCCGATGGGGAAAACCTCCTAAAGAGCGAAAAGTGCCCCAGCTATCCTAGTTTGTTCACATGCATCACTACCTAAATATATCAACAAATCCCCCGTGGGAGTGATGTGGTAAACACAGAGTTGCCATTCATGTATAAGGAAGTGCCAAGCTATGTGGAATCAATCCAAAAAAGAAATTAAGCCCAAAGCTTTGCAGGAAGCTTCAACTTTCTCTCTAGGCAGAGCCTTGATGAAAAGGCTTGCAATGTTCTCTTGCTTGGGAACATATGCCAAGATGATCTCTCGAGTAGAGAACCTCTCCATAACATGCCGATAGTGCACCTCAATGTTCTTAGTGCGAGCATGGAATACAGGGTTCCTTGCAACTCCCAACGCAATCTGACTATTAGTCAAGATGGTCGTGGCACAAGACTAACCAACACCCAAATCAACCATAAGGTGTGTGAGCCACACACACTCAAGAGTCATTGTGAAAGCTACCCTGTACTTAAGCTCACAACTAGAAGTGGCCATAGTAGGGTGCTTCTTACTCAACCATGATATACATGAGCTACCAAGCATGAAGCAAAAACCACTAGTCATCACATGAGTATCATAGCAACCAGCCTGTGAGACTTAGAAAAAGCATGTAAATCCGACAGTAGTGATACCCCCTTGGGATAAAGCAATCCAAGTAGCCCGGTACCACTCAAGTAGCAAACGCTGCACTTAGCTGCCTCCCAATGCTTGACATCTAGGCAACGCATAAACCTACTCATCTGTAAGATAGCAAACTAAATCTTTGGCTGCGTATTGCATAAGTAAATCAAACATCCAATAGCTTGGTGATAGAGAAGAACATCAAATGCATCTCAAACATCATAAAGAATCAATCATAAACTTGTATCCATAGCAGTGGCAATAGGTTTGCAGTCTTCAAGGCCAAAACACCACAATAATGTGTCAATGTATTTGGTTTGACAAAAAGTTATTCCACCATAAACTTGCATAAATTGAATGCTCAAATAATGATGCAAATGCCCCAAATCTGACATCTCAAATGAGGCATGCAAATCAGCCTTCCAATCAACAATATGCTTCTCATGAGGACCATTGAGTAGCATGTCATCAACATAGACAACAACGATTAGAAGCACATCATTTACATCACTTAACATATAAGGTTCTCTTAGTTGGACTATTCTCAGAAGCATGTGCAATCACGTAAGCATGTATCTTTTCATACCAAGCACATGGTGCTTGCTTCAAACCATATAATGCATTCTTCAACCTACACACTTTGATCTCATGCCCTTTCTACATAAAGCCATGGGGATGTGAAACATACACTTCTTCATGCAAATCACCATTTAGAAATGTATTTTTAATGTCTAACCAATGTAAATTCCAACCATTATGAGCTACAAGTGCATAGATCTTATGAACAATAGTCATTTGGCATGTGGGAGGAAATGTCTCATCAAAATCAATTCATTTTTCATGATCGTAACCCTTTGCAACAAGCGTAGTCTTATACTTATCAAGTGTTCCATCAGGCTTATACTTTAGCTTGTATACCTACTTAGTGCCAATGGCTTTCTTGCAAGGAGGCAAGTCACATAAAGAACAGTAACATTCCTCATTGTACCATCATGTTCAAATCGGATAACAGCTATCCAGTTTTCTGAATTTTGTGCTTCATCAAACAAAACATGCTCATTCTCATCATAAAGACTAGAGGTAGCCATAGAATAGCAATCTGATGCAAACAAAGAACTATGAGAGCTAGAACAAGTATGATATGATAGAGGTGCATCTAATTTGTTGCCACACAGAGTCTACACCTACCATTTTGGCATAGTTTTTGCCTCTTCAATATCTACTCTCTCATCAACAAGTACATCATGTCAAGGGAGCACTAGATTGTGCTCTCTAACTTCACTAGACAAGATTTTGGAAATACACTTATGATTACAAGAACACCAACGTAGGGAAAATAATACAAGAAGATGTAGCTGATACAAGACATCCCACAACCCAGGACCAATAGGTATGGAAACTAGACTAGAGATGATACAGGAGATCCCACAACCCGGGATCGTAAGTATGAGACAAGATGTCGAGATTACAAGAACTCCCTTCTGGGAGATGAACTGGATACAAGAAATAACTTGACGAAATCTTGTACTATGAGATTACAAGAGGACAAGACAGATGTCCAAGAACTAGACTAGACAATATTGGAAAAAGGAACAAGACAAGAACTGGAACTAGAACTTGGAGAGTACTTACTTGGTGGTCACAACTCCTTGAGCTCCCAAGACTGGTATTGGCAAGACTGATTATGAATGTGGCCAATCCCTCCTTATATAGGTTTTCCAAGGGCGGTTACGAATTGATGATATCATCGATGATGTCATCAATTCAAAGCATGGTCCTTGGATGTCAGAATCAAGCAAGAAGACAATGGATCTTAGGGTTTTGGCACGTTCCAAATGCAATGGAAGCATTAGTTTCCCCAGATTCTGAACCAATCATGAGATATAGGATTCACATGGAATTTGAGATTTAGGATGGTTTCCTTTGTCCATGACATTAGCTCCCCCTCAAGCGACGAGTTCCATGAGGAGCAGTAATGTTCTTTTGTGTTGGCTTCATTGGATTTCTCTTATGGAATTCTCGAACCTTGATTGGTGCTCTCTGAAGGTTTTTTGCAAGTTCCCAAGTACGATCACTGATATCATACCCTTTCCAATGAATAAGGTACTATAATCTTCCTTGAGATATTCTCGAATCTAGGATATGCTCGACTTCAAATTCTTCATTATCATCAATCTCGATAGGTGGTGAAGGAATAGGTCTCTCCCCCTCAATGATGAAATCTGATATGGTTCCAACATGGATACATGGAAAACAGGATGTATTCTCATGGTACTTGGTAGTTGGAGCTTGAAGGTGACTAGATTAATCTTGGCCAAGATGGTAAATGGACCAAACCTTTGATGATCTAACTTTGCACAAGGCCTTGAAGTTTGCAACTTGTTTCTAAGTAACCATATTCTAAGTAACCATACTTTATCTCCAATTTGATATGATGGATTCTCGACACGATGTTGATCTCCATAGTGCTTATATTGTTGTTGAGCTTTATGGATCTCTTGCTTCAGTTCTTTGTGAATGTTCATGAGGTACTGGGCCTTGTCTCTGGGAGCTAGGTTCTTGACATGATTTGAGAGTTGTATATCCATCCTTGGATGTTGTCCATAGTTTGCAAAGGGATTTTGCTTAATAGATGCATGAAGGCTATTATTATAGGCAAACTCTACAAAGGGTAACAACTCAAACCAATCATTTTGGTGATAGTTGCTAGTGCAACAGAGATATTGCTCTAGGACTTGATTCACCCGTTCTCTTTGTCCATCAGTCTGTAGATGATTTGCTATAGATAGTTTAACTTGAACACCAAGGAGCTTGCAAAGACTGTTCCAAAAGCTGGAGATGAACTATGGACCTCGATCACTGACAATATCATGAGGCAATCCATGAAGCCTAAAGATGTATGTGAGAAAAATTCTAGCAGTGGTTGCACCTGTGATTGCCTTTGTAGTTGGAATGAAGTGTGCCATCTCTGTAAACCTATCCACAATAACAAGAATGGCATCATACTTATTTGACTTTGGTAGATCTGTGATGAAATCCATAGACAATGAAGCCCATGGCCTTTCTAGAATAGGTAAAGGTTGCAAGAGGCCATGAGGTTTATGTCGTTGCAAGTGTCACAAGTTCGGATATATTCTTTGACTTCCTTCAAGATTTGAGGCCACCAAAAGTCCTTGGCTATGAGTTCTATTATTTTATTCACTCCAAAATGTCTTGTTCCAAGGTTTTCATGGCGTTGTTGAAGTACTTGCATCCTTGGCTTTCCTGGAGGGACATACAATAGGTTCTTATAGAGTAATAACCCATCCTTTTCCTGAAGTTTGTTTACTTCTTGGAGTTTCCCTTCTTGAGCTTTCTACTTAAGGTTACAAAACAATTCATCATGTGGTAGATTCTCATGGATCAAATGATTCAAGGCTAAATCTTCATGATGGCTTGAAGAGATAGTTTCTAAGTAGAGATGTTCAGACTTGAGTAATACACTCTCTTGTTGATGAAAGGCCTCTTCACCCTTCTTTGGTGCAAGGTAAGATCTTCTGGATAGGGGATCTCACTAACATTGATGATGTACTAGATGGTATGTGATGACAAAATCAAATCTAGATAGAAAGTTACTCCACCAAGATTGCCTCCTATTGAGGATGCGAGTGGTCATAAAATACTCTAAGTTCTTATGATGTATAAACACAGTAACTTTGTGAGCTACTCCTTCTAGATGGTGATGCCAAGTATCAAACGCATCTACTATGGCAAGAAGTTCTTTGTCATGGATTTCATAATTAATTTCTGGAGGGGAATTTTTCCTTGAATGATATGCAACTAGATGTAGGTATCCATCACCTCCATATTGGGATAGAATGGCCCCTAGGGCAAAGTCTATTTCTAGGAAGAAGGGTTTGCTCGAATCAGGATGAACTAGAATTGGGGAAGTAGTGAATGCTGATTTCAAGGTCTGAGAGGCTTTTTTGCTTCTTCAATCCATGAAAATTTTGAGTTCCTTGTAAGCTTGGTAAGAGGTGTCAAAATCTTGGAGTAATCTCTAATGAATATCCTATAGAAATTGGCAAACCCTAGAAAACATTGCACACCTTGTACGCACAAAGGTGGTTGCCAATCAAGTATTTTCTTGATCTTCATAGGGTCCATAAATATTCCTTTCTCTGATACAAAGTACCCTAAAAAGTCCACTTCTGTCTGATGAAAGTAGCACTTCTCCAATTTTGCATATAACCCTTTTTCTCTTAGTTTCTCTAGGACTATCTTTACATGACATTCATGATCTTCTAGATTTTTGGAGAATATCAAGATATCATCAAGATATATTACCAAAAAATGATCTAAATACTCTCAAAAGATATTATTCATCATATGCTGAAAGACTGCTGGAGCATTTGTGAGACCAAATGGCATAATTACAAATTCAAAGTGTCCATACCTTGTTCAGAATGCTGTCTTCCATTCATCTCCTTCTCTGATCCTGACAAGATTGTATGCTCCTGGAAGGTCAATCTTAGTGAAGAACTTTGATTTTCTGAGGCGTTCCAAGAGCTCTAATATAAGTGGTAGAGGATATCTATTCTTTATTGTGACTTTATTCAAACCTTGATAGTCCACACACATTCAAAGAGTTCTGTCCTTCTTCTTTACAAATAGGATAGGGGCTCCTGCAGGAGACTTCGAGTGTTTCATAAACCCTGTAGCTAGATTCTCATCAATATTCTTACGTAATTCTATA
>CM035440.1:106159450-106466950 GCA_020310875.1 Ceratopteris richardii | reverse complement strand
AGGAAGGTCATGCTTTCAAAGCAGGCTTACCAAAGCCTATATGGTTAGATGTTGAGGAGTGGGATATGATTCGTGAGGAGCGTAGCACACTCCTCATGGATATTGCCAGCAAGGAGATGTTGCGGGCACACGTTTAGATACGGTTGGACCGTCACATTTGGGTAGCGACTGATATGAAATGATGTGTCACGCATTTGTAAGTACCATTTGGTTTATTGAATTCTTTTGTGTTAATCTTGTCATGTATGTTCCTCTGATGCTTTGTATATTTGTTGCAGCAGCGGGTAAGGGGTCGTCCTCCAACACGAACGAAAATGGGTTATGTATATTATCATGGATTGACTGCAGTATTGAAGAACTTGGAGGAATGCAATGCGGTCGTTTCATGTGAGCATTTGGATCAAGTGATGAATTTATAAAATTGGTTTTTACTTGTTGTTTGTAAATCCCATGTGAATTTATCTCATTTCATGAATGTTCTTTGTTGCATGGCTGCTGATAGGATGTTTCAATCATTTTGCGCATGCATATGATAGTGGTGTGCCACAATTTTGTATTTGTATCATATATGGCAGTGGTGCACCAGAATTTTGTATTTCATTCTTATATGACAGTGCTTTGCCACATTTTGTATTTCCATATATGATAGTGGTTTGCCACACTCTTGCACATGCTTCGTTTATGAGATATATAACTTTTTTTGTACATGGTTCATGGTTCATTCTGATTATCTCTTTTGTCTCCAATAGTATTTTGCTTTATGCAATCACATTTGGGTTTCCATTAGAGTACACATCACATGCTTGGTTCTTTTTGGGCAGAGTGTATTGTCTTTTGCTAAACAACATCATGGTAATGTTGCTGTAGCAAAAGACAATACAATGTGCCCAAAAAAGAATTTGGAGATATGGTTGTTGGTATAAGCGACGATACTCCCACCAAGGTCACTGGTATAAGTTGCGCAACACCCAAGGAGCACTGATATGCGCGATGGTATACCCAGGTAGGCATCGATATAGTGTTGAAAATTATGGAACATGTGCAAGCTCCAATTGTGAGGCTTGGCACATACTCACCTCTCATTTATTACCTCTTCATCATTTAGGCATTTTTCGTAAGCCCAAATTTAAGCTAGGCCTTGAAAATATAAAGCCTTCACTGATAACCTTAGAGTAGAGTGTTGAATTAAAAAGGAAAAATGTATTTATGGTTTGGATAAAAGAGAAAATATGAATAGAGAGATTGAATACTCAAAAAATTCATGATCTTATCCATATGGAGTGATTTGGAGCACCAAAAGTCACCCAAGCAAATGGAAGGACAAATGACATGAAGTGAAAGGTCAAGAGGTGAGAGAAGATGCAAGGGTAGGTAAAAAGTCCCATGCCCATACCTCTATTTATAGAGGTCATTTGAACGTGAATATTTGTGGAGATGACAAGGCGATAATAGGGAAGCATATGATGGTCATTCTCTCACCAATGGATATCAAAAGATACCTCATTTGTATGCTACAAGGCATAAAGGTATTCTAGTCGCATACCTTTTCTATACTCAGCCACTTTGTAAAGGTCATATCTCTCTATTTACTTACCCATTGAATGCAAATGATATCTTTTTGGAGAGTGTATCTCTTATAATCATATTACTTCAAATATCTCTATCATATCATTCTCTAGTAGTTAGTGGGACCATTTCTGCATAACTTGAGATGACAGGTAGTCTATCTTTGAAGCGTTAATTTCCTGGTCAAATGAACTCCAAATGGAGTGTTCTTTAGTTTTTTAGAAAGCTAAAAAAGTCTACTATGTGTGGACCAAGTTTCAAAGCATTGGATATCTAGTTGTGATTGAATCACATTGTAGTAAGCATGTGTCTTATAGGGAAGATTCTAGAAGAGGTTCTCTATCTTCTGCTGCGTATATTGGAGTAAAATTTCTCCACATATAGGTGTCGATATGCTGTCGGTATGAGGATACATATTTTTGACACTTATGGCGATGGTCATACCAACGCTTATACTGGCGCTTATACATGCCCGTTAATACCAACACGTATACTAATAGTTACACAGATGTCGAGGCAAAAATGCGCTCGTTCAATATCCTCGGTAAAAGCCTCAGTATATGGCCGATATATTGTAGTGTAAAATACCATAATGTAAAAAATTGACTATATCTCAAAAAGTTGAACATAACTACCTTATCAAGTTATGATGAACCTATAGTAGACTTCGAGAGGCTTATACAAGTGAATCAAAACTTATATATATCTTTGGCACAAAAAGATGAAATTGCTAGCACGAGCATCGTGGTAGTGTGTTTGGAGGCCAAAACAAGCTTAGATTGCAATTTCAACACAACAAAGCCAAGCTTTTTTGATTTTCTAATCACCTTGAGTATGCTCGCCAAATTTTGTGCGATTATGAGACTGTGACCGGAGGGGTGTCGACGATGCCATAGATGAAGCGATGACCTGCTCTAATACCAATTGTTGGAGTTTGAGGTCTACGAAATCATGGGAACAACACAAAGAAAAAGAAGAAGAAGAAGAAAAAGAAGAAGAAGAAGAAGAAGAAGAAGAAGCTTGGAGCACAACACACAATAGTGAATGCATTACCACTAGAATGTACAAAGATAAGTAACCTATTAGCTCTATAGGCATATATACAAGCCAGGAAAGAAAAACCTCCTAGAGAGGAAAAAGAAGGTGCCTTGCTGGTCCTAGTGTGTTCACACACATCACTACCTATATATATCAACACAACAGACTATGGTAGCTAGTTGTAGAGGTGCCCAAAATGTGAAATGAGCTAAAAGAGGTGACACCAAGAACCATTAGAAAGGTTGCATTATAGGTTTCAAATTAAGAAGACTTGGCTGGTTTGCAACGTTTAAACATATGCATAGTGCTAAGAATCTAGTGCTAAATAGTTGTATGCATTTTCCATCTTACTCCAACTAAAATTACAATGAATATGTTTTAAAAATTATTGATTATTTCTATTTTTAAAGAAGTCTCTTTTAATGTCACATATATTTTCCTTGCCAATGTTTTAGAGTGTCAACTTGTTGAGTGTTTAAGAGGACCATTCAATGTTATTCACATGGAGTATGCAAAAGCAATATACGTAGACAAATTTGTTATATTTTCCAATAGCATGCAATTACTTCTTCATTTTCCAGTGTATGAGGTACCATTAGGGAGGAATGGATATGGAGATCTTTTACATCCCTTATTTCCTACCATGTCTTTATGAGATTGGGTGTCTCTTGATCAATTGCTAGTTTCAAGTTTTCTAAGCAAGATGAAAGATGGTTCTCAAATAGAAATGTCATCAACCCTAATTCATCGAATGATCAAGATTCAATGGTGTTCACATCTTCATATTTTCATTGCGTGTTTTAGAAACATGACTTTACACAAAAAAGATTAATGTGGTTGAATAGGATAGTTTTAATTTCACAGATTGATGATGTTGGTATAAAAAAGAAGTTCATAAACTAGAGGAAACCATTTAAAGTAAATTTAGTCACACTTCTCTTTCAATTTCATATCAGATATATCAACAATCTCTAGTGTTAGATATGAATAAAAAAGGTGGCAAAAAGCTTGGAGAATGGATACCCTTGGATTTAGAAGAGAACTATCTAGAATTTCAAGTAGAAGCACTAGTGCATCCATATTTTCAACCTAAGAAAATACTTATTAGTGTATATGTGTACTAAAAAATATTTCGGTGCTTCTAGAGTACCTTGATGAGGTCTCACTACAATTTTAAATACAAGTTCATGGTGTAGAGGTAAACATAAGCTTAGAGAAAACATTATTTTGTATTACTTGCTTGTCACCTAAAGTGATCAACCTTAAACCTTTGAGAGACAATCAACCTCAAAATTTTATTATCCACCAAAAATAACTATATTTAATCTTCAATGAAAAGAGAGGAAATCTTGACTGCTTATCTTTTTTTCAATTATTTTTATTTTTTGGGTATTCAATGATTGCAATCTGTTCGAACTCATAGTGGATTTTTTTACAATTTACATCATTCATTTTGATTATATTCTATACATCATAGAGTTTTTCCAAAAAAACAACAATGGTTACAACAAATGAGAATGGATCAATGAAGATGAAGAAAAAAAAGACATTATGTAGGCCATATACTCCACTTCAGAGATAAAAGTGAAGACTAACTCCCTTTATGGTAAACGCTTAACCTAAAAGGCCCAGAGGGAAGACTATATAAATTCTCATGGTGGAGCGGTATTGCCCGGAATATCTATCTATGATGCAATGCAGAGCATTTTGATATAGTGTTTTGAGGGAAAAAATACATCAAAGTGGTAAAGGTTGGAGGAGATAGAAGGACAATGAATTGAATTAATTGGCACCATGAAATGTTCTTCGGTTGCTCTAATTGCTTGAATTTTTTTATCTCTTTTTTTTCCTGAAAAATAAATTTATATACTCCACATACTATTGTTCATAGATAAAAATCAATCAAGATATAGCATTTGAGGGAATAAATATATCAAAATACGAAAGGTTGATTGAGATATGAGATACAACCAATTCAAGTGATTAGGGCCATTGGAAATTTTATGATTTCTCTGATTGCTTGAATTATTTGTCTTTTCCCACCTCCAAACTGTTGAGATATCAAGCTCAACATTGATGATCCAAGATGACACGTACCAGTTTTTCGTTTCTCTAACATGTATAGTGGTCATGTCGGTATATGTCAGGGATATGTCATTGAGCTTTATAAGATTTATGTACTGAGAGTGATGGCACATTTGTTCCTTGCGAGCTCACTCATTTGCGGACATTAGGTTTTTCCTCATGTACTGATCTTTATATAATGCACTAGTTGTATTCTTGTTTTTTAGGTCATTCTTGTACATTCCTTTTTATGTAATAGAAGAAGAAGAAGAAGAAGAAGATCAATTTTTCCTTGCCTAAATTTGGGAGTGTGCTTCTCCTTGAGAGTTGTTGGTGCATGACAATCATCAATTGAAGGATTATGGAGAAATGAAGTCAAGAAGTCAAGAAGAGAACAAATTCAGATGGTTGAAGGAAGGGCATATTCAGAAAATCCAAAGACATGTACACATATGTACATTAGCTGACTTATATCCTTGTTTAAGTCATACACTTGTATATATTCAACTATAAATATGTTTGAAAATGTCGGGCAAATAGAGCAGAAGAGATTTTGAGAATAGGGAGAGAGAAATTAGTGTCATTAGACACATGAAGAGTGAGTGAATTGTCCATCCTCACTTAGATGTAAATTTTCTGAGAAATCGAAAAATTTTGCGCCCGATATTTTGCTGTCTGCTCCTTCTGTGTTTAATCTTTTGAGAAATCCTTTTGCACGTGTCTAAGTCTATAGCTAATCTATCTATGGCTAGAATTTGAGAGATTAATTTCAATCAGGCTGTGAGAATTTTGATTAGGAACATTCATATGTAAGAATGTTCTAAGAGTCGAAAAATCTGGCGCACATTTCATCTTCAAAGAAATGGTCAGTGCTCAGTCCACAGTGTAAAGTTTTACACAAGTGAGGACTTAAAATCTAAGTTGGAAGGTAAGCTATCTATGGCTAGAAGATCTTGATCAAACGGGTTCAAAGTTGGGAGAACCAGTGCTAAGAAGTTGCAGGTGTCAAAGTCGCCATTGCAGAGAAGTACTTTCAGACATAGGTAAAGTGTTTCACACATTTCTCAGTGTGTACTTAATCTTTTTGAGAGATTTAACTTGGCAAAGTTGCGCAACCTTAAGGCGAAGTGTTGTGCAAAGTTTTATTAAAAACTTTACAGGATTGATTAGTCAATGAGTGACTAATCTGCAGCAGACTTTTCTGAAGAAACTGAATTTTTCAGAATAATCAATTTCTGATAATTTGGTGAAGATTCTCTAAATTAGGTGGAGTCTAAAGTTGATCTTGATATAGAGGTGATCTAAATTCAAGGTCAACTTGTTCTTTTGGAGATTAACACTCTCCATCAGTGGTATCAGAGCAGGTTGTGTCAAAATTGAGAAGAAGAAGACTCCGACTATTGCAGAAGTACAAATCTTTACATTTTGAAGGTGCAAAAGGGTAAAGGTTGAAGAAAGATTGAAGGAAGACATACAAAGAGCATCAAAAGGATCAGAAGGAGCAACATTCGAAGTAAAGGTACATTCATTATCTGTAAAGGTTAAAGTTTTGAGACTACAGGTGAAGCAAGGATGGGAGATAGTCTCCAAATTGAAAAGTTGGATAGAGAGAACTATCCTGCATGGTCTATGAGAATGGAAGCTCACCTTATGAGCAAAGATCTGATAGGATACATCACAGGAGATGAAGAAAAGCCAGAATTCAGAGATCCTAGTGTTCCAACTAGGGAGGAGCTTGCAGATTTGAAGAATTGGATGAAGAAGGATGCTCAAGCAAGAAGCATCATCTACATGGCAGTCAATGACTATTTGCTTCCTCACATTAGAGGACTTGAGAGTGCTTGTGACATTTGGAATGCTTTGGAAGAGCATTTTCAAAATACAACCAAATCAAGGAAGGCTTCACTATGGGCAGAATTTACTACCTTCAAGAAGAAGGCCTCACAATCAATCTCTGATTATGTGACAAAGATGAAGGACATTGCAGATTCTTTAGGTGCAGTTGATGAAGACATTGAAGAAGACAAATTGGTAAGACAAATACTCACAGGGCTAAGAGGAGATGAGAAGTGGAAACCTTTCATTTTATCTACAGAACTTTCATTAGATCACTTTACTCCTGACTTGAATCAATTGTTAGGTCATATGCTAACTTTTGAGAATGATGTCAAAGGAGATGTTGATAAGAGTGCAGGTCATGCAATGTATTCTAAAGACAAGAAGAAAGCCAACAAAGGGAAGCAACAATCAGGTGAAGAAGAAGGTACTTCAAACCAAGCAAACTTCATAAGAGGAAGAGGAAATGGCAGAAGTAGAGGAAGAGGCAGAAACAACAAGGATAATGCAAGAGCTTGTTGGATATGTGGTAAGACCAATCATCTATCTCATGATTGTTGGCACAATAATCAAAACAATGGTAATTATCAGAACTTTAATCAAAGAGCAAGAGGTGGTAGATTTCAGAGAGGAAATTTCAGAGGTAGAGGTGGTAGGAATTCTTTTGGAAGAGGTGGTGGAAGAAACTTCCAAAGTCAATCCTATAATAACACCTACTACAACTATGCATCAGATCAAAAGGAGGACTCGACTCTCATTATGAATACATGTGAAACTTCACATGAGGACATGAGAGTGTTTTATATTGATTCAGGATGTAGTAATCATTTGAGTGGAAATATTGCTTTGATGACTGACCTAGATCATAATGCAATTAATCATACAGTTCAGACAGGTGATAATACAAAGCATAAGGTAAAGTCAATTGGTTCAGTCAAGGCTAAGGATGGGAGCACTTTTCTGAGTAAGGTACTTTATGTTCCCACAATTCCAAAGAATTTGATCAGTGTAGGTCAAATTGTGGAAAAAGGTTATGAGGTAAGGTTTACCAATGATGGAGTTTATGTGGAAGACCCTAGTCAAGGGTATAAACAAGTTATTGCAGGAAAGAAAGAAGGAAGGCTTTTCACATTGAAGGTACAAGGAAATGTTGGACATGCTATGTTCACATATGGAGAGCAGAAGGTGTCAGAATTGGATCTTTGGCACAAAAGACTTGGACACTTTAATGAAAGAGGTATCAAAGAAATGATTAACAATGATTCAGTGCTTGGAATGCCTAACATTGCAGGTCAACACATGACATACAGATGTGAGGCATGTCAATTAGGTAAGGCTCATAAGCAATCCTATTCCAAGCATGGATTTATGTATTCAGAAAGACTTGAATTGGTGCATACAGATGTGTGGGGTCCTTCAAAGGACTTTAGTATAAATGGTTCAAGATATTATGTCATATATGTTGATGATGCTACCAGGTGGATCACAATTTATGTGATTAAGGAAAAGTCAGAAGTGTTTAATACATTTAAACACTATCATGCATATGCAGAAAGAATTACAGGTCAAAAATTGAAGAGACTAAGGTCAGATGGAGGGGGAGAGTATTTTTCAAATGAGTTCAATGATTATTTGTGGAATGCAGGTATAAAGAGAGAAGTTACTTGCAGGTACTCTCCTCAACAAAATGGGGTAGCAGAAAGAAGGAATAGGACACTTGTTGAATTTGCAAGGTCCATGATGAAAGAGAAGAATTGCCCAAATTATTTGTGGGCTGAGGTTGTTAACACAGCTACATATTTGGTTAATAGATTGCCTTGTAAAGCTTTGCAGGGTATGACACCATATGAAGCTTGGTGGGGTAAGAAACCTACCTTGGATCATTGCAGAATATTTGGATGCTTGGCATATGCATATGTGCCATCTCAATTGAGGCATAAGTTGGAGCCTAAGGCAGAAAAGTATGTATTTATTGGTTATGATGATAAGCAAATGGGATACAGGTTGTGGAGTCCATCCACAAAGCAATTTATTGTATCCAAGGATGTTACATTTGATGAGCAAGGTACTTGGTATGCAGGTAAATATAATGTACATGCAGATGATGAAGAAGTAGTGGAACAAAGAAAAGGTAAAGCAAAGGTTCAATTACTTGATGAAAGTGAGAGTAATGAAGTGCAGATTGAAGTTGAAGAGAGGCCAAGGTTTGATCCAGAATGTGATGAACCAGAGACCTCAAGAAGTGCAGAAGTTAGGAGATCATCTAGACACAAATGGCAACCTACAAGGTATAGCTATGACACTTCATTCTTGACTACTAAAGATTATGCTTATTTGGTAAAAGCAGATGAAGACCCTTCTACATATGAAGAGGCCAAAGGAAGAAGAATTGGGAAGATGCTATGCAAGAGGAGTATGATGCATTGATAGAGAATCAAACATGGGATTTGGTTCCTAAACCTAATAGTCAGAAAATCATTGGTTGTAAGTGGGTTTACAAGACTAAAAGATTTGCAGATGGAAGTGTGTCTAGGTACAAAGCTAGACTTGTTGTGAAAGGATATGCACAGACATATGGAGTGGATTATGATGAGACTTATAGTCCTGTGGCAAAGATGACAACCATCAGGACACTCATTGCAATTGCTGCTTGTAAAGGTTGGAAGTTATCTCAATTAGATGTAAAAAATGCTTTCTTGAATGGTTACATTTCAGATGAAGTCTACATGGAGCAACCAGATGGGTTCAAAGGTCAAGTGAGTCCAAATTATGTATGTAAGCTCAAGAGAGCTTTGTATGGGTTGAAGCAAGCCCCAAGGGCTTGGAATTATAGGCTTGTGAAATTCTTGAATGATCTTGGATTTCAAGCATCAAAGGCAGATAGTAGCTTGCTAGTCAAAGCAAGTGAAGATGGGTTTATTTATGTGTGTATTTATGTTGATGACATAATACTTACAGGAACAGATGATAAGGGAATACAAATGATCAAAAAGCAGATGGAGAAAGAGTTCAAAATCAGTGATTTGGGGAACCTATCATTCTTCTTGGGAATGGAGATCTCTTATACTCAACATGGAGTATATGTGACCCAAGAAAGGTATCTTAAAAATTTGCTAACCAAATTTAAAATGGAAGATTGCAGGGTTGCACCTACACCTTTGGAAGTGAACCATAAATTGTCTAGGTTTGGAGGAGAAGAGTTCAGAGATATGAAACTCTATCAAAGTTTGGTTGGTAGCTTGATTTATGCTACATTGACAAGGCCTGACTTGTCATATGCAGTTGGTGTGCTTTCACAATTCATGCATTGTCCTAGAAAGGAACATTGGATTGCAGGACAAAGAGTACTTAGATACATCAAGGGTACACTCAAAGAAGGGTTGTACTATGGGTTTACTTCAGATACAAGAATCAAGATATATAGTGATGCAGATTGGGCAGGTAATGTGGATGATAGAAGATCAACACATGGATACTTGTGCTATGTAGGAGACAAATTGATTTCATGGTGTTCCAAGAAGCAACATACAGTTGCTTTGTCATCTACAGAGGCAGAATATAAAGGTATGGTGGAAGCTGCAAAAGAGGTAATATGGCTAAAGACACTTTTGAAAGTTTTTGATGTGATTCAGAGTACTCCTATTATTTGTGGAGACAATATGAGTTCATTATACTTGGCAGCTAATCCTGTATTTCATGCTAGAACTAAGCATATTAAAATACAGTATCATTTTCTGAGAGAGAAGGTTATTGAGAAAGAGATTGAAGTTATACACACTCCCACAAAAGATCAAGTTGCAGATATGATGACTAAAAGTCTAGATGGACCAAAACTACAAAGATTCAAGGATATGGCTGGAGTAAAGAAGATAGAGAAGAGCCTCAATTAATGATTGAGGGGGAGCTGTTGGTGCATGACAATCATCAATTGAAGGATTATGGAGAAATGAAGTCAAGAAGTCAAGAAGAGAACAAATTCAGATGGTTGAAGGAAGGGCATATTCAGAAAATCCAAAGACATGTACACATATGTACATTAGCTGACTTATATCCTTGTTTAAGTCATACACTTGTATATATTCAACTATAAATATGTTTGAAAATGTCGGGCAAATAGAGCAGAAGAGATTTTGAGAATAGGGAGAGAGAAATTAGTGTCATTAGACACATGAAGAGTGAGTGAATTGTCCATCCTCACTTAGATGTAAATTTTCTGAGAAATCAAAAAATTTTGCGCCCGATATTTTGCTGTCTGCTCCTTCTGTGTTTAATCTTTTGAGAAATCCTTTTGCACGTGTCTAAGTCTATAGCTAATCTATCTATGGCTAGAATTTGAGAGATTAATTTCAATCAGGCTGTGAGAATTTTGATTAGGAACATTCATATGTAAGAATGTTCTAAGAGTCGAAAAATCTGGCGCACATTTCATCTTCAAAGAAATGGTCAGTGCTCAGTCCACAGTGTAAAGTTTTACACAAGTGAGGACTTAAAATCTAAGTTGGAAGGTAAGCTATCTATGGCTAGAAGATCTTGATCAAACGGGTTCAAAGTTGGGAGAACCAGTGCTAAGAAGTTGCAGGTGTCAAAGTCGCCATTGCAGAGAAGTACTTTCGGACATAGGTAAAGTGTTTCACACATTTCTCAGTGTGTACTTAATCTTTTTGAGAGATTTAACTTGGCAAAGTTGCGCAACCTTAAGGCGAAGTGTTGTGCAAAGTTTTATTAAAAACTTTACAGGATTGATTAGTCAATGAGTGACTAATCTGCAGCAGACTTTTCTGAAGAAACTGAATTTTTCAGAATAATCAATTTCTGATAATTTGGTGAAGATTCTCTAAATTAGGTGGAGTCTAAAGTTGATCTTGATATAGAGGTGATCTAAATTCAAGGTCAACTTGTTCTTTTGGAGATTAACACTCTCCATCAAGAGTGAGAGTGTGTGTGTGAGCTCTCTTACTTATCTCCTTCCTCGTGACTTGGTATCAGAGCCAGTGTGGCTGTAGAGAGCTCGTGGAGAAGGGGATGGTGAAGAGTACGCAGCAAGGCGTGGAGAAAATGCGATTCAAAAACGACCTCCGTTTGCTATGAAAATCGGCATGAAGGTAGAAGACCTCAAAATCTTTTTGAGAGTTATCACTTTAGGGTCACTTGTTTTTGTGAGATCAAAGTTTTGGAGCCATCGCCATTTCGAGCCCGCAAGGTGGGATCCGTAGAAAAACCAGGTGACTTTGAGAAACTATAACTTGCATTGTGTTTGGCAACACTCATATATTCCAGATCCAGAATTTCAAGCGATTTCGTGTATTGTTGATACACAAAAACTGTGTTTTTTTTAGATCGAATTATCACACCATAGTGCATTAGTGTTCAAGCAGAGGTGCTACTTGTAGTGTTTTGTAGTGTTTTGAATTGTTGCAGAAATGGAAAATGCAGATTGAATGAGTTAGCTTATGAGTGATAAGCTGGAGAAGAACAACTTCCATGCTTGGAGATTTAGAATGAAGAATTTCGTGATGGGAAAAGGCTACTAGAAGTACATCGAAGGAGAGTATGAAAATGCTTCGGAGTTACCAGAAAGCAATCGGATTCCAGTTCAGGTAAGAGCATATGAGGAATGGAATCAAGACCCCAAAAGAGGCTTGGAATAATTTGGTCACATTGTATGAGACCAATACAAAGGCACAAAAATTGCAACTCAAGAACGAGATGCATACATTGGAGAAGAAGAGCATGTCCGTAAGTGACTACACCTTGAAAATCAAAAGCATATGTGAGTCATTTTGTATCTATTGGCGTGAATGTAGATGATGATGATAAGGTGGAAGTGTGTCTTTGTGGTTTAGGAGCTGCATATAAGCAATTCAGAACTTCCATACAAACGAGGGAAAATATTTCGAATTTTTTTGATGTGGTATCTAAGCTGATTATTGAAGAAAAGAATCTTGGTGAGGATTCAAACTCCAAACGAAAGCCCAGTTCTGAGTAGCTATTCTACTCTGGCAAAGGAAGAGGAAAAGGTAGAGGCTTTGGAAGTGGAAGAGGAAACAATAACCAAGATCAAGGTCAACAACAGAATCATGCAGGAGGAAGAGGACAGTTTCAAGGCAGGGGGAGCCAAAGAGGTCCCAGAAATTTCCAAAGAAATGATTTATGTAATGATAGTAAAGGATTCTAAAATTGTGGTGAACGTGGACACTTTGAACGTGATTGCAGGTTGAAGAATCAAAATAACAGAAGGTAGCAAAACAACTATGCATCCACAACTACAGATGATTCTCAGAAGCTATTCATGGTTCAACATCACATGATGAATATGATGTCTGCGGATATTTCAAAATCGAATGCTTATGTTTCGTATGTTGATTAAGCTGCTTCAAATCACATGACTAATCATGCAGAATGGTTTAGTAGTTTGCAAAAAATGCGAGTTCCTCGATATGTTGAAATAGGTGATGATACATCGCATCCTATTGAGCATACAGGAAACATAGCATTGGCTATGGAGGACGGGAAGGTAAAACAGCTTGCTGATGTGTTGCATGTTCCAAATTAAACAAAGAATCTCGTTTCTATTGGACAAATGGTTGACCAAGGATTACAAGTCAGATTCAATGCCGATGGATTATATGTAGAAGAGTATAAGCACAATGGACGATTGGTTGCCAAAGGAAACAAAGTGGGTAGGATGTTCACCTTAAACGTGAAGATTCCTTAAATGAATGCAGCCATGTTTGCAAAAGGTACAGGAGTTATTGCAGATATAGAGATGTGGCACAAACAGATTGGACATGCAAACTTGCAAAGGCTGAAATTGATGCAATCAAAGGAGATTTTCCATGGACTACCAAATTTCAAAGTTGCAAAAATGCAAAAGCTATGTGCAGCATGTCAATTTGTTCAGGAGCATCATTTCCACATGACAAGCATGTTAGTGTGAATGTACTAGAAGTAGTACATAAAGATGTTTGGGGTTCAGCATAGACCACATCTATGGGTGGTTGCAAGTTTTATGTTACTTTCATTGATGACCATACACGCAAAGTATGGGTATATTTCATGAAAGAGAAGAGCGAGGTGTTCACTCACTTCCATAATTTTAAGGCTATGGTGGAAAAGCAGATAGGGAAGTACATTCACACATTAAGATCTGATGGAGGAGGTGAATACATGTCAAATGAGTTCAACAGTTTTCCAAAAGATCATGGAATTGGGCACCAGTTTTCAGGCACGTACACACCACAACAGAATGCCGTTGATGAATGCAAAAAATAGACATATTGCAAAAATAGCAACAACCTTGATAGCAGAGAAGAATATGCCTCATTGTTATTGGGCAGAAGCTGTGCATACTGTTGTATACATCATGAACAGAACTCCAACTGCTGATGTACATCAAGTTACACCTGAAGAGAAGTTTAGAGGTAAAGAGCCAAACTTATCACATCTGAAAGTTTTTGGCTGTATTGCATATGTACGTGCCCCACATGAATTGAGGATGAAACTCGATCCAAAAGCAAAAAAGTGTGTTTCATTGGATACTGCCTTGAGAAAAAGGGATATAAATGTTATAACCCACTCACACGATACGTAAAGGTGAGCAGAGATGTGGTATTTGATTGTCAAGCTTCTATGCAGATGCCAAAGAAGAAATATTTCTAATGAGATGGAATCACTTTCCTAAGCATCTATAAGAATATAAGGAAACTATTCAAACCCTTAGAGTTTTTCATAAGTTCACACAATCAACTTAACAGCTCTCGACAGACGTTCAAAACTAAACAAAACCTAGCAAATGACCTATCACTGGAAAGCTCTTGAAGCACTTCGAATGTTTCAATTTGGATGTTACTAGACAAAGTTATGGTCTTTTTAGTGCACCAAGGTAGGTATTTTGGGGGGGTCAAATCAGAGAATTAGCTCCTTTTTTCCTTCCTCTCTCTCTCTCTCTCTCTCTCTCTTACTCTCGCTCTGTCTCTCTCTCTCTCTCTCTCCTCAAATTTGGCGCCCTCTAAGGAGGAGAGCGCATGCTCAGCTGGACCTATCCCACATGAAGCCAAAACAAGGCAACAAAGCACCTATAAATTGAGGATGATCTCCATGTGTTCTTTATCCTCATGGAGGGAAGGAAGGGAGTTTCTTCCCTCCTCTCAAGTCGTTGAGATTGCAGCCGGCGGGCTCCTTCTTCAAGGTGTAAATGGACAAAGCTTACCTCTAAATTGAGAAGTTGACGGGCGACATAATTTTCATTTTGGTTCTCTACTACATGCGAATCAAGGGGGCCCTTCTCCCCCAAGGCAACGAGAGCTCTTCCACAAAAAATCTCCAGAAAGTTATGCGCGGGAGCTCATCTTTGTTTCCCACCAATTTTTTTCAGCAAGATGATGAAGTGTCTTTCTCTCAAAAACTTTCGCCTTCTCTCACTTAAGCTCTGATACCAAATGAAAGATCCCAAACAACCACCTACCACTCCCCTCCCAACCTTAAATAGCCCTTGCCCTTTGCATGTCTAGAATCTTGTCTAAGTTCTAGACACTCCTCATATGGCCACTCTAAGCAGATGTAATAACCTCGAACATCCATGCTAGAGCCTTGGCTCCCCCGAGCTCTAGTCCTTGACATGGCTAGGGTCCTCAACCAAATGCACGTAGACCAATGGTAGACCATGGAGGTCTAAATAAATCTAGCATATCATGGACGTGCTTATATCTTCTTGGGAAGGTATCAACCTAGTGATGTTTGAGAGTGAAATCTTTATTATCTTTAAGATTCATTTTTATAAAGCATACCACTGAATCCCTTGAGATTTCTTCCTTAAAACCTTGCATGATAGTGCATTTAGCCCTTTTTTTGACATAGAAGTCATATGAAGAGCATACAGGCACAACGGAGCAGTCACGCACAATATGGCAACAAGGCCTAATCATTTTTTCCATGAACTATTTCCAACTTTAATGATTTTCATCACTACACACACATTGTAAATTCCATTTTTGGGTAGAATAGACTCCATTTTGTTCAAGCCAAGGAGTCCTTGAGCTTGAGGAGTATTAGAATTAGCTACATACCAATTTTCATAATTTTTTGAGTCCGTTTGATCCCTCAAATAAGCTCTAGAACCTAATTTTTAACTAGGCCGGACACTAGGTCTGGACAAGGCCAAAGCTAGTCAAAAAACTATAAAAAGAGCTAGAGAGCTCATTTTTGGGGTTAGATTGTTTGTTAATTGAGCTTCTGTAAGAGAATTTTTGACTAATGCAAAGGACTCCATTGTTCCTCTCCTTGTTCTTGCCGTGTGTGCACGTATGTGTACATGTGTGTGCATGCTTGTGTGCTTCTCACTTACGCACTTGTGCCTTCACTTGCTCATAGTCTTCATACTAGTCCTCATGTCTCCAGAGATTGACATTTATGAGGTGGATCTCCTCACGTTGGTACTCACCATTGTGCTAGAGTGACACCAAATTTGGCACCGTTGCCGGGGAGAGAGCTTCGAGGACGAGCATATGATGGTAAGACGTAGAGTTGAGACATTGGAGTCATAGGTAATATCATTTATTTTCCTTATTTTTCTTCATTTTTTCTTGTTTTTGCATCACCATCATCGGTGACCATCATCATCCTCACCATCTCCCACCTCCATCTCCATCTTCACAAAAATTTCAGTTTTTTGGTCATATTCCACTCCCACCCTCATTTCCCTCATTCCATTTGTGAGAGAGAGTGAGCATGCTATCTATTTTTGTGTATTTTTTGAGCTTTGCTGTAGGATGTAGCTGTACCACCATCTCCAACAGCTTGCGTAGGTACGGTAGAACTCTCCACATGTCCCGGGACGACGACCTCTATCTATCGCGACAGATAGAAAAACTTTATATTTTTTGAATGCATGCTTGGCACGGTAACTTACACCATGAGAGCACTCCAAATCACTAACAAATTGTAAAAAAATTGCATTTTTTCAGTCTATCATGAGAAACATCGTCTATTGCGACAGACAGTGTCTATTGCGACAGACACCGTCTATCGCGACAGACAACACCCCACGACATAGGCCATCTATCGCGACAGACACCCGTCTATCACGAGAGACAGACCCACAACAGATGATAGACCCCGTCTATCATGACAGACACCGTCTATCGCGACAGACACCGTCTATCGCGACATGCAGGATCCCGCAACAAACACCATCTATCGCGACAGACCAAACCACGACGGACGATAGACACCCATCTATTGTGACAGACACTCGTCTCTCACGACAGACAGGACCCCGCAACAAATTTCATCTATTGCAACAGACACCGTCTATCGCGACAGACCAAACCACGATAGACAACAGATAGCATCTATCACAACAAACACCTATCTATCACAACAGACAGGACCCCACAATAGACCTCGTCTATCGTGATAGACATCATCTATCGTGACAGACAGCCCCATGTGACAGTTAGTGTCTATCGCGACAGACACCATCTATCGCGATATACAGATATTTTCGGAAAAAAATAGAGGAGTAACTTTTTTGAAAATTTAGGCTAACTTTTGGGCATATTTGCATACTCACTTACTCATACACTTACAAAAGCCTGAGAAAAATGCACTAAACTCTTGAAAGGTTTTGTTTGTCTGTTTAACCCCCTAAATCTTGACTTGTCATAACTTTTTCATAAGAAATCCATTTTTTGAGCTCTAGGGCTTGCGTTGATTTTCAGATAGGATATTTTGAAGCTGACCATCTGAGGGGTAGGTACACCAAGGGAGCTCTAGAGAAAGTTTTTTTTTGGCAATACAAAAGGGGGAAGAAGGGTCATTAAAAGTGTCTCTGTCAAATTGTTTGTCAATTAAAGGTAAAAACTTGTGTTAAACTTGGAATGTTTACAAGATCATAGAGAGCTTTTTGAGGAATCAAAGTAAGTGCCATTGTGTGCAAGCTTGGGAACGCGCTTCCTGGGCAAGCAAGCATAGCAAGGAGAAGCGACCTGAGGTAGGAACACTTCTTAACCCCCTCAATTCATTCTTAGCTTAGGCTAAGTGCGATTAGTTGTCTTGATTGGCTAGGGGTACGATAGGAATACTCAAGTTCTAAGAGCCTCTAACTTCTCAAGTCCAAGAATAGGTTAAAGTGAAGTCAAGGAACAACTTAAAGGAAAAGAACTTAAGCTAATTGGACGAAGAACATTAAGTACAACACACTTAAGTGCTCCTGACAACGCTTAATTAAAGACAAGAAAACGTATACAAAGGAACTCAAAAGCAACAAGTGATTGGTATCAAAGAATCAGCAACGTGGTTGTACAAGGATCATTGGGTTAATTGGAAGGGCATATGAACCTTAGATCAGGAAGACACTTAGGGAAAGACCGTCAGAGTATTAGATCATCTGAGGCTAGTGTCAACCATACAGCGAGATCTTGGACCCAACAATTGAGCGATTATACCTACGCTTTAGACTTAGAAAGTAGTGACTCTAAGATGTCTTATAACATGGAAAGACCTGTAGGTAGCTTAGGAGTTGCGTACCTAGAAAGATCGGAAGGTCCCTACAAAACTCAACTGGAATATATCCAGACCAATCGCTTAGGTGCTTGTATCTATGAGGATGGTCTGAGAAGATCTGTTGTCCTAATCAAAAACCCGAATCAGCCCATTGGACTAGAACACCTTGTAGTCAAGTTCGAAAATGGCTCCTACATTGATAAAGAAGGAACAATGTATGTGGTCACTAGCCAACCAGAAATGACAGATGAATTTGACAATATAATCACAGAGGCTGAGATAGGTGACATAGAGCAAGGGAACTTAGGAAAGGAGCCAAAAACCCCTCGAGGCAAGTCGGTTCTTACTAGAATAATCACTCCAGAGTGGGTTCACTAGGACAATAGGAGCATAGATTTGCTTGTGAATCAAGAGAGAGATGAGGTTTTTTGGAGGTATAAGCCTGAGAACCCTAACGAAGTGGGAGTAATTACCATTTATGAATTCAAATATCCTGATAGCCTAGGCAAAGTGACCTACTTAGATGATGCTTCGGGGAGGATCTTTGTGGTCTCAGAGCATGGAAGACACACATACACTTGGAAGGGTGAATTTGTTTTTCCCCAACCTCGATCCACTATGTTCAAGAAGAGAAGGGAGAAAAAGTGAAAGAAATAGGGGCAAAGGAAACCCATAGATCAATTCAAGACCCAGCCTATGCACCTATAGTTTTTCCTAATGAAGAGTTTGAACCTCATGGTTGGGCAGAAATTTTAGCAACTATGGATGTAGCCATCAATGAAGAGCAATGGACACCTCACTATGATGAGGATGGCTATGCCATTTCAGTGTTCATGATAGAGCCAATCATGTGTGATCCAATTATCGAAGAATGTGAACCTAGCACTGATGCATTCTAGGACGCAAGTGACTCCGATCTAGAGTCAATTATAATGGACCCTCCTTTTGCATCAGATGAGGAATATTTCTATGAAGTAGAAGCTCACGCTCAGAGATACAAAGAAATTACAAATGAGGTGAAATTAACCACACAAGTGACCACCAAGAGTGAGGGAAAGAAGAGGAAGAAGAGACAAGTCTCACCAGAGGAGGAAGAATCCTTGTTTGAGGTCCCAGAAAACTTTAAGAAGTATGAAATAGAGGACATGAGAGTCATGGTAAGAATGCCAAAATAGGATGCACAAGTAGGAGAGGCCTATGATAACAAAGAAACCTCCAAGAAAATAGTGGTAGCCATAGAAGAAGGAGAGGAGCGATGCATATACATAGGACACGACTTAAGTGAAGATGAGGAGCAGGAGTTGATAACCTTACTACGAGAATATAGGGATGTGTTTGCATGGAGTTACAAGGACCTCAAAGGTGTAGACCCTGACATATGCTCACACACGATCCCCATGACCTCAGAGGCCAGACCCTCTAAATAAAAGCCATACACATACAATGACAACTATGCTGCCAAGATCAAAGAAGAGATAGATCGCTTAAATGAAGCTCGATTTATCTATGAAATCAAGCACACTGAATGGGTATCCCCCATTGTAGTGGTGTCAAAAAAGAATGGCAAATTACGTATATGCATTAACTTGAAAAAGGTTAACGCAGCCACTATTAGAGATAGTTATCTGCTTCCTATCACTGAGCATCTATTCGAGAGGGTAGCAGGCAAGGAAGTGTACAACTTCGTGGATGGGTTCTCTGGTTACAATCAAGTAGCCATTGCACCGGAAGATCAGCATAAAACGGCTTTTGCCACGGAGTGGGGTATATTTGCTTTTCGGGTAATGCCATTTGGGCTTACCAATGCTCTTGCAACCTTTCAAAGACTAATGTTCCATGTATTTAAAGAGTTCTTGAGGAAGAATTTGGAAGTCTATGTTGATGATCTCTGTGCTCATTCCAACATTAGACAGACCCATATACCTGAACTCAGACAAATCTTTGATAAATGTAGAGAATATCAAGTCTCCTTGAACCCAGAAAAGTGTGTTTTCATGGTCAGGCAAGTCAAGATTTTGGGACACATAGTGTCAAAGAATGACATATCCACTGACGAAGAGAAAGTGAGAGCTATCGCATAACTACCTAGGCCAAGGAATGTTAAGGAAGTGCAAGCTTTCATGGGGCATTGTGGTTATTACCGATGCTTTATACACATGTATGCCATCATTGCAAAGCCTTTGTATGGACTTTTGACTAATTTTGAGTGGACAGATAAGTGTGAGACCTCCTTCAATAAGCTTAAATGATGATTATGTTCAACACCAATCTTGACTACACGAGATTGGAATAAGCCCTTCCATGTACATGTGGATGCGTCCACATATGCCATTGGATGTGTGCTTGCACAACCTACTAGTGAAGGTAATATGGATCTTCCAATTGCCTATGCAAGTAGACAGTTGAATGCAGCTGAACGGAACTATACCACCAGTGAACGAGAAGGATTAGGCATGGTGTATGCGGTTAAAAAGTTTAGATGTTATTTGCTTGCAAATAAGTTTAAATTTTTTACTGATCATCAAGCATGGTTATACTTGCTAAACAAACCATGCAATACAAGCAGATTGGTGAGATGGTTCCTCTTGCTAATGGAATACGATTTTGAGGTTGTGGTGAGGAAAGGCAAAACTCATTTGAGAGCAAACCATCTCTCTAGGCTCACATCTGGAGAGGTCCCACAAGGAGTATCAGATGACCATCCTGATGCTTACTTGTTCAATTTGGAATTCGTGTCGTAGTGGGCCAAAACATTAGTGCCAGTATTTACATACGGGCCTAACCACCCAGTAATAAACACTCAACATAGGGAGGTAGTAAAATCCCAAAAGTACCATATCATGGCAGGGAGTAAGTATAAGCATACAGATCAAGGGATATTAGCCTGTTGTGTGGAAGAGGATGAGTACGCAAAATGGTTGCAATTAGCACATGTGGATGCATTAGAGCAACATTACTCTAAGCAAAGAATTTTACAGACACTAAGGAGACTCGGAGTGCATTGGCCGACTATGGAGGCTGACGTCCATAAGTTGTGCAAGGAATGCCCCATCTGCTACACTAAACCACCCATGGAACATGCCACTCTTTATCAAGTGTCCCTAGTGCCAGATTGGAGTGAACCACTAGTAGCCTTCGTGAGGACGAAAACATTCCCACAAGACATGACTTTGGCCAGGAAAAGAAGTTTAGAACAAGAAGCCCTAGATTACTCACTCATTGGTGATAATCTATACAAGGGTGGTAAAGATGGTTACCTCAGATTATGTGTCCATGAGAGCGATGTAGGCGCGAAAGCGACGGTTGTTGGATCATGCCAACCGCCTATAATACGGCGCACGCGGGGTGCTTTGAGCAAGCTCAAGTGAAATGGAGACTCAAAGAGCATTTGATTAGCTCAATAGAGAAACCTTATTATATTCATAAAGATTGTTAATAGTCAATTGCAAAACCATTCATCACTTTTATTTTGAGATATTTTCATTCATTTATTCTTGGAAGACCTTTTATGCGTAATTTTAATTAATCAAGAACGACTTGGATGTGCTCTACTCACTTGCAAGGATACGTACTCATAGTAATATTAATTGATGAGTCTAAACAATTAGTTCATCGTTAAGTCAATACTTCTAGAATCAAAAACCATAGGTCAAATGGAAATCATACCATTTGTTTAGTACATAAGCGTAAAAGATCCAATTCATAACATAATAGTGATCTCTGAACTATTGAACATTTCTGAATCCAGTAAGAATTGATGTGACAATTGATGCAGCTATATTCTCTAAGCAATGTCATAAAAAGAAAATTTAGCATAGTAAGTAACTTTATATACAGTCGATGGGATCACTTCACCTGTAGAATGCAAAGGATGATTTCATAAATAAACAAGAAGGATATTAATGTTGGCTTTATTAGAGATGGAAGTGTGATGGATAAAAAAAAACTAACATTAATTAGACATCAAAGGTTCCTCCATCGGTCAACTGAATATTTGAAGTTCGTTTATGGGTTGGCAGAAAAAGAAAACGTAAAATCATAACTTTCAACATTAAATTTATCAGCTGCAAAAACTTCATATGATCCTTGCAATAAAGAGTCTTCCTATGCTAGTTTGGTTTGTCCTCTGATCGTTGTTGATACTGCCGCACATATAAAGCTTCAAACACTGATTCCAAAGCTTCTCAAACTCCCTGCATACTCCTTGGAGAAGGCAAACAAGTTACGGTTTTTCTTTCATAAATGAACAACATAGTTAACTGAAATTTTTCCAACACAGAGGGTAATGAACATTATAACCTAACTTGCGGAACTTCAAACTTCAGGTCCAATTCGAGTACTAAAATAAAACATAACATTTGCAATTCTCACCACTTCCATGTGTTTGATAAAAGAAGTAGGATAATGAAAGACGAAAGAACTCGCGTAGAAGCTCTGATAGAGGTGAGCATATTTTGTTTTGTTTTTCAGATGATCAATGAATATCAAAGAGAAAAACTAACCTGAACATTAATCATCTATTCTATTCAGTTACTGTCGACATAAAAGATTTCCCTCATTAACTATGCTAAATTACAGACAACTCGAGCTATATTATATTACCATGAAATCCATTAGTAGTGTGTGTGCATTCAGAATATGTAATCTGTATAAATCTAATCACTCTCAACTTTCTAGAGTTACTGTCACGGCCAACATTGAACAAATGATATAGGACTTCCCTTCAGAATAGGACAATGGGTCAAGGTTAAATAAGTCAAGCTCGATATTCGGTAGAGGGATAGCTTAGCCTTTAAGACGTCAGATGCATGCGACATACTGTAGAACCGAAGCCCACTTTATAATCATGCAGATGAATTCGCAGCAGATCATGGGCTTTTTCACTCATATCTAACGTACAAAGAGAAATAATTGATTAAATCAAAATTTAGGCTGAAATTTCAAAGAGAAAGTTCTCATTCGGAAGGTGAAACAGTTCAACTTTTCAGAATCCAAATCATAACATATAGTCCATAGAATTCAGCTCCAAACCTTAACGCAGAGATAGATAATTCTTATTAAATGAATTGCTTATTTCATTTACAGAGATTAAGAAGCTACAGCTAATTTCAGCAACATCAATCATAACAAAATGTATGTACATATTTCGTGTGTATAGTTGTTGTCACCTTTGAGCATTGGAAAAAAAAACTCTTTCTCCAGCGCACCTCCTTTGCATCAAGCTGCATCACTCTCATATTCTTCAATACCGTTCTTCAGATTACAAGTTGCACAATTTCTTCTGTGCCATAAATTGCGCGTGATTTGAGGGCATGATAATCATCCTTCAGTCTCCACTTCTCACCGTGATCACTCTCTCTTTTTCTCCCTCTCTGAGACTCCACCAGATGATGGTTGCACCCTTCTCTAATGATGACCCTCGATCAGTGTGCTTCCTCCCAGAGCCTCATTGCTAGATTTGAATATGTAAATGGCCTCTTCCCATGCATCGCAGCAGCCTGCTTATATCATGGAGCATACTTTTCCTCAGACGCCTTTTTCCAGCGACCTCTCTCCTCTGCATGTTCGCCACCATAGATTAAAAAAAACAATCTCTTCTCTGCAGTTTGATGTCCTAGACAAGTGTGACTTTGTTCAAAATGTGGTTTTCTTAAGCCATGCGCGCACCCTCTGCTATATCTGGTCAAAGCAAAATATCTAAAACAAACATATCAATTATGCATACCTATTTCTAATCATGATACATGCGCACATTCATGTATTCAAAGTTTTATATTAATATATTTATACGTTCAGATGCATTAAATATACTTTTTACATAAGAACCTCTCAAAAGCACTTATGCTTATGACACAGATATTTCTCACACATATAAATCATGCTTATAAGGATACAATCAACACACATTTAAGTGCTTAGCCATATTCTCATAATCGTGCATAAAATAATTATACATAGGTTATTAAGAAAAGTCATATTTCGAGGGATCAAATGAGTGCAAATGCACATTTTCATCTTCTTCAACCTGCAAATACGCAAAAGATGGTTTAGTCAAATTTGAATTTCATAGAAAACATATTTTAGAGAGTTTATATAAACAAACTTCTCAATAATTTTTTTCTTTCATTTCTTATAAAAGAAGGGAGAGAGGATCTCTCCGACATTCACCCCCACCAAACCTGGACATCGCCCTTGATGGGCCAACCTGCAGTTCAATAGGAAGCAATATCAAATTCTTTTGAAAATTATTCATGAACCAAATGCTATTAGTCTATAAAAAGTGCTTCTATCATTAGTACATCTTCTGATAGCAAAGTAAACTTATAAAATTATGTAAGCTTGAATTTCAACCTTTTCGTTCAATGCATGAGTTGGAAAACAGGTTTTAGAAAGAAACTATAGAAGTCATTCATATAGTGTTCATACTAACTCTTCTATTAACTCTGTTCATAAGTAAAGCATATGTTATATAAGCCTTCTATCCTCATCTCCTAGCCACTTGCCATCAAGATACAAGAAACTAATTCCCCTCTAGCATAAATCCGCCTTATATAGCCCGCTTTTCAATTCAGAAGTGATTTCTAGACCACAACTGATTCATTGAAATCATTTGATTTTTCTTTCATCTCTCTTTTTTTATTAATTTTTCTTTTTTTTATCATTTTTTTCTCTTTTCATATGGAGCAACCATTAATGTACTGCTTTCAATTTTTCTTCGCAACTTTTTTGATGAGGGGGAAAGGCTTAACCCCTAATCAGAGCAAAGGATCCAGAGGTAAGCTAAAGCAAGAACTAGGATCTCTTTAGTAAAATGGGTCAGATTTAAGGAAGCTTACCTATATAAAACAAGCCTACTTCTACTATGAGTTGCAAGTTAAGGGTTCCTTCAACTATTCATATGACAGCCATAGGTCTCTAATCCCTATCTTCTCTTCAAGCATGTTCCTACTCCAGTGTAAATTATACTTTTCATAATTTTAAGAAGTTTCTTAACCTATATGAAGAATGTACATCTTTTATCATGAAATGCAAAGAAAAACAAAACATAAAACATTAATAAGGTTTAGAACTATTTCACCTGATCGACATAGAATTCTTCTTCAACTGCTCTTCAAATTCTTCATAGTATTGTCAAACCATCAATTTCATAACGCATCGTCAATTCCATTTCCATTGCCTTCCTTTGATCTTCTCCTGCATTCAAACACTAAACACGTGATAAGAAATATCGAATCAAAATACTCATATGTACACATATAATTCATGAAAGGACTTTATGGTATGTATAGACGATTCAACAACTGTTGCTCTTCTATCCAAAGCTTTGATTAGTACCTGTTATCAAAACCCTCATAAAGATCATTAGTATAAAATAATCATCATGTCTATAAAAAACGCATTAATTCAACCTTTTTCCTTCTTTTTGTGATAGAGATGATAAACTCCCGTTCAAAATTACCTTTTGATGAGGGAGATGGTAAACTCCCGTTCATATGTTTTTTTAATTTTGAGGGAGAAAACTACAAAACTCCCATTCATATGTTTTTTTAATTTTGAGGGAGAAAACTACAAAACTCCCGTTTAGAATTACCTTTTGATGAGGGAGATGGTAAACTCCCGTTCATATGTTTTTTTAATTTTGAGGGACAAAACTACAAAACTCCCATTCATATGTTTTTTTAATTTTGGGGGAGAAAACTACAAAACTCCCGTTCATATGTTTTTTTAATTTTGAGGGAGAAAACTACAAAACTCCCGTTCAGAATGACCTTTTGATGAGGGAGATGGTAAACTCCCATTCATATGTTTTTTTGAATTTTGAGGGAGAAAACTACAAATCTCCTGTGCATATGTTTTTTTACTTTTGAAGGAGAAAACTACAAAACTCCCATTCATATGTTTTTTTAATTTTGAGGGAGAAAACTACAAAACTCCCGTTCATATTTACCTTTTGATGAGGGAGAGATAAAACTCCTGTTCATATGTTTTTTTTTTTAATTTTGAAGGAGAAAACTACAAAACTCCCGTTCAGAATTACCTTTTGATGAGGGAGAGATAAAACTCTTGTTCATATGTTTTTTTAATTTTGAGGGAGAAAACTACAAAAATACCGTTCATAATTACCTTTTGATGAGGGAGATGGTAAACTCCCATTCATATGTTTTTCTAATTTTGAGGGAGCAAACTACAAAACTCTCATTCATATGTTTTTTTAATTTTGAGGGAGAAAACTACAAAACTCTTGTTCATATGTTTTTTTTAGTTTTGAGGGAGAAAACTACAAAACTCCCGTGCATATGTTTTTTTAATTTTGAGGGAGAAAACTACAAAACTCCCATTCATATGTTTTTTTAATTTTGAGGGAGAAAACTACAAAACTCCCGTTCATATTTACCTTTTGATGAGGGAGAGATAAAACTCCTGTTCATATGTTTTTTTAATTTTGAGGGAGAAAACTACAAAACTCCTGTTCATAATTACCTTTTGATGAGGGAGAGGTAAAACTCCCATGCTCGTATCTTTTGATGAGGGAGAGATAAAACTCCCGTTCATATGTTTTTTTTAATTTTGAGGGAGAAAACTACAAAACTCCCATTCATAATTACCTTTTGATGAGGGAGAGATAAAACTCCCGTGCTTGTGCTCGTAATTATCTTTTGTTGAGGGAGAGATAAAACTCCCGTGCTCGTGCTCGTAATTATCTTTTGTTGAGGGAGAGATAAAACTCCCGTGCTCGTAATTATCTTTTGATGAGGGAGAGATAAAACTCCCGTGCTCGTAATTATCTTTTGATGAGGGAGAGATAAAACTCCCGTGCTCGTAATTATCTTTTGATGAGGGAGAGATAAAACTCCCGTTCATATGTTTTTTTTAATTTTGAGGGAGAAAACTACAAAACTCCTGTTCATAATTACCTTTTGATGAGGGAGAGATAAAACTCCCGTGCTCGTGCTCATAATTATCTTTTGTTGAAGGAGAGATAAAACTCCCGTGCTCGTGCTCGTAACTATCTTTTGTTGAGGGAGAGATAAAACTCCCGTGCTCGTAATTATCTTTTGATGAGGGAAGGATAAAACTCCCGTGCTCGTAATTATCTTTTGATGAGGGAGAGATAAAACTCCCGTGCTCGTAATTACCTTTTGATGAGGGAGAGGTAAAACTCCCGTGCTCGTAATTTATATTTTTGTTTTTGAGATTACCTGAGATTTTGAGGCCGTGGTGCTTCACGTCAGGTTCACCAATATGTAGGCACGAAAGCGACGGTCAGAGGATCAGGTCGACCGCCGAAAATACGACGCACACGGGGTGCTTTGAGCAAGCTCAAGTGAAATGGAGACTCAAAGAGCATTTGATTAGCTCAATAGAGAAACCTTATTGTATTCATAAAGATTATTAATAGTCAATTGCAAAACCATTCATCAGTTTTATTTTGAGATATTTTCATTCATTTATTCTTGGAAAACCTTTTATGCGTAATTTTAAGTAAGCAAGAACAATTTGGATGTGCTCTATTCACTTGCAAGGATACGTACTCATAGTAATATTAATTGATGAGTCTAAACAATTAGTTCATCGTTAAGTCAATACTTCTAGAATCAAAAACCATAGGTCAAATGGAAATCATACCATTTGTTTAGTACATAAGCATAAAAGATCTAATTCATAACATAATAGTGATCTACGAACTATTGAAAATTTTTGAATCCATTAAGAATTGATGTGATAATTGATGCAGCTATATTCTCTAAGCAATGTCATAGAAAGAAAATTTAACATAGTAAGTAACTTTATATACAGTCGATGGGATCGCTTCACCTGTAGAATGCAAAGGATGATTTCATAAATAAATAAGAAGGATATTAATATTGGCTTTATTAGAGATGAAAGTGTGATGGATAAAAAAAAACTAACATTAATTAGACATCAAAGTTTCCTCCATCGGTCCACTGAATATTTGAAGTTCGTTTATGGGTTGGCAGAAAAAGAAAACGTAAAATCATAACTTTCAGCATTAAAATTATCAGCTGCAAAAACTTCATATGATCCTTGCAATAAACAGTCTTCCTATGCTAGTTTGGTTTGTCCTCTGATCGTTGTTGATACTGCCGCACATATAAAGCTTCAAACACTGATTCCAAAGATTCTCAAACTCCCTGCATACTCCTTGGAGAAGGCAAACAAGTTATGGTTTTTCTTTCATAAATGAACTGCGCAGTTAACTGGAATTTTTCCAACACAGAGGGTAATGAAAATTATAACCTAACTTGCGGAACTTCAAACTTCAGGTCCAATTCGAGTACTAAAATAAAACATAACATTTGCGCTTCTCACCACTTCCATGTTTTTGATAAAAGAAGTAGGATAATGAAAGGCGAAAGAACTCGCGCAGAAGCTCTGATAGAGGTGTTGATATATTTAGGTAGTGATGTGTGTGAACACTCTAGGACCGTCGGGGCACTTTTTTCCCTCTTTAGGAGGTTTTTTTTCCCCCGGCTTGTACATACGCCTATTGCCCTAATGGGCTACTTATCTTTGTACATTATCTAGTAATACATTCAGTATTGTGTGTTTGTGCTCCAAGCTTCTTCTTCTTCCTTGTGCTGTTTCGCGTGCTTCCACAGACGTCTATCTCCAACAATTGGTATCAGAGCAGGTCGTCGCTTCTTCTAGGGCGCCGTCGACACTCCTCCGTTTGCAGTCTCAGATTCGCACGAAATTTGGTAAGCATACTCAAGGTGTTTTCGATATTAAAACAACTTCGCTTTGTGGTGCCGAAATCGCGATCTGAGCTCGTTTCAGCCTTCGAACGCGTTATCCCAGCGCTTGTGTAGGCTATTTCGTCCTTTTGTGACAAAGGTATATACCAATTTCTGTTCGCCAGTTTAAGCGTCTCGAAGTCTGCTACAGGTCTAGCAGAACTCGTCTGGGTAGTTTTGTTCAACTTTTTGAGATACAGTCAATTTTCTGCATCAAGGTATTTTAGTCACCGGCCATGGCTGAAAGTAGTGATGTATTCTGTATGTTGTTGTTGACGATAAGTTGGATGGTACCAACTACCCACTATGGGCTTAGATGATGCGACATGTACTGGTTGCAAAAGGATTGTGGAACATTGTGCAGGGTGTTGAAAGACATCCTGTTACACCTGTAACGATAGGTACTGCAAATATAGGTGTTGGAGCTGATGAAGATGGTGTCGAAGATGATATTCCGCAGATTCCTGTTCGTGCTGCTGTTTCTGTTGCACCTATTGCAGAGCAGATTCATTGGGATGGCAGAGATGCCCAGGCACATGCATTGATAGCTTTGTCTGTCAAACATGCCATTATTCCTCACATTCGCTCTTGTAGAACAACAAAGGATGCTTGGGATACACTTAGCACTTTGTACCAGGCTAGGAATGAGGCTCGTGTTGCTTACCTCCAAAATTAGTTGGAGAGTGAGCACATGAATGAAGGTGATTCTATGGACAGTTTTCTTACAAAGATCAAAGACCTGAAGGAACAATTGATTTTTGTTGATGAGGTTATACCAGATAGCTCACTTGTGCAGACCGTTCTGAATGGTCTCCCTGATTCATATCAGAGTTTTGCCTCTACTCTTCGGTTGATGATGAAAGGCAATCCGAATGCCTTGTCATTTGAGGAATTAGTCTTTGTTCTGTTGCAGGAAGATCAGTCCAGGCAGAACAGGTCCATTATGCATGTTACAGATCAAGCTTTCCTGGCTAGTCAGAAGGGCAAAGGAAAATGGAGCTCTTCTACTAGTAAGCAGAAATCTGCAAATGGTGCACAATTGAAGAACCAGGATAAAGATGGGAAGAAATCAAAAAAGCAGAAATTGTTCTGCAAGTACTATAAAGGAAATGATCATATTATAAAGAACTGTCCAAAACTGGCTGCTAAAGAGGCAAAGAAGAAAGAGGTTGGAATGGTTGTTGCAGAGGTCTCTACACCAAAAACAGATTCTGCAAATCTTGTGCAGGAAGAAGAATGGGCGTTTACTACTGTCTGCAGTTTTGACCCATCTTCTCATGATCAGTGCATGTCTGCAGTAGACTCAAATGTTTGGTACTTTGACAGTGGGGCGACCAAACAAATTACCTCGCAGCGCAGTTTCTTCTCTTCACTCGAGCCTGCCCCTACAGGGAATACTGTCACATGCGCCAATAACTCCTCTTATCCTATTATGGGAGTTGGTAAGATCATTCTGACTACTGCTGATGGTAGTTCTTTCACTTTGTTAGATACTTATATTTGTGCCAGGGATCAAAAAGAACCTGTTATCAGTTTCTGCATTAGCCAAGATTGGCTTGGTTGTGAAATTCGTTGATGACAGCTGTACAATCCATGATCTCTCAAATGGTGATGTGATTATTGCTTCTGGCATTTTATGTCGTGGGCTGTATAAGCTCATAGACTATGAAAGATCTGTGAATGATTCGGCATGTGCAGTTCATGATTCTCAAGCTATGTCAGATGCAAAGCTTTGGCATGCACGCTTTGATCATCTGAATTTTGCTAGTTTGTTACGCCTGCAGAAATCTGAAATGGTGTCCTCTTTGCCCAAACTTGAGGCACCTGGGAAACATGTTTGTGAAGGCTGTATTTTGGGCAAAATGCAGCGTTCTTCCTTTCCAAATGATTGTTCAGTTCGGGCTACATAGAAATTGCAGCTTGTACATAGTGATGTCTGTGGTCCTATGCAGACACCCTCTTTTGGAAATTACCTTTAGTTTGTGACTTTCATTGATGATTTTTCCAGACATGCATGGGTATATCCACTAAAAGCAAAGTCCGAAGTGTTCATGTGCTTCAAACAGTTTTTGGTTTTGGCTGAAAATCTGTCAGCATGTAAAATGGGCACCCTCCGTTCTGATCGAGGGGGGGAATATATGTCTTCAGATTTTAATGCATTTCTGGCTGAACGTGGGATAAAACACCAGTGTACAGTGCCGTATACACCTCAACGGAATGGAGTTGCTGAACGAAAGAACAGGTCACTCATGGAGATGGCGAGGTGCATGGTCAAAAGTCAGGCTTTACCACATAGTTTTTGGCTTGAGGCTGTCATGTGTGCAGCATATGTACTGAACAGGTGTCCCACTAAAGCGTTGCAGTCTATCACTCCATATGAGGCTTGGCATGACTGCAAGCCATCTGTTGCTCATCTGCGTGTTTTTGGTTGTTTGGCATATGCATTAGTGCCTGAACAACATCGAAGAAAATTGGATGATAAGGTAGTAAAATGTATTTTTGTTGGGTACAGTTCTGAAAGTAAAGGCTATCGTCTATATCATCCACAGACTAAACGCATTCTGGTTAGCCGTGATGTTTTCTTTGTGGAAGATGCTATTCAGCCATTGCTTTCATGTACTAAGGAGACATCTGTTAGCTCCAAAGACATGTATGATACTTTGATGCCTCTTTTTAGAGGTGGATAAGCTAGTGCTGGTCCTAATGAGGCAACTTCTCAGCCTTTGGAGGTTTCATATGATGATGCAGATCATTCCATTTCTGATGCAGATTTACATGATGCACTTGTTGATGAGAGAGCTGATATTGAGCAGACAAAAACTAGGCCAAAATGGCTGGTGTAGACTTTGCGTGACAACAAATTAGATGCACCTTTGTCATATCGTACTCGTTCAGGCTCTCATAGTGCCTCCTTTGCATCAGATTTCTATGGTATCGCTGCATCTAGTCTCTGTGATGAGAATGAGCGTGTTTCTTTTGATGAAGCACAAAATTCAGAAAATTGGATGGCTACTATGCAATATGAATATGATGCTATAATGAAGAATGGTACATGATCTTTATGTGACTTACTTGCCTCCTGGCAAGAAGGCCATTGGCACTAAGTGGGTATACAAACTGAAGCGTAAACCTGATGGTATAGTTGACAGGTATAAGGCTAGGCTTGTTGCAAAGGGTTATGCACAGGAAAGAGGGATTGATTTTGATGAGACCTTTGCACGTACATGCCGTATGACTACTGTTCGGAGCATTTGTGCACTTGCAGCCCATCATGGTTGGAATGTACATTAGTTGGACATTAAAACAGCATTTCTGAATGGTGACTTGCATGAAGAAGTGTATGTTTTTCAGCCCCGTGGCTTTGTGCAAAAAGGGCATGAAAACTAGGTTTGCAGGTTAAAGAAGGCATTATATGGTTTAAAGCAAGCACCACGTGCTTGGTATGAGAAGATACATGCCTATCTGATTACACATGGTTTTGAGAACAGTCCAATTGAAAGCACCTTATATGTTAAACGTGCTAATGATGTGCTTCTGATCATTGTTGTCTATGTTGATGACATGCTGCTCATTGGTGCTATTGAGACACATATTGCTGATTTTAAGGCTGATTTGCATGCCTCATTTGAGATGTCTGATTTGGGGCATTTGCATCACTATTTGGGCATTCAGTTTATGCACGTTGATGGTGGAATGGCTTTGTGTCAAACGAAATATATTCACACATTATTGCAGCGTTTTAACCTTGAAGACTGTAAGCCTATTGCCACTCCTATGGAGACAGGTTTACGATTGAGTCTTCATGATGTTGGAGATGCATTTGATGCTTCTCTATCAGCAAGCTGTTGGATGCTTGATTTACTTATGCATTACTCGGCCAGATATTCAGTTTGCTATCTCACAGATGAGCAGGTTTATGCATTGCCCAGGAGTCACGCATTGGAAAGCGGTTAAGCGCATCTTTCACTACTTGAGTGGTACTCGGCTACTTGGGTTGTTTTATCCCAAGGGGGGATCACTACCGCCAGATTTGCATGCTTTTTCAAACTCAGATTGGACTGGTTGCTATGACACTCGTGTGTCCACCAGTGGTTTTTGCTTCATGCTTGGTAGCTCATGTATATCTTGGTTGAGCAAGAAGCAGCCTACTGTGGCCACTTCCAGTTGTGAGGCTGAGTATAGGGCAGCTTTCACAGCGACTGTTGAGTGTGTGTGGCTCAGACGCCTTATGGCTGATTTGGGTGTTGGTCAGTCTTCTGCCACCACCATCTTCACTGACAGTCAGAGCGCATTGGCAGTTGCGAGGAACCCTATGTTCCATGCTTGCACTAAGCACATTGAGGTGCATTATCACTATGTCAGGGAGAGGTTCTCTGCTGGGGAGATCAGCTTGGCATATATGCCCACTCAGGAGAACATTGCAGACCTTTTCACGAAGGCTCTGCCGAGGGAGAAGTTTGAAGCTTTCCGCAAAGCTTTGGGCTTACTTCCTTTTGTGGAGTGATTTCCACATAGCTTGGCACTTCCTTATACATGAGTGCCAGCTGCTTGTTCACCGCATCACTCCCAGGGGGGATTTGTTGATATATTTAGGTAGTGATGTGTGTGAACACTTTAGGACCGCCGGGGCACTTTTTTCCCTCTTTAGGATGTTTTTTTTCCCCCGGCTTGTACATACGCCTATTGTGCTAATGGGCTACTTATCTTTGTACATTCTCTAGTAATACATTCAGTATTGTGTGTTTGTGCTCCAAGCTTCTTCTTCTTCCTTGTGCTGTTCGCGTGCTTCCGTAGACGTCTATCTCCAACAAGAGGTGAGCATATTTTGTTTTGTTTTTCAGATGATCAATGAATATCAAAGAGAAAAACTAACCTGAACATTAATCATCTATTCTATTCAGTTACTGTCGACATAAAAGATTTCCCTCATTAACTATGCTAAATTACAGAAAACTCGAGCTCTATTATATTACCATGAAATCCATTAGTAGCGTGTGTGCATTAAGAATATGTAATCTGTATAAATCTAATCACTCTCAACTTTCTAGAGTTACTGTCACCAACATTGAACAAATGATATAGGACTTCCCTTCAGAATAGGACAATGGGTCAAGGTTAAATAAGTCAAGCTCGATATTCGGTAGAGGGATAGCTTAGCCTTTAAGTCGTCAGATGTATGCGACATACTGTAGAACCGAAGCCCACTTTATAATTATGCAGATGATTTCGCAGCAGATCATGGGCTTTGTCACTCATATCTAGCGTACAAAGAGAAATAACTGATTAAATCAAAATTCACGCTGAAATTTCAAAGAGAAAGTTCTCATTCGAAAGGCGAAACTCTAGATCTAAACCGAGTAAATCATTAGATAATTGCGTAGAGTAGAAGTTAATGCAAATATCCATACAGCAAAAAACACATCACAACTCCCTATTTCCTAACTAAGTGTTTCTCTTTCCGTTTGAGCATATAAGAAATAGGCTTGCTCTGCAACTTTATTATGTTGCATAACTCATATCTATAAGTTTCTTTAGTTATTTGGCTGCGCAAAAATAAACACGATTCCTCCAGAATTGCATGTCTTACAAATTGCATGTCTTATAAGAAATAGGCTTGCTCTGCAACTTTATTATGGTGCAAAACTCATATCTATAAGTTTCTTTAGTTACTTGGCTGCGCAAAAATAAACAGGATTCCTCCAGAATTGCATGTCTTACAAATTGCCATGAAAAATTATCTTGCCAACGTCAAGTTCCTATTTACTTGTTCAACTTTACTCCATGCACATCATTTCGATAGAGCTTGGATTCTAAGATTCTTGAAGGCAACAATCTTCAAACCTGTACTTCGCACTCAACGTCTATAATCTACTTTGAAAAATAGTATGGAAACTTGAACGAAAGAAATGAACTATTGCGTGAAATGTTGTCCTTTATTAGTATTTCATTAAAACATAGAGAAGACTTCTGCATAGTAGTACATAAACTCAATACCCATTGCAGAACATAGCATTCTGCATAATGAAGAATTCTATATAGCAGTAAATAAATTCAATCAAATTCTCCTAAAATTTACCAACAGATCATCCCTTTGTTGATTTGCATAGCAGTCACAATCTGAGCGAAGTGGTGCAAATCATTAAACAATTTAGAGAACAACAGATACGCGAAGGAGGATGGGGCGCACTGTATCAGAACAGTTCAACTTTTCAGAATCCAAATCATAACATATAATCCATAGAATTCAGCTCCAAACCTTAACGCAAAGATAGATAATTCTTATTAAATGAATTGCTTATTTCATTTACAGAGATTAGGAAGCTACAGCTAATTTCAGCAACATCAATCATAATAGAATGTACGTACATATTCCGTGTGTATAGTTGTTGTCACCTTTGAGCATTGGAAAAAAAAACTCTTTCTCCAGTGCACCTCCTTTGCATCAAGCTGCATCGCTCTCATATTCTTCAATACCGTTCTTCAGATTACAAGTTGCACGATTTCTTCTGTGCCATAAATTGCGCCTGATTTGAGGGCATGATAATCCTCCTTCAGTCTCCACTTCTCACCGCGATCACTCTCTCTCTTTCTCCCTCTCTGAGACTCCACCAGATGATGGTTGCGCCCTTCTCTAATGATGACCCTCGATCAGGGTGCTTCCTCCTAGAGCCTCATTGCCAGATTTGAATATGTAAATGGCCTCTTCCCATGCATCACAGCAGCCCGCTTATATCGTGGAGCATACTTTTCCTCAGACGCCTTTTTCCAGCGACCTCTCTCCTCTGCATGTTCGCCACCACAGATAAAAAAAACGATCTCTTCTCTGCAGTTTGATGTCCTAGACAAGTGTGTCTTCGTTCAAAATGTGGTTTTCTTTAGCCATGCGCGCACCCTCTGCTGTATCTGGTCAAAGCAAAATATCTAAAAGAAACATATCAATTATGCATACCTATTTCTAATCACGTTACATGCGCACATTCATGTATTCAAAGTTTTATATTAACACTAGTGTTGTCCTTGGACACTTTAGTGTCATTGGACACTTTAGTGTCCTCAAAAAGAGACAGTGTTTGATGAATTTTTTAGATTACTAGAAGGAACCATTTATAAATGTAGCTATGCAACATGTTGGTATAAGGGTTGAATATTTTTAGAAAATATAGTTTTTATTAAAGGATATAAAAATTAATATTTATTCACTAATTTTATGATGCTAATTTCAATACTGGCACAGAAATTATAGTGATGTAAGTTAGAGGTTTTTTTAATTAAAATCGTGATCTTGTTATTTTCATTGGTCTAAATGCAATAAAATCTTTTATTTTATATATGTCAACATGTTTCTATCGATAATTAGAGATTTGTAATGAATTTAACTAGGTGTATGGCATAAAATGAAGCTCATTTGTGATATGATAGTCTTATCATCTATGAATTATTTTGCAAAGTGATGTTATGAACATGCATCATTTTTTGTTATCAAAATACTATTTGATATTATTACAACTAGAAATATTTTTTTGACAACCTTAGAAGTCAAATTTCTATGTCGTTTCTTCAAGTTAAACAATACCACTGTTTTTCTACGCTAAGAAAAGGTCATTTTATGAGGAAATATTGCATATGCTACATGATTAAAGTTAACATGCTAGTTTTTTCTATATAAAATAGTTTATAATGCTTATAGAATTATTTTGATTCATAATATATACCTTATATCATTTAGAAAACCTAATTGTTTAGGATGATTTTTTGTTCTTGTTAGAGAGGATTATGGCCATTCAATGAAATATTGAGATTTTTAATGGTATGTGAGATACATACAAAATTATTGGTTCAAAGACATGAAGCATATGTTTATTCTACTATATGATGGTTTTTGAGATAAAACACAAACCATTTTAGTGTTTTTATGAATCAATATCATGTAGAAGGCTGCTAAAGTGTATAACTATATACTAAGCACCCTATATTGTACTAATTTTTTTATTATAAAAATGATTTTTCTAGTTCCCAGTGTAAATGATTATATGACAATAAATTAACATTAGAAAAATGATTCCAATAGGATGAAAATTCTTTTTATGGAGATATTTCTTTCTTCTCATATATAAGCTTACAGAAAAATAGTTTTTCTCAACCATATTCAATCACTTGTATATTTTGAGTTATCAAAAAAGGTTATTTTTTAAAATATATTTTTTTTATAGAGCATCTAGGTATAGATCTTTATGGGGCTTTAAGGTTTTTTCAAAATTTTATCTGATTAGTATGTGTGATTTTTTTTTATTAGAAAAAAGGACACTATAGTGTCCTATTTTTGTACAACACTAGTGTTAATATATTTATATGTTCAGATGCATTAAATATACTTTTTACATAAGAACCTCTCAAAAGCACTTATGCTTATGACACAGATATTTCTCACACATATAAATCATGCTTATAAGGATATAATCAACACACATTTAAGTGCTTAGTCATATTCTCATAATCGTGCATAAAATAATTATACATAGGTTATTAAGAAAAGTCATATTTCGAGGGATCAAATGAGTGCAAATGCACATTTTCATCTTCTTCAACCTGCAAATACGCAAAAGATGGTTTAGTCAAATTTGAATTTCATAGAAAACATATTTTAGAGAGTTTATATAAACAAACTTCTCAATAATTTTTTTTCTTTCATTTCTTATCAAAGAAGGGAGAGAGGATCTCTCCGAGAGTGAATACCTCAAGATATAGGAAACTGCTCACCAGGGTGTAGGAGGAGGACACTTTGGACCAGATCGGGTGATCAAGGCAATACTATTTGCAGGTCTTTGGTGGCCAACCCTTCACATGGACGCACATACCTATGTGAAGAGGTGTGATGTTTGTCAACGAACTCACTATCCTATACATAAAGATGAGATGCCATTGAAACCTATGATGGGGGGACATGCATTCTCTAAGTGGGGAATAGACTTTATCGATCTGATTAAGCCCCCAGCCAAGGGTTCCCATGCTGAATACATCATTGTGGCCACAGACTATCTAACCAAGTGGGTAGAAGTAAAAGCCACAAGAATGATGCTCAAACGACAACAAAGTTCTTATTTGAGAATGTCTTCGCTAGATACGGATTGCCAATAGAGTTAGTGAGGGATAGAGGCACACATTTCTTGAATGAAGATATTGAAAATCTTCTCGAAGAGTTGTTGGTGATACGCAAGAAGTACGCCCCCTATCACCCACAAGATAATGGTCAAGCCAAAAGCACAAATAAGATTTTATGCAATGTATTGACAAAATTGGTTAATAGTAAACACTCTGATTGGGACAAACAGCTACACCATGCTGTTTGGGCATACAAAGTTGCCTATAAAACTGTGCTCCAAGCCACACCCTTTCAGATAGTATTCGGCCAAAATGCAGTGCTACCATTAGACTTTTTGATACCTACATTGAAAGTAGTACAAGAGCATGATTGGACAGGACATGAGCTCTCCTCTAGAATCTTCCATCTTGAACGAATAGGTGAAACACGATTGAGAGCTGTAGTAGGAATTTATGCAGCCAAGAAGAGGCAAAAGGAATATTTTGATGCACATGTGAAGGATAAGGGCTTGAAAGCAGGAGACCTTGTCCTAGTCTACACATTGAAACAACATGCACGGAAATTAGAGAAGAGAGTCTATGAACCAATGATTATCAATAGGATCTCCACAAGTGGAGCAGTTCAACTAGCCACTCTAGAAGGTGATATTCTACGAAGTTACATAAGTGGATGCAGAGTCAAGTTATATCAAGAAACCCTCACGGAAGAGATGTTAAACTGACTCAATACTGCAAGGAAACGTAAAGAAGAGGAAAGAAGAATTCGAAAAGAAGCACAGGCAGAAGCTTTAGAACGCATCCGACGAATGAAATTGAGGAGAAAAGGTAGACATCAGCCTATGCCAGACACTCAAGAAGCTCTAGACTATCACATGGCCATGTGCGAGGCTTCAGATGAACTTTCCCATAGGATAGTCGATCGACGACCTTTTATGACCCTAGAGGTAGGACAAGGAGAGAGTGCAAGGACCGTGAGAGCTTTAATTGACTAAGGAGCAGCCACTAGTGCAGTTTGACTTTCTTACTGCCAAGAATTGCAATTGAAGGTCAATCCTATAGAGGCATATCTCATAGGATTGGGAGGTGTGAAAACCCCTTGCATGGGCGAGGTGGAACTTCCCCTGTACGTTCAAGAGGTCCTAATGGCAGTAAAAGTGCTAGTATATGAAGATGAGGATCTTATCGAATCTCTTGTCTTGGGCCCAGATTGGATCTATGATCATGCAGTCAACCTCAACCTAAGAAGTGGACTTCTTCAGGCTTGCGTAGGCCAAAACCACATCATGATTGAATTAGAAAATCAAGCACTCACACCACTAGAAAAGGCACCAAATCCTGGTCCCTCCAGGAACCCACATGAAAATAACAATGCTATTCTTGTCCAAAGTTCTATGGTGCAGAAGATTGTCACCCTTGACGAAGGCGTAAAGTCAACGAGGAGTTCCCTTCTTTTCCAAAGAGGATTCGAGGAAAGCAAGCCGGGCAACACACGACACAAAGGAGGCCGATGATCAAGAAGTATGAGCACCAACTTGTACAATATAGAGTACCTTGTGGCATGAAGTAGATCTGGGTATGCAAGGGTGAAAAACGAGCTACCCCGTCGAGGATCACAATGAAAGAATACCCTAGGCAACACTCTAGACAAATCGTTTCTATTTGGGTTCCAAAGCATTCAATGAAGGCTTTCCCAAATGTTAGACAGATATGGGTGCCCAAGACCTGCTTACGAGCTCAAATAGCTTCACCTCCATTCACAAGATTGAATCAACACTCACAAGCACTCTCGACACAAATCCTAGGGCAAACAGTTATGCCCCACACCATTACATCTTCGGTCACACCTAGGAATGTGGGGAGATCAGTACCCAAAAGGTCCCAAATTCAAGACAATCCAATCCACAAACCTTCACACATCATCACCAATAAAAGCTACGATTCCACCATCAAAGTTTGGAGACTTAAACCCCATATCAAACCCCCTGAACCACTGTTGTAAATCCATCCACTTTGATGTAGGAGCATTCTGAGTACATTGCACACCCATAAGTATGCATCTAGGATGAACACTAACCTACTAACCAACATTCACACACATCTCAAACATCTCACCCACTAACCACTAACCACTTGGAATGTCAGGTTAGTATTGTGGATGGAACACCATAACATCTGGTTTCCTATGCAATGCTAATGTGCCTCTCTTCTTGTAGCAGATAAACATCAACTACACGTAACCTAATGGTAGAAGCAACACGTCCGAGCTCACAGGCAAGAGTAAGTACTACAGGGATTGATGTGGATAGTCTACCTATTGAAGTGCCACCAACTGAACGACCTATAGAGCTACAACACCTACAACAAATACCTGTACCGGATCCTCCCACAGGAATCACAGAGAGGGTCCGTGCCAATTCTCATCAGTTCAGTGGCATGCCAGGATCCTTAGGAGAGGCCAAGTAATTCAATGGGTCAGATTGCAATTCTTTTCCAAGGAGTTTGAGACTCTATAAAACACAGAAGATTTGTAGACCATATGGGAGCGTGCAGGATTGGCCGAGTATTTTGCAGCACCCTTACCCAAACCAGACCTCTTATGATGTTACTATTTGGTCTCAACGTTACAGACTAATGAAGAAAAAGACAAACCTGGCACATTGGTTCTTCCATCCTTGCTGGGAAACAATGAGTTGAAAAGGTTCAAACTCACATTGAATTGGTGAGCTCTACATTCAACATGCATGGCACACATGTGCCCTCTGAGAAGGATCCTCTTATCCCCACTAATATGAAGAACCGGAAGCTACAAAAGTTGAAAGATATGGTGGCACTTACACCAAAGGTGTCCATCCCCCTTTGCATGTGCATGCAACATTTTGCGTTCCCTGGTCAAGATAGGTACACTCAACCCCACAAGCGATTTGGTTCGCTCTTTACTTGGCAGAGACAGGTGCATTACCGATTAAGCCTCCTGTATGGATTATAGAGCAGCTGTATGAAGCAAATAAAAGGTCACATAGAAAGCTCATGGTGAATGGATGTTGTGCAATCACGCACATCATCTACAAGTGCTTAGCATATGACATACCTATTGAACGTGCTTTAACATGGTCACAACTACAAATGTTCAAGAGACTCAAATCCGCCACGCATCAATCCAAGCGCATGAGGAGCTCTATTCCTTGTGTCCAAACATGCAAAGTTCTAATGACTCCAGATGTTTTGCCACAAGTGGATGCCACTGTGCCTACCTTTACCATTCACATACCAAGATCTGGATCTGAAGGCACATCACAAGTTGCCCCCTTGGCTCCTCCTATCCCTCCTGAATTCGAATTTCCTACAACTGGAGACGCTTAAGGGATAAGTACCTTCGACTTAGAATCGTTCTTGCAGAATACAAAACTCTCTGATGTAGAGTTCTTTTCAGATACCGAAGAATAGGGCACATCTTCCCAAAGAAGGAGGAAATCCACAGAAGGCCGCCATGTACCCTGGGATGATGAGCAGCAGATAACTTTGTCGCAACAACTAGAACACTCAGAGGCAGAAGAGGAAGGAGGAGAAGAAGCAGAAGAAGAAGAGACCACTGAAGCCCCAGCTTATACAACAGAACTCCGAAGGCTATATCAAATAATGGAATGAGTGCGATCACAACAGCTGCTCATCGAACAGAGCAGTGAAGTGCTCATGGCTTAGCTATTGGAAGAAGCTAGAGTCGACTCATAATATAGTGAAGGTCTCTTACTAATGGCAGAAATGTATGGGGTAGTGGAAGCAGTCCGATCAACGATCGAGAGGCCTCCTGTTCAATATGACCTGCAAAGATTCCAAACACGACCACGGTCTGGCAAAAATATCCATATTCCCATTACTACAGGGGAAGGACCTATTATTACATCTGAACCCATCGAGACAACCTCCCAAGCAGCTATAACTTCTCTCCAAGAGCACCGAGTTACCATGATGAATCAATAGAGCCACCACCACCCACACCCCCACCATCACCTCCTTGAAGAGACGCTGTAAATATCACCTTGACTACCCAACCCAGAGAACAAACCTTCCTTTTCCATAGTCCCACCTCAAGTTCCACTTTGTTTTCCTCCTTTAAAAACCCGCTATATAGTACCACCACTGGCATAACAGAGTCCTTCATAGAGCCTACCATAGGACAACCAGCCCACACGTCCTCGGCCATAGGCCATCCTGACTCTAGATCCATATTCTACGGATTCCCTGCCACCACATCCCCTTTCATGGCTTTTTCGACCCCAAGTTCTCACGGCCAACCTCCCACGCCACCCTTCCTGGCCTCCCCGCCTCAAGGATCTCACATCCAAACCCCCATCCCTCCAATTCTCCAATCCCTCCATGCCTTTCTTTCTAGAACATTTAAACCCAGGTCTCAACCATTTCCTTTATTTTTAGTTCTCGCACCCACTTCTCACTTATTCACCACTCTCACACACACACCACCTACCATTCCAATATACATGGTAGACACCACACTTGCATCCACTGCTGAAAGTATGGACATTCGGCCACCCACAGCACCTCCCCCTCCCCCCACACTTCCACCTTCTCCCATTCCCCCTCCACCAATTTCACCCACATACACATCTCCAATAGACACATCATTCACTCTTCCCATTCCCCAATCCCCTCCCCGTGCATCTTCCATTGTACAAACCACAACCTCATCCATACGCAATGCATTGCACAACATGCTCACATGTATATCATAGTTAAGGACAGAGTACAATCAGCTCCAACAACATAACACACGACTGCAAGAGCACTCGGAGGTGCTACAACATAGTCTTGTTGCACTAGAAGAGGAGAATGCTGGCCTCCATACACAATTCCAAACTTTACAAGAGGCTCATAGCATATTGGAAGTATAGTTACGAAACACAGACCAAGAAGTAATACAAGTGGTAGAAGGTCATCTACAGACACAGCTAGAACACAATTCAAAGCTTCAGCAAAATATGGCCCTACTCAAGCGACACCTTGAAGATTCTCATGAAGAGAATCGATGTCTGCAACTATAGAATCAGGAAAACCTAGAAGCAGCTATCGAAAGCACACCTGGGGCACCCATCAGTCCCTCAAAGGTTCAAGTTGTGACCCGCGGCAATATAAAGATCCTCTTGGAAGACTATGCTACTCTACTCAAAGCCCATGACTAGTTATTAGAGGAATTGGGTCAACTGAAACAGAAACAACAAAAAGACACAACGAATGCCCCTTAAGCCACCTCCTCCGCGACTTCACTTCTCACAGACTCAGAGGCACTAAAAGATCTTCAGAAACAGGTCATAGAATTGCAAGCACACCTACTACAATATGAAAGACCCCCTTCCCCACCAGAGGCTCCCACTGACGAAGAAACAATACAAATTCCTTTGGAACAAAACGTTTGAAGAAGAATATGACCCAGAACCCTTTCCAGGAGGACAACATACAGAAGAAGGTCAGGATACGTTCAAAGCAGCATGATCCCATGGCTAGGACAAGTGGAAGAAATGGGTGGTTCTCATGAAGAGCACACAGTAGTGCAAAATCAGGCCATGAGAGTCATAGAAGAAACTGTGTTACAATCTGATTACTTCAAGAACTTGTCATCCAGACGCCTTATCCTCTCATCAGAACTCCAATATAGGCCTTACTATGTTATTCTAGCCGATTATAATGCAGAAAGATAGAGAGTAACGGCTAAGATTCCTTCACTCGCAACCCAGTTTCAACCCGAAGACCTTCCTCCAATAGTGCAAAAAGGCAAAATCCATCAACCAACATGGCGGCAATAACTCCTAGAGACATATCTTGAAATGCTGTGCACATGGAACAATGCGCCTTACACCTCCTATACAATCCATGCTACGGTCCAGTTCCACGCCGCAGGTCTTGGAAAGCATTCAACATTAAAGTGAAGAACAATGCACAATGCATGGAATGGCTAAACTACCCGTACATAGCGCCACCGCAAGGACCACCATCAATAGCCTACATGATGGCCACAATTCAACACTAGATACCTCAACTGAAGCCCATGCCAGATGTGGCGGCCCAAATGATACTTAAAATTTTGGATATGATACAGGTAGTGCTCAAAACCTTTAGAAATGTAGCAGCACCACAAGTACGGCTACCGGGGTTTACCAATGGCGATTACCATTTGGTGTATGACATGAGCACCACCCCCAGCATTCGGTAGCTTATGTTTAGCATGCACAAATTAAGTATCTTCTCGCATGCTATAAACAAACATTTGAAGACATGTTCCGATCAGGATTTTGGGAGTACCACTCCGAAGTGTTTACACCTAAGCCAACACACCTGCTCCATCTCTTTGCTTGTGAACAAGCCATGTACTCCGAGTACTACACCACACCACAACTAGAGGTACCAGGTGCAATAAATTGGGATGCATTGGACGCTCACCTAGCAAGAGGCTTAAGGATAGGAGAACACGAACTAGCCACCAACGTCATCCAATACTATATCGACCACCCTATAGAACAGAGGTCTGTCAAGGGTGACAGACGCTAGGAAGGGGGCAGTGTTCACATACAAGTCATATGAAGAGCATACAGGCACAACGGAGCAGTCATGCACAATACCACAACAAGGCCTAATCATTTTTTCCATGAACTATTTCCAACTTTAGGGATTTTCATCAGTACACACACATTGTAAATTCCGTTTTTGGGTAGAATAAACTCCATTTTGTTCAAGCCAAGGAGTCCTTGAGATTGATGAGTATTAGAATTAGCTACATACGAATTTTCATAATTTTTAGAGTCTGTTTGAGCCCTCAAAGAAGCTCTAGAACCTAATTTTTAACTAGGCCGGACACTAGGTTTGGACAAGGCCAAAGTTAGTCAAAAAACTATAAAAAGAGCTAGAGAGCTCATTTTTGGGGTTAGATTGTTAGTGAATTGAGCTTATGTAAGAGAATTTTTTACTAATGCAAAGAACTCCATTGTTCCTCTCCTTGTTCTTGCCCTGTGTTCGCCTGTGTGTGTATGTGTGTGCATGCTTGTGTGCTTCTCACTCACGCAGTTGTGCCTTCACTTGCTCATAGTCTTCATACTAGTCCTCATGTCTCCACGGATTGACATTTATGAGGTGGATCTCCTCATGTTGGTACTCACCATTGTGTTAGAGTGACACCTTCATTAATTCATGCAGTTCAATTCTTGCTTGTTAATGTTTCTATCAAATTTGTGATCAATGGTGCTCTGATTGAGCCTATTAAGCTAAATAACTCAATTAGATAAGGATGTCCACTCAATCCTTTATTATACTCCATTATTTCTGATGCAGTGAGTTGGGTTTTGCACTTTGAATGGCTTAATGGTAACATTCATGGAATTACCATCTTAGGATTTCCAAGGGATCTTATTCTACAATCCTATGATCATGACACTAATGCCATCAATTCTTGCTTGTTAACTCTTCTATCAAATTTGTGATCAATGATGATTTGATCGGGCCTACTAAGCTAAATAACTCAATTAGATAAGGATGTCCACTCACTCCTTTGTTGTAATCCATTACTACTGATGCAGTGGGTTGGCTTTTGCACTCTGAATGGCTCAATGGTAACATTCATGGAATTACCATCTTAGGATTTCCAGGGGATCTTATTCTACAATCCTATGATCATGACACTAATGCCAAAATATGTAATGATGACAAAGACCACAATTGCTTCTGGTCAACTCTCTCAACCTTCTACTCGGAAAGTGGCTTTAGAACTAACCACAACAAAACTCTAGTGAAAGCCATTGGGAGGTGTTTTTCAGAGTTCATTACCGACTCTATGTGCCAACCAATTATGGGTAGTGAGATCATTAGTCTCTTTGGAATACCGACTGGCTTCAATCTCTCCCTAAGAAATGAGTGGAATTGGATCCTTGAAAAGGTTAATAATGACACTTGTTGATGGGATCAAATACACTTGAACCTACCGCATTGGATCTTTTTACACATTCACTTCATTACCCCATAAATAATTTACCACCTTTTGGGTTTTATTCCATCAAAGTCGCAGATGTATGCCCTCAAGTTGGCACTTCTAAACTTCATCTCATAGTGGAGTACTCAAACAAAGCAGATGGCTAGAGTTAAATTCTCCACTTGTTGCCTCCGAAATGTTGATGGAAGTGGGTCTCTTAGATCTTGAATAGATCAAAAAATGGATATAGGCTAAATGAATGCATGAATTTCCTTAGTCGAGACACTCTTGGGACATCTCACTTAAGCAACACCTTGGTAGAAGCTTCCCCTATAGATATCCTATCTAGAGGGGCTTTGGAAAAAATAAAGTATGTTAATGCAATCAAGAGTTCCAACTCAAAGGTTCCATTTCTTTTAGAAGGTCTTGTGCAACTTGGCGACACAACCAAAAGGAGGCTCATTACCCCATTTTTCAATGGTTACCATCTAGGGACATGATTATCTAGTTCAAATATCCTCAACCACCTCTTGAGATGTCCTATTACGAATCAGGACATAAGCTCATGAAAGCACGAATTTCTTACTTCAAGGAGGTCATGGGCAAAGACCAACGGCTTAAAATATTTGACACTATTCACGATTAGAAAATCATTTCACAATAGGCATAATATTCTCAAGATGTAGGTTGTAGACCTCCCTTGCCAAATAAGTGTGCTATGAACCAAGATGAATATTGGAGAAAAGCTAACTACATTCAAAAGGACATAAAACTTGCATACAAGGATGGCTGAAAAACTAAATAAATATTGGCAAATAAAGTGGCCCTCCTCTCAACAGGAATATAGCTTTCCCACTATCTGGACATTTTTCCTCAATCACAAAGAGGCCATTTTCTCCTAACATATCTTGCACCATGGCATCTAGAATAAAAGCAAGCTTATTACACTAGTTAAGCATCAAAGGTCACGAACTCTCTATCCTACAAACATGATGAAACAGTGGCTCATATCTTTATGGATTGCAACCATGTGAACAATTAATAGAAATGGCTACACACCCTAGAAACCAAAATCCGTATGGTCAGATCTCTCGACCTTTTGCTTGGCAAGTGGCTCTAGATTTAAACACAATAAAATGCTAGTCAAAGCCTTTGGCAACCCTCTTTTAGAGTTTATTATTGACTCTAGCTGCCAACCAATTAAAGATGGCAAGATCATGAGACTCCTTGGGATACTGATTCGCTTCAATGTCTCCCTAAGAAATAAGTAGAATTGGATCCTTGAAAAGGTTAAGAAAAATACTTGTTGATGGGATCCAATACACTCGAACCTACCGCATTGGATCTTCTTTTTTTTAATATAAAGGAAGTTTGGCATTAGCCTACTCTCCCGGACTTGAATTAAATAAAGAAAGAAAAGTACAAGAGAAGGGGACTAGTGCCCATGGGACCCCCCAAATCCCACAAAGCAGGGGAAGCTTTAACAAAGCTTAGATGGCGTTACAAAGAAGGTTAATCACCCTCTTGTCACCCTCATGCGGGGCCCACTTGGGTTTAAGCTCGTTATTGATCAAAAGGAGAACTTGATGATGCCTGAAGGGGGGGGGGATTTCTTGCAGTTAACAATCCTTTTGCCAAGGAGGAATAATGATTTCTCAATTGACCACTCCTTGGGGGAGTCAGCGAAGTTGAGAGCACATCTTTCCCGCCAGATTTTCCATAGGACCTCCCGTCTGATGGCGTTCCAGAGGGTCGCGGAGCAGCCAATCGCTTCTCCCAGCAGGGCTTGCTGCCAACTGAGATGTTTCTGAAGTCTAATTTTCGTTCCAACCGTTTGCCAGAGTCTGTTGGAGTTGGGGCAGGTAAAGAAGATGTGTGGGACATCTTCAATAGTCTGGTAGCAGCGTTTGCACCAAGGAGAAATCCCACAAAGTTTGCTAGCCTTAAGGTTGGTCCAGATTCCATGATGAAGAATTTGCCATAAGAGGACAGACTTTTTGATTTCTATGAGGGGGTGCCAGATAGCCATGAACTTCATGTCCCACCGAAGCCGCATCCATGACAGGCACCACTTCTTGTTGAGGTTAACCTGATAGTCAATCATTTCTTTGATGTTCGGGATTTTTGATAGGCTATTCCCATTGTGCCATTTGAGACGAAGCGAGCTTGGTGTGTCGTGTCCCATGAGAAGGCGAGTTTTGTGTCGATCCCAGGCGAGACATCTGCTTTGCAAAGTGTTCCATTCTTCCTACGAAATGTTGACGCGAGGGTCAATATCCTCGAAGTTGATCCAGCGGTTGGTGTCATGTTTCTAGAGATGTTTCCATTTTTTGAAGCCTTTGTTCCATAATTTCTTGGCATTTTGAATGTTCCAAGGTTCCACGCTCCGGATGCCATGGATCGGAAACCAGATAGAGTCGTTTTGTCTGATACCGGCTGCCCACTTCCAGTCTTCACTAATTCTTGTGTAGCTTTTGACTTTATTCCAACTCTTCCATAGGGAGCATACGAGATTAGAGCCTTTCGGGAAGACGGGGACTGGGGAAAACAACAGGGTCAAGATGTTGAGATTCTTCCAGTTTGGAAAACCCATGAGAACCAGCTCGTTCTTGTTTCTGAAGACCAACTTGGCCCACAAGGCTCCCCATTGCTCCAAGCCTTAATCATCCATTTGGCTGCCAATTTGTTAGCCATGTACCCAATGTCCAGGATACCAAGTCCCCCACTATCTCTAGGGCTAGTGCACATGGACCATTTGATTTTAGGCACCCCCCTTCAATTGTGATCGCCCGTCCAAAGGTTCTCTATGGAACAGCATTGATCTTCTTATACAATCACTCCATTGCCCCATTAATAATTTACCGCCTTTTGGGTTTTATTTCAATCCACGTCCCAAATGTATGCCAACTAAGTTGATACTTCTAAACTTCGTCTCGCGGTCAAGTACTCAAAGGAAGCAGATGAACATAGTTAAATACTCCACTTGTTGCGTCCCAAAAACTGATGGGTATGGGTCTTGACTAGATCAAAAAAAGAATGCCAGCTAAATTAATTCATTGAGTGCCTCAATCAAGAGACTCTTGGGCTATCCTACTTAAGCAATCCCTTGGTAGAAGCTTCACCTACCGTTATCCTACCTAGAGGGGCTTTGACCTAAATTGAGTTTGTTAAAGCAATCAAGAGTTCAACTCAAAGGTTCCATATTTTTTAGAAGATCCTGTGCGGCTTAACCACACATCGAAGAGCTGGCTCAATACCCCATTTTTCAATGGTTACTTTATAGGGCCACAAATATCTGGTTTAACTCTGGTCAACCACATCTCCAAAGGTCCTAGTTCAAAACAAGACATAAGCTCATGAGAGCATGTTCTTACTTCATGGAGATTATTGACAAAGAACAAGGACATAAAATATTTGAGCCTATTTATGCTGATAAAATCATTTCACAATAGGCATACAATATTCTTGAGGTCAAGCTTCTAGATGTGCCTTTCCCAAAAAGTGTCCTATGAACCAAGATAAATATTGGAAAAATCTAACTACATCCAAAGGGACATAATCCTCACATACAAGGATTCCTGATACACTAAACAAATGCTAGCAAAAAAATGATGAGGGTTGATGACTCTGAAGAAATTGATGAAACAGACTTATCGAATCGTAGGGAATGGGAGATATCACTTCAATGGGAATGTAGGTCTACCACTATGTGGACATTTTGCCTCTTTCACAAAGAGGCCATTTTCTGGTGGCTTTTCTTGCACCATGGCATTTGGAATGAAAGCAAGTATAATACATTAGTTAAGAATTGAAAGACATAAAATCTCTATCCTTACTACAAACATGATGAAACACTTACTTATATGTTTGTGGATTGCCACCATGCCATCAATTAATAGAAATGGTTACACACCCTGAAAGCCAAAACTCTTTAGCTTTAGAGACAATGTTTTTGGGGATAGCCCCCTCACTAATCCCCTCGTTCGGAATACGATAAGAAATACAATCTTATATATCATTTGGACAGAAAGAAACTCGCTTATGTTTAGGGATGCAAGACGTAGGTTTTTTTTATACTTTCAATGTCTTGACTAAACACCTTCTCCTATAGGTAAGAGACTCTCAAGTTATACATATTTCCTTGTAGAACTTCAACAAAGCCCTTTCAAACATTCCTTCAAAAGAAAAAAAAAAGGAAATGATGGATAACTTTGCACTCTAGATGGACAGTGACGGCATGCTCTGGGATTTAAACTAAAGATGCATTTTAAGGAGAATCAGACTATAGATATACATTCTAGCCTTTTTTTAGAGACTTTGTGAAGAAGAAGATGTTTTTGGTTAGCTTTATTAGGTGAACAGGCATCTAGATGGCATTTCGATAGAATAACAAGTTCTCTCCCACTATCGCAGTATGATGGAAGTCTACTCAGATGAAGAAGCCCCCAAGTACAATTATGTTGATGATATATTCAAGGGTTACCTATTATAGTAACCTGAATACTGAATATGTGTCTATATCATTTTGTGATAACTTATTGATTATAGACTAGCAATAATCATCTTCAATCTATGAATCTTTGATCTCTTGGATTAAATCACTATCTAGAACTTTGAAGCTAATCTGATGCAAAATACAAGATAATGCATCTGCAACTCTATTCATTTTTCCTTTTCTATATAGAATTTCCATATGAAACTATTGCATCAATTCAGCCCATCTAGTTTGTCTCCCTGAAGATCAGGCTGGGAATAGAAATACCTCAATGTGTGATGATCTGTGTATACTTTAAAAGTTGCACCATACAAATAATGTCTCCAAATCTTCAAAGCATGAACTATTGCATATAATTCTTGTTCATGGGCAAGCCAGTTTCTCTGAACTGGAGAAAGTTTCTTACTTTCAAAAGCTACTAGTCTGCCATCTTGAATCAAAACTACACCAACTGCGATGCCACTAGCATCAGTTTCCATTTCAAAAGGTTTTTGGGGATCTACCACCAATAGATTGGGGCACTTGAAACTGCTTGATTCAATGTGTCAAAAGCTTTCTGTTGCGCACTACTCCATACAAACTTTTGATTATTCTATAACAGATCCATCAATGGCGCAACTATATGCAAAGAGCTGGCAATGAATTTCCTATAGAAGCCCGATAATCCTAAGAATGATTGCAATTGGTTCTCATTCTAAGGAGTTGGCCAACAAAGGATCACAGAAACTTTCCACGGATCCATTCTAATTCCATCTATAGAAATTATATGTCCTAAGTACTCAACCTCAGATAAACATAGTTGTGTCTTCTTGGGGTTGACGTACAAAGTATTGTCATCTAACATTTGAAAAACTGTATGCAAATTGCATTCATGTTCTTCCAAAGTTTAACTTTAAACCAACAGATCATCTACAAAATCAACCATAAATTGCCCAATGAAAAGACGAAAAATATCATTCATGAGCATCATAAAAGTATGTGGAGCATTAGTTAAACCAAAGGCATTACAAGATACTCATAATGACCAAATCTAGTAAGAAAAGTTGTTTTATGTACATCATGGTCCTTGACTCTTATTTGATGATAACCACTTTTTAAGTCTACTTTACTATACATAATAGCACTTCCTAGTGTATCCAGAATATCATCAATGCGAGGCATCAGATATCTCTGTTTTACTATAACTTTATTTAATGCTCTAAAGTCTATACACATCTTGAAAGATCCATCCTTTTTGCAAATCAAAAGCACTAGGGCTGCAAAAGGTGAATTACTGGATCTGATGAGTCCTTTGTAAAGATACTCCTTGATTGTACGACGTACTTCTACCTCCTCTTACGGACTCATTCGATATGGCTGTATGGCCGATGGATGAGCTCTTGGTACTGGCTCAGTCCTATGCTCCACTTTTCTATGAGGCAGAAGACCTGAAGGTAACTCTGAAAGAAACAAGTGTTGGAATTCAGTTTTCATTCTAGAAGCTAGCTGAGCCTCTAGACTAGTTTGAATTTGTAAACTTAACAACTCCTTATCCTCAAAATATAAGAAATACAAATAATTACACTCTACTTTTACCATCACAAAGGTAGATGCTCGTCTGTACACCTTTACGTAAGGGCCTCCACGAATAATGATGCAATGACCATTATGACTGAATTGATATATATGAGTCTGAAAATCAATAGTTGGCTTCTTACTTGCATGCGACTATTTACTAAGAGCAAGATCAAATCTAGCCAACCTGGGAATCTCAAAATCTAGCTCATTTCTATAAGTCTGTATCTAGACTAGTAATCCGACAACACGTCGATCCCAGGTCTAAGATTCCTTCCCATCTGCCAACTCTAGCCTATAGGTGTATTCAGATGGAGTAGTCTTCAACTTTAGTTTCTTCACTAAAGAAGAGTTAATAACATTATGTGTGGATCCTATATCAAATAGAACTTTAACAAGATGTCCATGAACTTCCCCACTCATGACAACCAACTTGGTGTCTCGAAACTGATATCCTTTTTGAGCAACTAGAGATAACACCACATCTGGAACATCCTTAATCTTCTTACTGACTATTATATTTAAGAAGGGTTGTTTATCTTTAGATGGAGGATCCATCTCAATGTGTGTAGCTAGAAGATCAAAATCTGAAGGAGATGATAGAGTGGACAGTGAGGACCGCTACCTCTCCACCACCATCACTGCAGATATCTTCTTTTTCTTCTTAAGAAACATCCTATAAGCATGCCAACCTAGGCATTGATAACAGAGGCACTCACGACAATCCTTTTCTTTCTGTTGTGTTGTTAGACTAGATCTCTGAAAAGCTCTATCTACCATGGATGCACTTACTTTTCTCTTCCCATGGCTAGAAGTCAGAATGACATTCATCTGTCTCTTAGATGGTGGAACTGAAGCTATGGGCTTTTTGAATCATGTCCAAGTATTCTTTTGTCTAGAAGGTTGCAATCGAGAGCGTCAGGAATCCTCCAACACCAAGGCAAGTTCTACTACCTCATTTAAGGTGTGGCAACGCTCCTTGCGCACAAGTGGACACAACATCTCTCTAATCCCAAGCCTAAATTTATGCACCTGATCTAGAACACTTCAATAAGATTTCCCTATATTTGTCTACATACTCTTGCACTAAAAGCTGTCTCTACTATAGGAAAAACCATGCATCTAGATCCCTGGTATGCTCATCTCGAGGAACAAAATTATTGTAAAATATGATCTTGAAATAGGCCCAAGTAGTCGGTTCTATCTTATCTTGCTCTATTTTCCTCCACCACGGATAAGCAACATCCATCAAACTGTAGGTGGCATGGTGGATCTTTTGCTTCTCATCCTCAATATTGCGAAGCTGGAAGCATTGCTCCCACTTACCTATCCACTGCTCTACCACATCAGTTGTCCTCGCATTAAATTGTTCGTGGTATTTCGGTGGATTCAAGACCTTTACTTGCCACTTGACCTCTCTTCTAGAAGACGCCCCCACATCCACAAGTGGTATCTGCGAAACAGAAGGTTCAATAGATGGAACTTCCATCTGCATTGGTGTAGCCATTGGTGGAAGCTCTCGTTTCTTTATTGCTTTGAGGATCATCTGAAGAGTATCCTCCATGCCACTAACCTTGGCATTAAGAGCCGTCATCTCCATAGTGTAAGGTCGTTCAAGCTCGACCTCATCCATGGGAGTTACAGTCTCGTCCAAACTCATTTTGAACAAACAATACAACTGATAAGTCATTTGAATGTAAAATGCAATACCTAACTAACTATGCTCTTATATAATGATTCATTCATGCAAAACATAAATTAGAAATGTTTAAAAATTCTCTCTCAATCCCATATATCAACAAAAGAGAAACCTCACTCAATCCCCATGTCCTTTACAAGTTTATATGATAACTATACAAGTTATGGTAAATCCTAAAATACACCCAGTGAGATGCGCCATGAACAAGCTATACAAGCTTTGTACATTTTCAAAAATGATTATGAATGAACCTATACTAACTAAAAGTCTAATACAAGTTATTTCAAGTGATTTTCCCTAATACAATTTAAAGTCTTTGATAACTTCCCCTAACTTTTTATGTCAAAAAGTGGAGTACCTGCATACAAGATAAAAAACATTAGAAGTAGCTAAGTATATCCTAAAATTATAATTTTTGGTTTCAACATATTCTTGTAATTTATCTTTCACCTCCAAGTGGAATGAAGTGAATTGGGTCTATAGTCATAAATTTATGACCAAAACTCTGCAAACCCATACCTATGTATACCAGGTCCTCAGAGTTAGACATAGCTCCCAAGATCCACTGAACAAACTGATCAAAGGACTTTTGGATTCAGTGAAATTTGGTTCGTTAGAAAGTTTATCAAAGCATCTATGTGTACACCAAGTTTCATTTGAATATGACTCTCCAATTGAGAGAAACAAGCAAAATAGTGTCTCCAACACCTGCACATTTTGCAGTACTCATTGGAAAAATCTAACTACATCCAAAGGGACATAATCCTCAAATACAAGGATGTTTGACAAACAAAACAAATGCTAGAAAATAAATTGGTCCTCATATCAATGGGAATGTAGGTCTGCCACTATGTGGACATTTTGCCTCTTTCACAAAGAGGCCATTTTGTCGTGGCTTTTCTTGCACCATGGAATTTGGAATGAAAGCAAGTATAATACATTAGTTAAGAATCGAAATACATAAATTATCCTTACTACAAACATGATGAAAAACTTACTCATATCTTTGTGGATTGCCACCATGCCAACAATTAATAGAAATGGTTACACACCCTGAAAGCCAAAACTCTTTAGCTTTAGAGACAATGTTTTTGGGGATAGCCCCCTCACTAATCCCCTCATTTGGAATACGATAAGAAATACAATTCTATATATCATTTGGACAGAAAGAAACTCGCTTATGTTTAAGGATGCAAGAGGTAGGTTTTTTTTATACTCTCAATGTCTGACTAAAAACCTTCAACAAAGCCCTTTCCTTGTAAAACTTCAACAAAGCCCTTTCAAACATTCCTTCAAAAAAAAAGAAAATGATGGATAACTTTGCACTCCTAGATGGACACTGACGGCATGCTCTTGAATTTAAACTAAAGATGCGTTTTAAGGAGAGTCAGACTATAGATATATATTCTAGCCTTTTTTTAGAGACTTTGTGAAGAAGAATATGTTTTTGGTTAGCTTTATTAGGTGAACAGGCATATTCTAGATGGCATTTCGAAAGAATACCAAGCTTTCTCCCACCATCGCAGTACGATGGAAGTCTACTCAGATGAAGAATCCCTCAAGTACAATTATGTTTACTGAATATGTGCCTTTATCTAGTCTAATATGTCATGTCAATGGCCATTTTGCATTACCTCCAATTCTGGTTTGATGTATTGATCATATGTCAAGTATCCCTACTACATGTATATCGATCTCATCCTAATTCGAACGGTCGCATTGCTCTATATTCAACAACTACTTAATCGAATTCCAATTATAAAAAAATGGGGGGAAATGTTTCATTTACTGAGTCATTGTGAGTAAGAGAGAGAAGCAAAGAATTACGATCCTTAGCGCTTGAGTAACACAATAATTTTGCAAGCAACCAAGTGATCACAAAGCAAAGATAAATCTTGAACTTCATTTTTTGATAAAGTTTTTATCACTTCCATGCATAAAGCTGTAGGAAATAAAGAAAACTCCAAAATCATGATTTGTTGACAATGAAGGTTTTTATAAAAAAATATTGGGTGTTTTCACTATATTCTCTATTGCATTATAAAGAACACTAAACGTGCATAGGTAGAATAAGAAAAATCATAAAAAAGAGTGAATAAATTTTGCAGCTTCACAAACACAAATTTCCGATTTTGAAGACTAAAAATACGATTTTGACAAAACAGGATTGTCTACAGTCTTTTGCAAAAAAATCATGATTTCAAAACAATCATGATTGTGAGCAAGCACGATCATAAAACATGACTCTTAGTCAAAATCACACGTGTGTGGGATAATAAGTTTCACAATTATATCCCACACCCAATGTAGAAACATGATTGTTACCCAAACACAATTTCCAACAAAAACATAAGTTTGAGTAAAAAGTGGAAATCACAATTTTCTCGTCATAGAAAAACATGATTGCCTATACAAAATCATGATTTTTTTGAAAAATCATGAGTGTCTCGTGAGAGTTATGATTTGATATTGAATGGTAATTTTTAAATTGAAAATCATGATTCTATTCATAAATCCTCATTTTTCGAGAATTGTGAATTTCAAGAGAAAAACATGATTTTCTTCAGAGAACCATGATTTTGAGAACAAAAAAAAACACGGTTCTCAAAAAAATCTTGGAGTTTTCATCAAATTAAAGAATAATTAAAAATTAGAAAACATAAAATTGAAAAAATAGCAGCCAAGAGAAGAAACAGAAAGTTGCACCTTTTAGTGACAAATGCAATTCTTCACACAAAGTCATGATTTCCACAAGTGAAAAATTTGAAGAATTTTTAAGTGGAAGTTAAACTAAACGTTTTTCATATATTGGGAGGTAGGATTGAGCGCAAAAATATTTGAAAATGGAGGAGGAAATAGTTAATCCTATTTTTAGAAAGAATAAGGCAAAAGTAGCGTTCAACATGAAAATCTCATAAATTAATGAGATTAAGGTTTGACTTATTCATAAAACCCATTCATATATAGACGAGAGAGAGAAAGAAGACATCTTGTGCATCAAATTGATAGTTTGGAATAGAAAACATATAGTTTTCTGAATCCAACATGATGGACCATAATGGGGAACCAAGAAATTCCTACCAAAAAGACTATAGAAACATCCTCAAATATCTTTATACAGATAGGTTTGGAGTCTGTATCGTGGCATTTTCCTCTCTCTCTCTCTCTTCCCCGCGACCCCCTCCAACTCCACCAGCCCTCCTCTTTCCCCCACTACCCCCGCGGCCCCCACCATCACCACGACCCCCTCCAACCCCACTGTCCCCTCCTCTTTTTCCACACCACCCCTGCGGCCCTCCACCACTCCAGGACCCCCCACACAACTCCACACCCCCCCACAGCCCTCCACAAACTCCACACCACCCCACAGCCCTCCACCACTCCACACCACCCCACAACCCTCCACCACTACACACCACCCCACAGCCCTCCACCACACCACGACCCCCCACAAACCTCACACCCCTCCATAGCCCTCCACAAACTCCACACCACCCCATAGCCCTCCACCACTCCACACCACCCTACAGCCCTCCACCACTCCACACCACCCCACAGCCCTCCACCACTCCAAGACCCCCCACACAACTCCACACCCCCGCACAGCCCTCCATAAAATCCACACCACCCCACAGCCCTCCACCACTCCACACCACCCCACAGCCCTCCACCACTCCACAGCCCTCCACCACTCCATGACCCCCCACACAACTCCACACCCCTTCACAAACCCCACACAACTCCACACCACCCCACAGCCCTCCACCACTCCACATCACCCCACAGCCCTCCACCACTCCACACCACCCCACAACCCTCCACCACTCCACGACCCCCCACAAACCCCACACCCCTCCGCAGCCCTCCACAAACTCCACACCACCCCACAGCCCTCCACCACTCCACACCACCCCACAGTCCTCCACCACTCCACACCACCCCACATCCCTCCACCACTCCACGACCCCCCACACAACTCCACATCCCCCTATAGCCCTCCACAAACTCCACAAACCCCACACAACTCCACACCCCTCCACAGCCCTACACCACTACCCAAATCTATGCCATGAGAGGGGGATGGACTATCCAAGGCACCCGTCGATTTTATTTACATGGAGGTATGAGACAACATGTAGTAGACAAAGTTTTGACCAGTTTGGGATGGACAGTTTGAGGATGACTTCTTAACCAAACCCTACAGTATTATATATCGTTGGAAAGCTCTCAACGAGTACTTTCCAATGGTGCAATGATAATTTTGAACTCTAGGATCAATTTTTGACCACGCCCCAAAAACCCTCACAACTCCCCACAACTCACCCCCTATCCCCACCCACAACCTCCCATACCTCCCGTAATCTCCCTCAAACTCCCCACAACTCACCTCCCATACCGCCCACTTAATATGAAGGATCAAAAGCTAGGTGAAGGATGTGCTTCTCAAGGTTATTCAAACATCATGGGCGGCACAAAATGAGGATCTCAGCTTGCATACAAAAGTGACAGTAAAAGTGTAAGTGGTAAAAGTGAAAGTGGAGAAATGACTATTGCCGCCAACCTTTCATGACATCCTATTTTTAAGGATCCAATTCAAGATTGGTGGCATATTTGATCTACCCCTCCAATTTTGGGCAATCAATCGGTGCATGATCAGTGGACGTGAGGAATCGGCAAGGCCCTCTTGGCCTATTGGAGCCTATAAAAGCAATGGATTTGTGTTCATTTGGGATACATTCAGATATACACATTTACATACGTACGTACATGGGTCCTCTCTTGGCACTCTGTGGCTACAAGCCTACTGTAGGCAATCACTCTGTGGTGAGGATACAGAGCGTGGGCTTCCGAGTGAGGGCTAATAGCACTATAGTGTGAAGAGAGTGGCTTGGTTTTGTCATTCAGTGTGAGCCATTGGTATTTTGTGCTCTTCCCCTTAGAGCAAGTCTTCATGCTTTGTATTGATCAGTGCTAGTCTACATCTAGTTGTGTCCATTGAACGGATTGAATGAATCCCTTGTATTGATGTTGTTTAGTTCTGGAGTGGCATGCTAGCCCAGAGCACCAACTTTAGAACATTTCTCTTGCCTATGTTGTAATCATCCGTTCGAACTAAGGAGTGATTGGTCTTCCTTCATTTTCAGTTGTCATTAATATTATCTTGAGTATTCACAATTGTGTGCAATCATTGATATCTGCCTCCTCACAGAAGTGTTAAAGGGTATATTTCGCTAAGGAGAACCTCCCTTGAGTAGGTGAAGTACTGGAGTGCTTGCTGCATGCTCCTATTGAAAGTAGATACCCCACTACCTCCTGTACGGTTTGGCACGCCCGGTGGGACACTTGCATTTCTGTGAGAGGCCCTGAGGATAGTAATAGTCCTCTTTTTCAGTATTTTTGCCCTATTGCATTTGCAAGTAGGTACATGACCCATACGCGAGAAGATAAGGAGCCTCTTTGTATACAAAGGGGCCTTAACAAGTCAACTATATCTTCAACTAGTGAACCTACCTCCCCTCTACCCTCTTTGAATTTATCTATTGAATTCGGTGCGACACCTCTATCAAAGGAGAAGCATAGTAGAACATTAGACTTCTCCTCAGATACGTCAGAAGAAACACCAGTGCAAATGGAGGATCTCTCTCATTTACTCTCCACACTCAATATCAAGTTCCCTACCTTCAAAGGACAAGCTTATGAGGATGCTGATGATCATGTCAGGAGGTTCATCTCCTTATGCCGTGGACGAGGTCTGCAGAATAGAGAGGATGCAATGTTGGTACTCTTCCCATCCACATTGGAAGGCCTTGCTGACAAATGGTACAGTCAATATGCAGATGGCCATTTTGCTACATGGGAGGCTCTGAAGACGGCATTCTCACAGACATTTTGACCTAGTGACTCCTTAGAAAGATCTCTAGACCATCTCGAGAATCTAAGGCTAAGATCAGGTGAATCCTTTCATGAACTTCACACTAGAACAAAAGCACTTGTTGCATGTCTGCCACATGCTCCAGGTAACTTCTTGGTTAAAATATGGATAGAAAAAGCTCTGCCAAGGTCATCTCAGCAGAAGCTACATGAGTCTCTTAGATTGGATGCAACCCTCGATGATTTTGTCGCAGCAGCATCACGCATTGAAGAAGCTAGGCAACATTTTGAAGGGGATACACAACCGAATTATGCTACAGAACTAGACCCTTTTGGGCAACTAAGGAAGGAACTGGAGGCATTGGGAATGCAACAAAATCAACAAGAAGAGAAGGTTTTGCCACCACTACGTCGCACTGATGATGAAGTAGCCCAACTTCATCGTGAGTTAGAAGATTTGCGGACCACTCAGGATATAAGAAGGCAGATTTGGTGCACAATTTGTGACAACAATGGGCATTCCAATGCTAATTGTCCTAACAAGGTAAGTTGTCAATTTTGTGGAAAGGATGGCCATGAAGCTAGAGACTGTTACTACCTCAAGGGTACACAACAACGAGGTAACTCTCAAGCTTTGGATTCATATTATGCTAGTACTTCAAATGCACCTAATAGAGAGGAGAACAAACCAACGAAGCCCAGATATAATAGGCCTTTGATGTGCTACCGTTGTGGTGAGTATGGCCATATGCAAAACAGGTGTTCCCTTCCAGAAGATGCGCCTCCTTGTCAGCATTGTCCCGAGGCTAAGGATCACTACACCAAAGATTGCCCAAGAAGTCGTCATGCTTCAATCCACATGATTGCAGTCTCTCCACAACAAGAAGGTAGGACCACTCAGTCTTATGTTGTTTCATCTTCTTCAATGCCCGTGATGACTAGAGCCAGACAAGCGACAGCAACCCATAGAGAGGAACAAGAGGGTGTCTAGGATAAAGAAGAGGAAAAGAAGGCTGGGTGGAAGGGCCAAGCAGAAATTGAAGGAGCTTATGAAAGGATGGCTGCTTCTCTAAGGGACCAACCAACAAGTCTGCAAGAAGACACTCATGAGGTAAACATTGAAAAAATCTTGAAAGGTATTCATCACAAGGTTAGTCTGTACGAACTTATAAGGATGGATTCAAAAATAAGAAGTGACTTATTGAAGATTATACACTCTGCTCACTTGATCCAATCACCCAGTATAGATGGTTTCATGGTTGATTTTCCCCCTGCACCCTTAGCAGACTACCAAAGCTCAAGATTATCTATTTGTATGAAGGATGAAGCTCTCATAGGTGTGATCATAGATGGAGGCTCTAGTATCAATTTGATGCCAGATTTCACAATGAAGAAACTGAATTTGAACCCCACCAAGATGCAACCATTCACAGTTACACTAGCAAATGAACATCGAGTTGCGCCTCTTGGCATTATTGAAAAGGTACTGATGATAGTACAGGGTTGCCACTTCGTTCTAGATTTTGTTGTTATTCCACTTCCACAGGAGACTTTTTACCCTTTACTCCTGGGGAGACCTTGGCTGAGGCAAGCAAAAGCTTTGCAAGATTGGGGGAAAAACAAACTATGGATTTCCACAAGCACCAATAGCCAACTGCAACTACATTTGGAAGAAGGATTTGACTCAGGGAAAACTACTAGGTATACTGTGGATACTCACGTAATGCCCTCTCTACGCCAAGAAGAAGATACATTATTGAATAGGATGATGGAAAGTGTAGAGTGTTGCACGGTGGAAATCAGTGAAATAGAAGAAGAAGTTACGGATGAAGGATTTGCAGGAAAAGGCCATGAAGATCACAAGGAGTTGGAGAATGAGAGTTTGCAAGAGAATACAAACTTTGAAGAGGCAAAAAATATAGAATTACCCGGGATGGAAAGTTATGAGCCTGAGTGCAAAGAAGATCTTCCTTTTACGGATATACCTCAAGGATGGACCAGAGAACATATTGCAAAATATAAGTTAAAGACCACTCTTGCATACAGTGGAGATGATTTCTCAAACAAGACTAGTCCTAAAACACTGGTTCAAGAAATAAATCTAGGGGATGAAGAGAACCCTCAAGTAGTCCACTTGGCCTCCTGGCTTGGCATTATCCCCCTTTACTGCAGAAGGTAACTTCTTTACTTTTTACTTACAAAAATGTCTTCCCATGGTCCTACAAAGATCTAACAGGGATACCGGAGGAGCTCGGATTACACAGAATACCCTTAGTTGAGGGAGCCGCGCCTACAAGAAGTAGGCCGTATCGACTCAATCCAAAATATGCGGAGGCGGTAAGTTGGAAGTTACAAAACTAGAAGAAGCAGGTATAATTGTTCTAGTAGAACATTCTAGGTGGCTTTCTTGGATGGTTAGTGTACCCAAGAAAAATAGTGGAAAAATAAGGGTTTGCATTGATTTTCGTGCCTTAAATAAAGTGACTGTTCAAGATGGATTTCCTCAGCCCTTTTGAGAACAAGTACTTGAGGAAGTAGCCGGTCACACTTTGTATAGCTTCTTGGATGGTTTTAGTGGCTACAATCAGATAGTGATCCATCCTGATGATAGGGACAAAACAGCCTTTGTTACTCCATGGGGGCACTTATGTCTACACTTGCATGGCTTTTGGTTTGAAGAATGCAGCAGCTTCATTTAATAGAACAATGTATCTAATATTGGGCAAGTGGTTAACAACCTTTCTCCACATTTTCATGGATGACTTTTCAGTGTTTTCGGGCATAGATAGAAGAGCATCAGTTCAAGATTTCCATGATCATTTGGAAAATCTAAAGGAAATCTTTGAGCAATGTCTCAAAATAGGTTTGAAGTTAAATCCTGCTAAATGTCATTTTTTGGTCACCAAGGGCACTCTTCTTGGTCACATAGTATCATTTGAAGGGATAACGGTTGACCCTGCAAAGGTTACTGCTATTCTATCCATGCCTATTCCACAAAGCCCAAAAGAAGTGCAAAGCCTTTTGGGCCATGCAGGATATCATAGAAGATTCATACGAATGTATTCACAAAAAGCTAAGCCCTTATCAAGGCTTACAAGTAAAAAGGTCCCTTTCTCATGGAGTGCTGAAGTTGAGAAAGCATTTTGTGAACTAAAAATGAGGTTATGTACTGCTCCACTTTTAAGTGTTCCTAACTGGTCATTAGAGTTTCATGTGCATACAGATGCTAGTTTTCATGCTGTTGGTGCAGTTCTAGCTCAACCATCATCACACAAGGTTGATAGACCTATCTCCTATGCCAACAGACTACTCACCCAAGCAGAAAGGAACTACAGTACGATGGAACGGGAAGGCTTGGCTATTGTATTTGCTCTTCAGAAGTTTCGGAATTACCTTCTCGATGTACATTTTATAGTCATATCCGACCATCAGCCCTTGAAGTACTTGATAAACAAGCCTAGAGTAGCTAGAAGGATTTGGAGATGGTTACTCCTCTTTCAAGAATTCAACTTTGATATTCATATTAAGCCAGGAAGAGAGCACTACATGGCAGATCAAGTGTCCAGGACTGCAATGAGCGAGAAGGCAATAGGTATTAATGATGAACTGGTGGATAGTAATCTCTTTCTAGTGGCAACTCAGACTCATTGGTATGACGGAATTCTCCATTTTCTCACTACTAGAAAACTCCCAGAACACTTGACACCTATAGAAAAGAGAAGATTTCTCATGAAAACCAAAGCATATTCACTTATAAATGGAAATTTACATAAATACTGTTAGGATGATATCTTGAGAAAGTGTGTTTATCCAGAGGAGGTAAATCTTTTGCTAGAGGCAGCACACAGTGAAGGGCATCTAAAGGGGGAATAATTGGCTCACAGAATCATCCACAAGGGACTATGGTGGCCTCATATTTACAAGGATGTGATCAAGTTTGCTAAAGAATGTCACATTTGCCAGAGATGTGCTCCTACGCCAACCAGATTGAATTTCCAACCATTAGTCATATCTACAGGATGGCTCCCATTTGAACGATGGGGTCTTGATTTCATAGGACCAATTAGTCCAACTGGTCAACCTCGGGGTAAGAAGTATATTTTGATGGCCACATGTTATGCAACTAAATGGATAGAGGCTAAAGCTACTGTGGACTGCATGGCGTTAACAGTAGCTAAGTTCTTGTATAAACGTATTTTCTCAAGATTTGGTTGCCGACTGGAAATCACTAGTGATAGAGGAACACATTTTGTAAATCAGCTGCTCCAATTTATATTTGACAAGTACAAGGTCCTCCATAAAAAATCTTGTGCCTACTATCCAAGGGCAAATGGGCAAGCAGAGAGCTCCAATAAGATTTTGATCGGGTTGCTCCGCAAATTATCTTTTGATCATCAAAGCTTTTGGCCACAAGCATTGATCGGTGCAATTTGGGCTTTCAAAACTACAAGAAGGGGAACCACTAGGGAGAGTCCATTTCGCTTAGTATATGGAAAAGAGGCATCGGCCCCATTTGAATTCATTATCAAAAAGGAAATGGGAGCCAAAACCATTGGAATTGAACCTCCCATTGAGAGATTGGTGGCATTAGAAGATACAGAGAAGGAGTAATGCAAAAACTTCAGGTAACACAAGAAGAGCGCAAGAGACTGCATGACAGGTATGTGAGGTCTAATGAAGTTCAGGAAGGATCCATGGTTTTAGTGCATCAGGTTCCAGCAATTCCAACCAAACTCGCACCCGAATGGATAGGACCTTACACAGTTGTAAAGGTATTACCTCATGGAGCAGTACATCTGGAGGATTTGCAGGGTAAGAGGATACCCCTGGTCAATATCTCCACGGTGAAGAAGTACCTGAATTAAGGTAAATTGGAAGCATTTCATTCACCATACCTACCGTATTTCATTCAGTGATTGCAGTTTCTTATAGATTTAAAAACAAAGTCCCAAAAAAAGTCAAAAAAAAAAATCCGAAAAGAAAAACTTGGTCAATATCTCGAGGGTGAAGAATCACCTGAGTTAAGTCAAGGAGGAAGAACTTCCTTCACTATCTTGTTTTCAGCTTCGAGAATTGCACCGGGACAATGCAGAGACTTGATGTGAGGGTCTGTATCACGACATTTTCCTCTCTCTCTCTTCCCCGCGACCCCCTCCAACTCCACAAGCCCTCCTCTTTTCCCCCACCACCCCCGCGACCCCCACCATCACCACGACCCCCTCCAACCCCACCGTCCCCTCCTCTTTTCCCCCACCACCCCTGCGACCCTCCACGACTCCATGACCCCCCACACAACTCCACACCCCCCCACAGCCCTCCATAAACTCCACACCACCCCACAGGCCTCCACCACTCCACACCACCCCACAGCCCTCCACCACTACATGACCCCCCACAAACCCCACACCCCTCCACAACCCTCCACAAACTCCACACCACCCCACAACCCTCCACCACCCCGCAGCCCTCCACCACTCCACACCACCCCATAGCCCTCCACCACTCCACACCACCCCACAACCCTCCACCACTCCACACCACCCCACAGCCCTCCACCACTCCAAGACCCCCCACACAACTCCACACCCCTCCACAAACCCCACACAACTCCACACCACCCCACAGCCCTCCACCACTCCACACCACCCCACAGCCCTCCACCACTCCACGACCCCCCACAAACCCCACACCACCCCACAGCCCTCCACCACTCCAAAGCACCCCACAGTCCTCCACCAGTCCACACCACCCCACAACCCTCCATAACTCCACGACCCCCCACACAACTCCACACCCCCCTCCAGAGCCCTCCACAAACTCCACAAACCCCACACAACTCCACACCCCTCCACAGCCCTCCACCACTCCACGACCCCCCACACAACTCCACACCCCTCCACAGCCCTCCACCACTCCACAAACCCCCACAAGCTCCACACCCCTCCACAGCCCTCCACCACTCCACGACCCCCCACACAACTCCACACCCCTCCATAGCCCTCCACCACTCCAAGACCCCCCACACAACTCCACACCCCCCCCACAGCCCTCCACAAACTCCACAAACCCCACACAACTCCACACCCCTCCAAAGCCCTCCACCACTGCACGATCCCCCACACAACTCCACACCCCTCCACAGCCCTCCACCACTCCACAACCCCCCACAGACTCCACACCCCTCCACAACCCTCCACAACCCCCTACGACTCCACACCCCCCACAACCCCCCACAACCCCCCACAAACCCCACAGACCCCTCCACACCCCTCCACACCCCTCCACAACCCCCCACGCCCCCACAACCCTCCACAAACCCCCACGACTCATGGGCGTCAATTATCGTATGAAAAAAAAAGGTTCACGAATCAACTTGTCAAAAGGATTCAAAAGGTCTTTTGCCACATGCGCTTTGATGGAATCCAACCCAAATCTATGCCATGAGAGGGGGATGGACTATCCAAGGCGCCCGTCCATTTTATTGACATGAAGGTATGAGACAGCATGTAGTAGACAAAGTTCTGACCAGTTTCGGATGGACAGTTTGAGGATCATTTCTTAACCAAACCCTACAGTATTATATATCCTTGGAAAGCTCTCGACAAGTACCTTTCAATGGTGCAATGATAGTTTTGAGATCTTGGATCAATTTTTTACCACACCCCAAAAACCCTCACAACTCCCCACAACTCACCCCCTATCCCCACCCACAACCTCCCACACCCCCCGTAATCTCCCTCAAACTCCCCACAACTCACCTCCCATACCGCCCACTTAATATGAAGGATCAAAAGCTAGGTGAAGGATGTGCTTCTCACGGTCATTCAAACATCACGGGCGGCACAAAATGAGGATCTCATCTTGCATACAAAAGTGATAGTAAAAGTGTAAGTGGTAAAAGTGAAAGTGGAGAAATGACTGTTGCCGCCAACCTTTCATGACGACAGCCTATTTTTAAGGATCCAAATCAAGTTTGGTGGCATATTTGATCTACCCCTCCGATTTTGGGCAATCAATCAGTGCATGATCAGTGGACGTGAGGAATTGGCAAGGCCCTCTTGGCCTATTGGAGCCTATAAAAGCAATGGATTTGTGTTCATTTGGGATACATTTAGATATACACATTTACATACGTACGTACAGGGGTCCTCTCTTGGCACTCTGTGGCTACAAGCCTATTGTAGGCAGTCACTCTATGGTGAGGATATAGAGCGTGGGCTTCCGAGTTAGGGCTAATAGCACTATAGTGTGAAGAGAGTGGCTTGGTTTTGTCATTCAGTGTGAGTCATTGGTATTTCGTGCTCTTCCCCTTAGAGCAAGTCTTCATGCTTTGTATTGATCAGTGCTAGTTTACATCTAGTTGTGTCCATTGAACGGATTGGATGAATCCCTTGTATTGATGTTGTTTAGTTCTGGAGTGGCATGCTAGCCCAGAGCATCAACTTTAGAACATTTCTCTTGCCTATGTTGTAATCATTCGTTCGAACTTAGGAGTGATTGGTCTTCCTTCATGTCAGTTGTCATTAATATTATCTTGATTATTCACAACTCTGTGCAATCATTGATATCTACCTACTCACAAAAGTGCTAAAGGGTATATTTCCCTAAGGAGAACCTCCCTTGAGTAGGTGAAGTACTGGAGTGCTTGCTGCATGCTCCTATTGAAAGTAAATACCCTAGTACCTCCTCTACAGAGTCCATGTGTACCAAGATGGATTGCATAAGGAACTCCTTACATTAAGAAATTTAGAAATTCTTTTAAACTTGATGTTTATGGTGCAATTTATAGATGGTGGGTATGAGGATAGACATGGTTGTGTGTATGTATTTACTAATAAAATGATGAATTAATGACCTAGTTCAATGTTATAACAAAGAAACTTGGGATCAAAACTTGGAAAATCATGATAATCAAAGAGGTAGTAAATATCATACCTGAATGGAGTCACCAAGGGATAGAAGACATCTAGCTTCACCTAATCCCTTTTTGAGAGAAGGAGAAGCGGTGGAGAAGTTTCCAATAAGAAGGAGGAATGGTTGGTAAAATCAAGCAAGGACACTTAGACCATCAAAAGTAGTGAAATGCATGAAAACTCAATATGCTAGATCTAGTGATCCTCATGATTATGTACCACAATACAAAATAATCCAAAGAGCAAAAGAAGTAATTGAATACACTACACAAACACAAACTGTGGCTTTTGGATTAACCCTAACAAGACTAGCCTTGCCATATTTTCCTTCTTTGAGGAAGGAAATGTTTGTAAACATTGACAGATTATTGGAAACATTCTTAGAGGAATTGTCGAAAATAGGGATGAAAGATATAAATGCTACATTGATCCATACCTTGAAAAAAATACGTGAGGAGAGTGTAAGGATAGTTGCCATGAGATGTAAGCAATATCTAGACGGGTTCTCAAATGATGAAAAAAACCCTATATGCCAAAAAACGTATCTTTATTCATTGAAATAGTAAATAATGCTCAAATAAAAGCTATGGTATACTATAGAAGATGTCCAAATTTATACTCTTGCATAAAAGACGCTATCGACCTAGAAGACAATAGAGAATCCCACCTTATGATAAATGATCCAAAATTCCATGGAGAGAATGAAATTCCTCCATCAGAAGAATTCGCTCAGGACATATCAAAAGCTTTATGAGGTACTGCCAAAACAAATATGTTTAACCCTAGAATAATACAAATGAGAAAGTTTTATGTATGTGGAGAAAGCCATTCAACTCAAATGTGTAACCAGCAAAAGCCATCTCATCTTCAAGTCAAGTGAACACTAAAATATTGTATGCGAGAGAAGAAATGGACAAATCAGAGTAGGGATGAATGTTTCTATAGCAAGTAGCCAATGAGAGACAAGGAATATGAAAATCAATCAATGCAACTAAGAGAAATGAAAATTCTAGATCAACCTAGACCTATGCTAGGTCAACAATCCCCTATACCCACTAATGTAGTTCTAGTGAAATATACACTAATAGAAAAGAACTTGGAAAGATACATTGTATTAACCAAGGAATATTCTAATGGATATAGTAATCATTTGATGATCAATCATAGGATACAGATTGGGACTATGTTTTTATTAAAGAACTTGATTTACAAGCCTTAGATTTGAGAAGAGGAAAAGTGGAAATGATTGCACCAACATTCATGTACATAACTAATAATTATGTGTCATCCAAAACCCCAATTTAAGGTTGTTCAAAGGAGACATGTTATAGATGTGGTGGGGAACATTTTGTAAGAGATTTTCCTTAGCATCCTACTTTTAGAGCGGATGTAGATGGATCTTATTATAAGGATTGTGAGAGAGAACATTTGATAAGAGATGGTCCAAGGAACCCAAACACAAAAAAATCCTAGTAATAAAGTCCCTTTGAAGATAGTGGATATTATATCTACTTCTAGTGGTGACCAAATTGAAATATTACCTATGCAAGTTACAACTAGAGCCCAAACAAAATTTCAACACATGCAAACAGATAGGCAAGAAAGAGACAAAATCTAGAAACCTAAAAAAACTAGAAAGAACCTATCTTGGAAAGAAAAAAAGAGAAAAAAATAATTAAAACGGGCTAAAAGGGTAAAAGAATTGGAGAAAACATTACAAGAAACTAATAAGAAGAAACCAATCGCAGAAGTGAAAGAAAGAATAGCATTTCCAAATTAATTAGGGACTTTGATAAGAGCTTACAAAGCCGAAATAAAAAAAAACGACTTTACCACTAGATCAAGATAAAGTATATCCAATGCCAAAACTGGAAGCTAAGGGAATATAGCTATATAAGGAAATCATAGACTTAACACAAAGAATATTGAAAAATGAGGTTTTAGGAATTAACTTAAAAACCCTAAAAAATATGCATGAATAGGTATGGAAGGAAGTAATGCAACGAAAATTGGAATCATAGAAGAATGATGGTCTTCCATACTCAAAAACCAAAGAGGATAAATTGGAATCATACAAGATTGATGTTCTTCCATACACAAAAACCAAAGAGGATAATGACAACAGTGGTGATCAAGATCAATAGAATGAATTACCATTGAATGTGGAAGTAAAAGTGAATGAGGAATTCGAATTTCTTTTTCGGTGACTTTAAATGAATTAATTATGCAAAATCCTCATGTTCAAACTTAGAGGAAAAGTGATGAGAAAGCTCAAATTCTCAAGAAGTGCAAATCTATAATGAATTCATTGATGCAAGTACTAGTAGACAAGATTCAAGGGTATTGTGAAGGACAAGAAGAAAATAGAATACTTTTGATCCAATATGAAAAGAAATAAGCGAGTTCCATTCTAGACCGTGGAGTAGCAATAGCAATAATCGCAATGAAAATATGGCAAGAATAGGGAGCTTCAAAACTCAAACCTACTAGAATGAGATTGCAATCGGCAGATGGATACATAGAAAACCCTTGGGTTTGTGGGAAAATGTAATAAAAAAACATGTGCGATAGAAATGGATCATACATTTTCAATTATGTAACTCCTTCAATTAACCTCTAATGACATTATTTTGGGAAGACCTTTTATGGGAGAACTGCATATACTTCAAAATTGGGGGAAATATTTCCTTTACTTATAATAATAAGGAAATTTGACCACATTCAATCTAAGAAGTGGTACTTATCATGATATATCTCCAAGGGAATGGAAAAAAGTTTACACTTACCAAGAATCTATAGGGGAACCTTTGGAAGCTATGACTAAAATGAGTGATAATGAAGCTCAATTTTGGGCATATGGTACAAGAAGAAAGAAAATTCCAAGGACATTTCTCTAAAGAAAAGAGGATTATATTAATGAAAGAGCCATAAAGAATGAAACATACATACTCCAAGTATTCAATGATCAAGATTTTTAGCCATATGGATGGACCCATATTTTGTCAGCTTTGGACATAGCCAACGAAGAAAGTGTGGGGATACTTAAAATCAAAGAAGGATATGGCATATTTCATAAAGCATTGAAAGTGATTAAAAGTGGATCAAAATGAAATAGTATCTAAAGAATAAGAATATGATTTATTAATAAAGGGAAAGACTTTATACTTGGAAAATGAAAGAGCCATAGATGTAATGAAAGATAAAATTTCAAGAAAACATAGGAAGATGAAACATATGTGGAAGAGGAAAAAGAAATAAAAGATAAAAATGAGCCAAAGGACAAAAGTATAGTAACTCATGAAGAAGAATAGAAGAAGTTTGATGTTCCACTGAACTTCAAAAAATGTGAATTTGAATAGAGATCTACGTTGAACTTGAAACCACGAAGGGAGAATAAAAGAGGTGATTCATATCACAATCAAGAAGAGACCAAGAAAGTAGTGATCACCTAATTAGTTCAAAAATATTGATTCGAACCATTGGAAGAAAGATTAGAAAAAATATTGATTAATGCAATTAATGGTCAAGCTCTTTCTTAAGTGTAAAAATTAAAATTGAAAATAGGAGATGAGAAAACCTTGGTAGAACGTGAGGAATGGACAAAGAACTTAATTTTTTAAAGCTTAACTTTAGGCCAAGAATGGATAAATCAAAACCAAGTTTCTTTGGACTTTTAAAATAACTATTAGTGAGAGGAAAAGCTATGAGAAAGTTGTTAGTGAGTAAAATTGTGCACGATCTTCAAGCGCACATACACAAGGCAGAAATGAAAAATTTCAAATTTCCTATTAAAGAAATCTAGGCAAAGCAAGCAATATGCAATTTCAAAAAAGTCAACACAAAAGAATACTTGTAGATCTCAAGAGGATAAAAGGAACACAAATAAAAAGTTGTAAAAAATGTGAAAAAGTTCTAGAAACGTAAAGCAAATAATAAATAACAAAATAGAAAAATCACTCAAAACACATAGGCTAGTAGCAAAACGTATAGAGAGATTTGGAGACCTTAGCAAGATGTTACATAAGAGTTTCAAATATATCTAGAAATGACGAGACAAATGTAGATACAAAAACAAACAAAGTACAAGAAATTCAAAAATCAACGAGAAAAATGTAAAAGTCTAGTGCATAGTATTGAGATTTACATGCAAATACTTACAAGTACTACAAAAAATTTGAGAGCATCCTCTACATTGATAACTGCATAAGTGAAATACTTAAGACCTTACTTATGCACCATTTAGATAATTGCAAACCTATAGTAATCATAAATATGGCTACTCTGCAAAGTTGTGCATGCGCTGAGCAAGAATTTTCCTTTTAACCGAGGAACTCAAAGCAAGTCTTCCAACATGAAGAGAAGAGCTATGACGGGGACAAAATCATGGGATTTCCCTGATCATTATTATTAAAAAAAATGAAAAAGAAGAAGAAAGAATTTAAAATAGAAAAAATATACAAACATAAAAATAGAAAAATAACAAATAAAAAAATATTTCTATATATGTGTGATGTTTTTTGGGCACAAAGCAAGGTTTAGGATGGGTGTGTGAGCTTAATTCAATTTTGTTTCAATTTCTTAGGTTTCTTAGTTTAATTTTGTTCTTGTGGAGAAAGAGAGCAAATCAATTGTGTTCTACTTGCATAAATAGGACAAACTCCTTGCTTGAATTTGATGTTCATGTTGATGAAATTATCTAACTAGAGTCATGAAAGCATGTGATAAGTACTGTGATTTTTATTCTTCTACTGATGCAAATTCTTTTCTTGAAATCTTATTGATTTGTGTGGAGTATTTGTTTCTATTATTTTTCACACAAAAAATGACAAGGTTTTTTTATTGCAAAACTTGAGGTGGATTCAATGTCCTTATCCAGAGGACATTGGTTCCTTGAGAGTGAAGCGACCATGGAGCCAAAATCAAATGAGGAGCAAAAATTGCCCAAAATAAAAACAAATTGAGAAAGAGCTTAAAGAATACATCAAGATTGTTAGGAAGCATGTCTTCGCAGTGAAAGAAGGAAGGTATACTGTGGATACTCACGTAATGCCCTCTCTACGCCAAGAAGAAGATACATTATTGAATAGGATGATGGAAAGTGTAGAGTGTTGCACGGTGGAAATCAGTGAAATAGAAGAAGAAGTTACGGATGAAGGATTTGCAGGAAAAGGCCATGAAGATCACAAGGAGTTGGAGAATGAGAGTTTGCAAGAGAATACAAACTTTGAAGAGGCAAAAAATATAGAATTACCCGGGATGGAAAGTTATGAGCCTGAGTGCAAAGAAGATCTTCCTTTTACGGATATACCTCAAGGATGGACCAGAGAACATATTGCAAAATATAAGTTAAAGACCACTCTTGCATACAGTGGAGATGATTTCTCAAACAAGACTAGTCCTAAAACACTGGTTCAAGAAATAAATCTAGGGGATGAAGAGAACCCTCAAGTAGTCCACTTGGCCTCCTGGCTTGGCATTATCCCCCTTTACTGCAGAAGGTAACTTCTTTACTTTTTACTTACAAAAATGTCTTCCCATGGTCCTACAAAGATCTAACAGGGATACCGGAGGAGCTCGGATTACACAGAATACCCTTAGTTGAGGGAGCCGCGCCTACAAGAAGTAGGCCGTATCGACTCAATCCAAAATATGCGGAGGCGGTAAGTTGGAAGTTACAAAACTAGAAGAAGCAGGTATAATTGTTCTAGTAGAACATTCTAGGTGGCTTTCTTGGATGGTTAGTGTACCCAAGAAAAATAGTGGAAAAATAAGGGTTTGCATTGATTTTCGTGCCTTAAATAAAGTGACTGTTCAAGATGGATTTCCTCAGCCCTTTTGAGAACAAGTACTTGAGGAAGTAGCCGGTCACACTTTGTATAGCTTCTTGGATGGTTTTAGTGGCTACAATCAGATAGTGATCCATCCTGATGATAGGGACAAAACAGCCTTTGTTACTCCATGGGGGCACTTATGTCTACACTTGCATGGCTTTTGGTTTGAAGAATGCAGCAGCTTCATTTAATAGAACAATGTATCTAATATTGGGCAAGTGGTTAACAACCTTTCTCCACATTTTCATGGATGACTTTTCAGTGTTTTCGGGCATAGATAGAAGAGCATCAGTTCAAGATTTCCATGATCATTTGGAAAATCTAAAGGAAATCTTTGAGCAATGTCTCAAAATAGGTTTGAAGTTAAATCCTGCTAAATGTCATTTTTTGGTCACCAAGGGCACTCTTCTTGGTCACATAGTATCATTTGAAGGGATAACGGTTGACCCTGCAAAGGTTACTGCTATTCTATCCATGCCTATTCCACAAAGCCCAAAAGAAGTGCAAAGTCTTTTGGGCCATGCAGGATATCATAGAAGATTCATACGAATGTATTCACAAAAAGCTAAGCCCTTATCAAGGCTTACAAGTAAAAAGGTCCCTTTCTCATGGAGTGCTGAAGTTGAGAAAGCATTTTGTGAACTAAAAATGAGGTTATGTACTGCTCCACTTTTAAGTGTTCCTAACTGGTCATTAGAGTTTCATGTGCATACAGATGCTAGTTTTCATGCTGTTGGTGCAGTTCTAGCTCAACCATCATCACACAAGGTTGATAGACCTATCTCCTATGCCAACAGACTACTCACCCAAGCAGAAAGGAACTACAGTACGATGGAACGGGAAGGCTTGGCTATTGTATTTGCTCTTCAGAAGTTTCGGAATTACCTTCTCGATGTACATTTTATAGTCATATCCGACCATCAGCCCTTGAAGTACTTGATAAACAAGCCTAGAGTAGCTAGAAGGATTTGGAGATGGTTACTCCTCTTTCAAGAATTCAACTTTGATATTCATATTAAGCCAGGAAGAGAGCACTACATGGCAGATCAAGTGTCCAGGACTGCAATGAGCGAGAAGGCAATAGGTATTAATGATGAACTGGTGGATAGTAATCTCTTTCTAGTGGCAACTCAGACTCATTGGTATGACGGAATTCTCCATTTTCTCACTACTAGAAAACTCCCAGAACACTTGACACCTATAGAAAAGAGAAGATTTCTCATGAAAACCAAAGCATATTCACTTATAAATGGAAATTTACATAAATACTGTTAGGATGATATCTTGAGAAAGTGTGTTTATCCAGAGGAGGTAAATCTTTTGCTAGAGGCAGCACACAGTGAAGGGCATCTAAAGGGGGAATAATTGGCTCACAGAATCATCCACAAGGGACTATGGTGGCCTCATATTTACAAGGATGTGATCAAGTTTGCTAAAGAATGTCACATTTGCCAGAGATGTGCTCCTACGCCAACCAGATTGAATTTCCAACCATTAGTCATATCTACAGGATGGCTCCCATTTGAACGATGGGGTCTTGATTTCATAGGACCAATTAGTCCAACTGGTCAACCTCGGGGTAAGAAGTATATTTTGATGGCCACATGTTATGCAACTAAATGGATAGAGGCTAAAGCTACTGTGGACTGCATGGCGTTAACAGTAGCTAAGTTCTTGTATAAACGTATTTTCTCAAGATTTGGTTGCCGACTGGAAATCACTAGTGATAGAGGAACACATTTTGTAAATCAGCTGCTCCAATTTATATTTGACAAGTACAAGGTCCTCCATAAAAAATCTTGTGCCTACTATCCAAGGGCAAATGGGCAAGCAGAGAGCTCCAATAAGATTTTGATCGGGTTGCTCCGCAAATTATCTTTTGATCATCAAAGCTTTTGGCCACAAGCATTGATCGGTGCAATTTGGGCTTTCAAAACTACAAGAAGGGGAACCACTAGGGAGAGTCCATTTCGCTTAGTATATGGAAAAGAGGCATCGGCCCCATTTGAATTCATTATCAAAAAGGAAATGGGAGCCAAAACCATTGGAATTGAACCTCCCATTGAGAGATTGGTGGCATTAGAAGATACAGAGAAGGAGTAATGCAAAAACTTCAGGTAACACAAGAAGAGCGCAAGAGACTGCATGACAGGTATGTGAGGTCTAATGAAGTTCAGGAAGGATCCATGGTTTTAGTGCATCAGGTTCCAGCAATTCCAACCAAACTCGCACCCGAATGGATAGGACCTTACACAGTTGTAAAGGTATTACCTCATGGAGCAGTACATCTGGAGGATTTGCAGGGTAAGAGGATACCCCTGGTCAATATCTCCACGGTGAAGAAGTACCTGAATTAAGGTAAATTGGAAGCATTTCATTCACCATACCTACCGTATTTCATTCAGTGATTGCAGTTTCTTATAGATTTAAAAACAAAGTCCCAAAAAAAGTCAAAAAAAAAAATCCGAAAAGAAAAACTTGGTCAATATCTCGAGGGTGAAGAATCACCTGAGTTAAGTCAAGGAGGAAGAACTTCCTTCACTATCTTGTTTTCAGCTTCGAGAATTGCACCGGGACAATGCAGAGACTTGATGTGAGGGTCTGTATCACGACATTTTCCTCTCTCTCTCTTCCCCGCGACCCCCTCCAACTCCACAAGCCCTCCTCTTTTCCCCCACCACCCCCGCGACCCCCACCATCACCACGACCCCCTCCAACCCCACCGTCCCCTCCTCTTTTCCCCCACCACCCCTGCGACCCTCCACGACTCCATGACCCCCCACACAACTCCACACCCCCCCACAGCCCTCCATAAACTCCACACCACCCCACAGGCCTCCACCACTCCACACCACCCCACAGCCCTCCACCACTACATGACCCCCCACAAACCCCACACCCCTCCACAACCCTCCACAAACTCCACACCACCCCACAACCCTCCACCACCCCGCAGCCCTCCACCACTCCACACCACCCCATAGCCCTCCACCACTCCACACCACCCCACAACCCTCCACCACTCCACACCACCCCACAGCCCTCCACCACTCCAAGACCCCCCACACAACTCCACACCCCTCCACAAACCCCACACAACTCCACACCACCCCACAGCCCTCCACCACTCCACACCACCCCACAGCCCTCCACCACTCCACGACCCCCCACAAACCCCACACCACCCCACAGCCCTCCACCACTCCAAAGCACCCCACAGTCCTCCACCAGTCCACACCACCCCACAACCCTCCATAACTCCACGACCCCCCACACAACTCCACACCCCCCTCCAGAGCCCTCCACAAACTCCACAAACCCCACACAACTCCACACCCCTCCACAGCCCTCCACCACTCCACGACCCCCCACACAACTCCACACCCCTCCACAGCCCTCCACCACTCCACAAACCCCCACAAGCTCCACACCCCTCCACAGCCCTCCACCACTCCACGACCCCCCACACAACTCCACACCCCTCCATAGCCCTCCACCACTCCAAGACCCCCCACACAACTCCACACCCCCCCCACAGCCCTCCACAAACTCCACAAACCCCACACAACTCCACACCCCTCCAAAGCCCTCCACCACTGCACGATCCCCCACACAACTCCACACCCCTCCACAGCCCTCCACCACTCCACAACCCCCCACAGACTCCACACCCCTCCACAACCCTCCACAACCCCCTACGACTCCACACCCCCCACAACCCCCCACAACCCCCCACAAACCCCACAGACCCCTCCACACCCCTCCACACCCCTCCACAACCCCCCACGCCCCCACAACCCTCCACAAACCCCCACGACTCATGGGCGTCAATTATCGTATGAAAAAAAAAGGTTCACGAATCAACTTGTCAAAAGGATTCAAAAGGTCTTTTGCCACATGCGCTTTGATGGAATCCAACCCAAATCTATGCCATGAGAGGGGGATGGACTATCCAAGGCGCCCGTCCATTTTATTGACATGAAGGTATGAGACAGCATGTAGTAGACAAAGTTCTGACCAGTTTCGGATGGACAGTTTGAGGATCATTTCTTAACCAAACCCTACAGTATTATATATCCTTGGAAAGCTCTCGACAAGTACCTTTCAATGGTGCAATGATAGTTTTGAGATCTTGGATCAATTTTTTACCACACCCCAAAAACCCTCACAACTCCCCACAACTCACCCCCTATCCCCACCCACAACCTCCCACACCCCCCGTAATCTCCCTCAAACTCCCCACAACTCACCTCCCATACCGCCCACTTAATATGAAGGATCAAAAGCTAGGTGAAGGATGTGCTTCTCACGGTCATTCAAACATCACGGGCGGCACAAAATGAGGATCTCATCTTGCATACAAAAGTGATAGTAAAAGTGTAAGTGGTAAAAGTGAAAGTGGAGAAATGACTGTTGCCGCCAACCTTTCATGACGACAGCCTATTTTTAAGGATCCAAATCAAGTTTGGTGGCATATTTGATCTACCCCTCCGATTTTGGGCAATCAATCAGTGCATGATCAGTGGACGTGAGGAATTGGCAAGGCCCTCTTGGCCTATTGGAGCCTATAAAAGCAATGGATTTGTGTTCATTTGGGATACATTTAGATATACACATTTACATACGTACGTACAGGGGTCCTCTCTTGGCACTCTGTGGCTACAAGCCTATTGTAGGCAGTCACTCTATGGTGAGGATATAGAGCGTGGGCTTCCGAGTTAGGGCTAATAGCACTATAGTGTGAAGAGAGTGGCTTGGTTTTGTCATTCAGTGTGAGTCATTGGTATTTCGTGCTCTTCCCCTTAGAGCAAGTCTTCATGCTTTGTATTGATCAGTGCTAGTTTACATCTAGTTGTGTCCATTGAACGGATTGGATGAATCCCTTGTATTGATGTTGTTTAGTTCTGGAGTGGCATGCTAGCCCAGAGCATCAACTTTAGAACATTTCTCTTGCCTATGTTGTAATCATTCGTTCGAACTTAGGAGTGATTGGTCTTCCTTCATGTCAGTTGTCATTAATATTATCTTGATTATTCACAACTCTGTGCAATCATTGATATCTACCTACTCACAAAAGTGCTAAAGGGTATATTTCCCTAAGGAGAACCTCCCTTGAGTAGGTGAAGTACTGGAGTGCTTGCTGCATGCTCCTATTGAAAGTAAATACCCTAGTACCTCCTCTACAGAGTCCATGTGTACCAAGATGGATTGCATAAGGAACTCCTTACATTAAGAAATTTAGAAATTCTTTTAAACTTGATGTTTATGGTGCAATTTATAGATGGTGGGTATGAGGATAGACATGGTTGTGTGTATGTATTTACTAATAAAATGATGAATTAATGACCTAGTTCAATGTTATAACAAAGAAACTTGGGATCAAAACTTGGAAAATCATGATAATCAAAGAGGTAGTAAATATCATACCTGAATGGAGTCACCAAGGGATAGAAGACATCTAGCTTCACCTAATCCCTTTTTGAGAGAAGGAGAAGCGGTGGAGAAGTTTCCAATAAGAAGGAGGAATGGTTGGTAAAATCAAGCAAGGACACTTAGACCATCAAAAGTAGTGAAATGCATGAAAACTCAATATGCTAGATCTAGTGATCCTCATGATTATGTACCACAATACAAAATAATCCAAAGAGCAAAAGAAGTAATTGAATACACTACACAAACACAAACTGTGGCTTTTGGATTAACCCTAACAAGACTAGCCTTGCCATATTTTCCTTCTTTGAGGAAGGAAATGTTTGTAAACATTGACAGATTATTGGAAACATTCTTAGAGGAATTGTCGAAAATAGGGATGAAAGATATAAATGCTACATTGATCCATACCTTGAAAAAAATACGTGAGGAGAGTGTAAGGATAGTTGCCATGAGATGTAAGCAATATCTAGACGGGTTCTCAAATGATGAAAAAAACCCTATATGCCAAAAAACGTATCTTTATTCATTGAAATAGTAAATAATGCTCAAATAAAAGCTATGGTATACTATAGAAGATGTCCAAATTTATACTCTTGCATAAAAGACGCTATCGACCTAGAAGACAATAGAGAATCCCACCTTATGATAAATGATCCAAAATTCCATGGAGAGAATGAAATTCCTCCATCAGAAGAATTCGCTCAGGACATATCAAAAGCTTTATGAGGTACTGCCAAAACAAATATGTTTAACCCTAGAATAATACAAATGAGAAAGTTTTATGTATGTGGAGAAAGCCATTCAACTCAAATGTGTAACCAGCAAAAGCCATCTCATCTTCAAGTCAAGTGAACACTAAAATATTGTATGCGAGAGAAGAAATGGACAAATCAGAGTAGGGATGAATGTTTCTATAGCAAGTAGCCAATGAGAGACAAGGAATATGAAAATCAATCAATGCAACTAAGAGAAATGAAAATTCTAGATCAACCTAGACCTATGCTAGGTCAACAATCCCCTATACCCACTAATGTAGTTCTAGTGAAATATACACTAATAGAAAAGAACTTGGAAAGATACATTGTATTAACCAAGGAATATTCTAATGGATATAGTAATCATTTGATGATCAATCATAGGATACAGATTGGGACTATGTTTTTATTAAAGAACTTGATTTACAAGCCTTAGATTTGAGAAGAGGAAAAGTGGAAATGATTGCACCAACATTCATGTACATAACTAATAATTATGTGTCATCCAAAACCCCAATTTAAGGTTGTTCAAAGGAGACATGTTATAGATGTGGTGGGGAACATTTTGTAAGAGATTTTCCTTAGCATCCTACTTTTAGAGCGGATGTAGATGGATCTTATTATAAGGATTGTGAGAGAGAACATTTGATAAGAGATGGTCCAAGGAACCCAAACACAAAAAAATCCTAGTAATAAAGTCCCTTTGAAGATAGTGGATATTATATCTACTTCTAGTGGTGACCAAATTGAAATATTACCTATGCAAGTTACAACTAGAGCCCAAACAAAATTTCAACACATGCAAACAGATAGGCAAGAAAGAGACAAAATCTAGAAACCTAAAAAAACTAGAAAGAACCTATCTTGGAAAGAAAAAAAGAGAAAAAAATAATTAAAACGGGCTAAAAGGGTAAAAGAATTGGAGAAAACATTACAAGAAACTAATAAGAAGAAACCAATCGCAGAAGTGAAAGAAAGAATAGCATTTCCAAATTAATTAGGGACTTTGATAAGAGCTTACAAAGCCGAAATAAAAAAAAACGACTTTACCACTAGATCAAGATAAAGTATATCCAATGCCAAAACTGGAAGCTAAGGGAATATAGCTATATAAGGAAATCATAGACTTAACACAAAGAATATTGAAAAATGAGGTTTTAGGAATTAACTTAAAAACCCTAAAAAATATGCATGAATAGGTATGGAAGGAAGTAATGCAACGAAAATTGGAATCATAGAAGAATGATGGTCTTCCATACTCAAAAACCAAAGAGGATAAATTGGAATCATACAAGATTGATGTTCTTCCATACACAAAAACCAAAGAGGATAATGACAACAGTGGTGATCAAGATCAATAGAATGAATTACCATTGAATGTGGAAGTAAAAGTGAATGAGGAATTCGAATTTCTTTTTCGGTGACTTTAAATGAATTAATTATGCAAAATCCTCATGTTCAAACTTAGAGGAAAAGTGATGAGAAAGCTCAAATTCTCAAGAAGTGCAAATCTATAATGAATTCATTGATGCAAGTACTAGTAGACAAGATTCAAGGGTATTGTGAAGGACAAGAAGAAAATAGAATACTTTTGATCCAATATGAAAAGAAATAAGCGAGTTCCATTCTAGACCGTGGAGTAGCAATAGCAATAATCGCAATGAAAATATGGCAAGAATAGGGAGCTTCAAAACTCAAACCTACTAGAATGAGATTGCAATCGGCAGATGGATACATAGAAAACCCTTGGGTTTGTGGGAAAATGTAATAAAAAAACATGTGCGATAGAAATGGATCATACATTTTCAATTATGTAACTCCTTCAATTAACCTCTAATGACATTATTTTGGGAAGACCTTTTATGGGAGAACTGCATATACTTCAAAATTGGGGGAAATATTTCCTTTACTTATAATAATAAGGAAATTTGACCACATTCAATCTAAGAAGTGGTACTTATCATGATATATCTCCAAGGGAATGGAAAAAAGTTTACACTTACCAAGAATCTATAGGGGAACCTTTGGAAGCTATGACTAAAATGAGTGATAATGAAGCTCAATTTTGGGCATATGGTACAAGAAGAAAGAAAATTCCAAGGACATTTCTCTAAAGAAAAGAGGATTATATTAATGAAAGAGCCATAAAGAATGAAACATACATACTCCAAGTATTCAATGATCAAGATTTTTAGCCATATGGATGGACCCATATTTTGTCAGCTTTGGACATAGCCAACGAAGAAAGTGTGGGGATACTTAAAATCAAAGAAGGATATGGCATATTTCATAAAGCATTGAAAGTGATTAAAAGTGGATCAAAATGAAATAGTATCTAAAGAATAAGAATATGATTTATTAATAAAGGGAAAGACTTTATACTTGGAAAATGAAAGAGCCATAGATGTAATGAAAGATAAAATTTCAAGAAAACATAGGAAGATGAAACATATGTGGAAGAGGAAAAAGAAATAAAAGATAAAAATGAGCCAAAGGACAAAAGTATAGTAACTCATGAAGAAGAATAGAAGAAGTTTGATGTTCCACTGAACTTCAAAAAATGTGAATTTGAATAGAGATCTACGTTGAACTTGAAACCACGAAGGGAGAATAAAAGAGGTGATTCATATCACAATCAAGAAGAGACCAAGAAAGTAGTGATCACCTAATTAGTTCAAAAATATTGATTCGAACCATTGGAAGAAAGATTAGAAAAAATATTGATTAATGCAATTAATGGTCAAGCTCTTTCTTAAGTGTAAAAATTAAAATTGAAAATAGGAGATGAGAAAACCTTGGTAGAACGTGAGGAATGGACAAAGAACTTAATTTTTTAAAGCTTAACTTTAGGCCAAGAATGGATAAATCAAAACCAAGTTTCTTTGGACTTTTAAAATAACTATTAGTGAGAGGAAAAGCTATGAGAAAGTTGTTAGTGAGTAAAATTGTGCACGATCTTCAAGCGCACATACACAAGGCAGAAATGAAAAATTTCAAATTTCCTATTAAAGAAATCTAGGCAAAGCAAGCAATATGCAATTTCAAAAAAGTCAACACAAAAGAATACTTGTAGATCTCAAGAGGATAAAAGGAACACAAATAAAAAGTTGTAAAAAATGTGAAAAAGTTCTAGAAACGTAAAGCAAATAATAAATAACAAAATAGAAAAATCACTCAAAACACATAGGCTAGTAGCAAAACGTATAGAGAGATTTGGAGACCTTAGCAAGATGTTACATAAGAGTTTCAAATATATCTAGAAATGACGAGACAAATGTAGATACAAAAACAAACAAAGTACAAGAAATTCAAAAATCAACGAGAAAAATGTAAAAGTCTAGTGCATAGTATTGAGATTTACATGCAAATACTTACAAGTACTACAAAAAATTTGAGAGCATCCTCTACATTGATAACTGCATAAGTGAAATACTTAAGACCTTACTTATGCACCATTTAGATAATTGCAAACCTATAGTAATCATAAATATGGCTACTCTGCAAAGTTGTGCATGCGCTGAGCAAGAATTTTCCTTTTAACCGAGGAACTCAAAGCAAGTCTTCCAACATGAAGAGAAGAGCTATGACGGGGACAAAATCATGGGATTTCCCTGATCATTATTATTAAAAAAAATGAAAAAGAAGAAGAAAGAATTTAAAATAGAAAAAATATACAAACATAAAAATAGAAAAATAACAAATAAAAAAATATTTCTATATATGTGTGATGTTTTTTGGGCACAAAGCAAGGTTTAGGATGGGTGTGTGAGCTTAATTCAATTTTGTTTCAATTTCTTAGGTTTCTTAGTTTAATTTTGTTCTTGTGGAGAAAGAGAGCAAATCAATTGTGTTCTACTTGCATAAATAGGACAAACTCCTTGCTTGAATTTGATGTTCATGTTGATGAAATTATCTAACTAGAGTCATGAAAGCATGTGATAAGTACTGTGATTTTTATTCTTCTACTGATGCAAATTCTTTTCTTGAAATCTTATTGATTTGTGTGGAGTATTTGTTTCTATTATTTTTCACACAAAAAATGACAAGGTTTTTTTATTGCAAAACTTGAGGTGGATTCAATGTCCTTATCCAGAGGACATTGGTTCCTTGAGAGTGAAGCGACCATGGAGCCAAAATCAAATGAGGAGCAAAAATTGCCCAAAATAAAAACAAATTGAGAAAGAGCTTAAAGAATACATCAAGATTGTTAGGAAGCATGTCTTCGCAGTGAAAGAAGGAAGGTTCAAGTATAAAATGATTTATCAAGAATGTTAAAACTTCTAGAGATCCAAAGTTTTATACAAGAGATGGAGAGGAATAGGCTTGCACAAGATACTAGAAGAGCCAATGTACTTATTTAACAATGAAACGTGTGAACAGGTGATGAGCTCTCTACAAGACTTTAAAAGAACTAATTTTGAACCATATTTCATGTGCAAGATGAAGAATTGGGATAATGAGGAGGTAGAAATTACAATTAGACCAAAATAGATCAAAGAAAAAATGTACTTTTATCCCTTGGGGACCAAAGTAAATGTGAGTTTTGTGAAAAATAATGCCCCATCTTATGTTGGATATGCAAAATTTAGTGGTTTCAAAGACAAAACAAATGAAGAATGGTCAGAAGGATCTACCAAGATACACAGTGTAGAACAAGCCAAAGATCGTAGTAATGATGAATAACAAAGACAAAACTAAACTGTTTTGTGTGTTAGATATTTCCTTGTACATACATGAGTACCTAAAGAATGCACCTAAGCATTTAGACACCAAAAATTTAATTGCCAGAGCTCAACTACTCATAAATTAGGTCATATATCAATTTTTCAGCATAGAAGATAAACCCCAATTGGAACCTCAGGCATAAGTCTTTTGAGAGGCACCAGTGGGAGTCGAGAATCCCATTAGCAAAGTTGAAAATAAAGAAGTATCAAAGAAAAGAAAGGAGACAATAGGAGAGATCCAACCTCCTCTTAAGAAAGATTATTGGGTCAAATCACTGAAAGAAAGATTAAGAAGAATACATGGATATGGTCAAAATCTTTCTTAAGTATTAAGATTAAAAATACAACTAGGAGATGAGAAAACCTTGGTAGAATGTGTGGAATGGCTTAAGGAGTTAATTTTTGAAAGCTTAATTATAGGGAAAGAATGGATGAATCGAAACAAGGCTTCTTTGGAATTTTAAAATAACTTTTATATTCAAAGTGAAAGGAAAAGCTATGAGAATGTTGTTTGTGAGTAAAACTTTTGTAGGCTCTTCAACCACACATACATAAGAAAAAAATAAAAATTTTCAAATTCCCTATTAAAGAAACTTAGACCGAACAAGCAATGAAATTTCAAAGAACTCAACACAAAAGAATACTTGTAGAGCTCAAGAGGATAAAACAAAAGGAACATAGAAATAGAAAGTCATAAAAAATGTGAAAAAAAATTTAGAAACCTAAAGCAGATGATAAACAAAATAGAAAAATCATTCAAAACACATATAGAGAGATTTGGAGACCTTAGCAAGATGTGAAATAAGAGTTTCAAAATCTCTATAAATGAAGAGACAAATACAAATATAAAAACCAAGAAATTCAAAAACCAAATAGAAAAAGGTAAAATGATAGTACATAATATTCAAGTTCAAATGTAGATATATACAAGTACTAGAAATAGACTGAGAGAATCCTCTACATTCATAACGACTTAAGTAAAATAGTTACGACCTTACTTATGCACCATTTAGATGATTGCGCATCTAGAGTAAACATAGAGAGGGCTATATTGCAAATTTGTGCATACACTCAGTAAGATTATTTTTTTTAACCTTGACACTCAAACAAGATCTTCCAACATGGGGAAAAGACCTTTGAGAGAGAGAAAATAATGGGATATTCCTTATAATTATTATTATAAAAAGAGAAAAAGAAGAAGAAACAATTAAAAATTAAAAAATGCATAAAACTAAAAATAGCAAAAGAATAAATAAAAAAATATTTGTATATATGTGTGATATTTGTAGGGCACAAAGCAAGGTTTAGGATGGGTTTGTGAGTCTAGATGAATTTTATTTCAATTTGTTTTTAGTTTTTATTTTATATTTGTTTAGAAAGAGAACCAATCAGTTATGCTCCAATTGCACAATAAGGGAAAAAATCTTGCTTGAATTTGATGTTCATGTTGATGAAATTGTCTGACTAGAGTCATGAAAGCATGTGATGAGAATTTTGATTTTCATTCTTGTTGGTGCAAATGGATCCAAGCATACATACTTGGACATTTTGATATTCACTTCTATGAACTCACATGAAGTCACATACAACTACCCACTTGTAAACTCATTGCTCTTATCTTTGTAAAAGTACACATGTAAAAAGAACACTTGCAATCACGAATTCTTAGGAGATCTCGTTATGGATTTTTTGGTAAGTTAGATGAAAATTGAGATCCAAAATTTTAGGGATATTTTTGGTAGGAGTTTGGATTTCAAAATGGCTCTAACTTTAGCTATAAAAGTAGACCTTAAAAGTCGCGAAATGAGCCCAATTTGGAGAGATATTTAGAGGGATTTCAAGTGGATATTCATCTCACACTGTAGCTCTATCGTTGCCCTAATATTGTGCAATCATTCATTGCCAATAGAATTGTACTTTATGTGCATTAATACATACACTTGATTATGATTCATTTCCTATTCTCTCTCATGTATCACTCAGAATAGTGAGCTTCTCTTATCCAATTCTCAGTGTGTGCTTCATCATTTGCACTCATTTAAGTTGTTATAGATTCATTAAATACTCTATTTGTATGCTACAAAGTTTTCTTTTAATTGCCTCAGCCATTCTCGAGTTATGTGCAAAACATTAACTCCCAATAATATCGGGATAGACATGTGATTTGCTAAGCATCATTCTCTAATCATAGTTGATCATTTCAAGTGAAATAAAGTGTGAAAGTTAGCTATCATAGTCAATTAGAAATCTCCAAAAGGATTTTTTCTAATTGCTACCAGGAAAGGAGTATTATTCATTTTCCTTAGTGGGTGTGGTGACCAAAATAACAAGTTTTGGTTCATGGTGAAAAGTCCAAGTTATCTGTTTTGATCCAATGATTTGAAGATCATCTTCCAAAGTACTTGGGTGATCATTTGGGCTTAGTGGAAAGCTCAAGAGGTTTTCTTTATACTTCTCTACTCACTTTTGGATGGTGTGAAGCAAGAATTCATAACACCATCTCATCTCTGGAAGGTGTCCACCATCTCCTCCAATAGTGGTATGAGAGCAACATCAAGGTAAAATGGGAGATGGATTTCCATCATTCATTGATAAACTGGACAAGGGAAAGTATCTAGCTTGGTCCCTAAGGATGATGGCTTACCTCCAAGGAAGAAGCTTGTATGGATACATATATGGAGATGAAGAAATGCCAACCTTTAGAGGCAAAAACCAACCTACAAGAGAGGAGCAAGAGAGACTAGTTGCATGGTGTAAAAGGGATGATCTAGCCAAGTCTTACATACTAAAATCAAAATCTGATTTTTTGTTACCTCATATTAGGAATTGTAAGACTTCCCAAGAGACTTGGGAAGTACTATCTTCATACTTCTCATCAAATACAAGGGCCAAAGAGAAACAGCTCTGGATGGAGTTCACAACCTTGAAGAAGCAACCAAAGCAAAGTGTAGTTGGCTATGTGACCAACATGAAGGATGTAGCTAATCAACTTGGGAGTATTGAAGAAGAAATATAAGAGGAACCGATAGTAAGGCAGATAAAAAATGGCATCAAGGCTGATGCGAAATGTGAATCTTTTACCACAACAATGGACCTATATATAGACATGCAGATATGTGACCTCAATACATTGATGAGGAAACTCTTCACACATGAGACAAAGCTCAACAAGAATGGAGATACTTCTAGGGGTAATCAATCTCCTACCCTTTTCATAGATAAAAATAAGAGTAAAGATAAAGGCAAAGTTAAGAAAAATGAAGAAGATGCAAGTACCTCCCAAGTGAATTTCATAGGTAGAGGAAGAGGCACTAGAAGAAGGGGCAAAGGAGGAAAGAAAGGCATGGGGAAACCATACAATTCTTCACCTTGCAAGATTTGTGGTTTGACCAATCATACCATAGATGAATGTTTCAATAACACAAAGAATTAGAGAGGAAAAGGCTTCCATAGAGGAGGCTATGGATAATCAAGAGGCAGGCCCAATAATGGAGAAAACAACTACCATCATAATAACAGTCAAGGCTACAACAACAACAACTATCAAGGAGGCTTCAGAGGAAGGAGAGACTACAACAACTATACAGATGATCAAGAGGATTCCCTATTACTCATGAATATGATAGCCAAGCAAGGTAAAGATGATGAGTACGTATTCTATATTGATTTTGGTTGCTCCAATCATGTAGTAGGCAAGGATTGAAAAAAGTGAGAAACCCGGTAAACGTTTTACCTTTGAAGTTGAAGATACAAGAAATATTGCTCTCTTCAATTATAAGGACCAAACCCTATCTAAATTGGAGATATGGCATAAGAGGCTAGGACATATAGGTGAAAGGAAATTGAAACAAATATGTAGGGATCGAAGTGTGCTTGACATCCCAAATGTGTCCGAGCAACACATTATTTCTGAATGTGGAGCATGCGAATTTGACAACTCACATAGGTAAACATTCAACAAAAGAGGATACATGTATGAAGACTACTTGGAGCTTGTACACACAAATGTGTGGGGTCCTAGTAGAAATCCATCAATTTCAGGGTCAATGTAATATATTTCATTCATAGATGACTATAGTAGGTGGTCAATACTTTATTTTATGAAGCATAAAGATGAAGTTTTCACTTGTTTCAAGAAGTATTTGGCATTGGTTGAGAATCAAACAGGTAAAAGATTGAAGAGCCTCAGATCTGATGGAGGTGGTAAGTATTTCTCACATGAGTTTGAATCCTTCTTATAGGACAGAGGCATAAAGAGAGAGACTACAACAAGGTACACTCTTGAACAAAATGGAGTGGCAGAGAGATGAAATAGATTAATACTAGAGGTTGCAAGATCAATGTTGAATGAGAAAAAACTCCCTAATTATTTGTGAGCAAAGGCTATTTCCACAACCACTTAGCTAATCAATAGGCTTCCATCCCATTCTCAAGATGGGATGACACCTTATGAGGCATGGAATGGCAGGAGACCATCTTTAGATCATTGTGAGATCTTTGGGTGCATTGCTTCTGCACACAAACCGTCACAAATTAGAGGAAAACTTGATCCAAAAGCTGAAAGATGCATATTTATTGGCTATGATGAGAATCAAAAAGGGCATAGGTTATAAAATCCCACTAAGAATTTTCATATATATAGTTAGTAGGGATGTCGTATTTGATGAAAATAACTCTCGGTTTGAGGATGGTTGTAGGGAAATAAAGCTACCCTATGATTTGTATTGACTTTCCAAATCTGACCAAACAAGAACCACATACATCAAAGGATGGAAACTCAAAAGATGAAGAACAACTTAATTTTGAAGAATTCAATGCTTGGAAGTCCAAGGGCAAAGTAAAGTTCAAAATTTTGGAAGACATTCTAGAGTCATCCAAGCAAGCACTTCGAATATCTCAAAGCGAAAGCAAGAAACCTATAAGGTATGGCTATGACACATCACACTCACAAAGCATTCTATATACACAGTTAAAGACTTTATGTCAGAGGAACCATCTTCATTTGAGGAAGCCAATAAGGAAGAAGAGTGGAGAGAAGCTATGCAAGAGGAAATTGAAACACTTCAAGAGAATAACACTTGGGATTTGGTTCCCTACAAACCATTCATGAAGGTAATAGAATGGAGGTGGATTTACAAAGTGCAAAACAATTCAGATGCCACAATAAACATGTCTAAAGCAAGCCTAGTAGGAGAGCGGTTTGCTCAAACCCTTGGAGTGGATTATGAGGAGACGTTATCATCTATAGAGAAGATGCCAACTATTAGAGTTTTAGTAAGTATTTTTGCTTCAAAGAATTGGAACTTGTACCAATTAGATATTAAACATGCATTCCTTACTGGGTGAATCTCTAAAGAGGTCTACATGGCTCAACCACCAGGATATGAAGACAAAGACAAACTTGATTATGTATGTAAATTAAGGAAGGCACTGTATGGTTTAAAGCAAGCTCCTAGAGCTTCACATACTTGCAAAACCAAGGTTTTGTTGCAAGCAAGGTAGATTCTTCATTGTTCATTACGAAGAACAATTTAGAGATTATTTATCGATGTGTTTATGTCCATGAAATTATCATTTTAGGAAATGATGCCAATGGCATCAAGAATATTAAAACCCAAATGAAGGAGGAATTCAAGATCAATGATCTTGGGTTGCTTACATATTTTCTTGGTTCAGAGATTGTTTATACAGATTCTAGTGTTTTCATTACTCAGAGAAAGTACATCCATGATATATAAGTTAAGTTCAAAATGGAAAATGAAAAAATTGTAGGCACCCATGGAATTGAACCACAAACTAAGTGCTCATGAAGGAGAGCTACTTCAAGACATCACAAGTTATCAAACTTTTGTAGGGAGTCTCAATTATGCAACCCTAACAAGAGCAGATATATGCTATGGGGTGAGTACATTGAGTCAATTCATGCATACACTAAGAAAACCTTGCATGGAGGCTGCCAAAAGCATATTAAAGTACTTGATGGGTACCATAAATGAAGGTCTAGTTTATCCATTTACATCTCACTTGGATCTAAATTGATTTCATGTTCATCAAAGAAACAACTAATTGTGGCATTGTCATCAACTAAAGCTACATATAGGGGCCTAGCAAATACAACACAAGAGGCAATGTGGTTAAAGCTACTCTACTCACACTTCTGACTACATACATACACTGCTATGATCTTTGGAGATAATACTAGCTCACTACATTTGGCTGTTAATCTTGTATATCATGCAACGACTAATCACATTGAAGTGCATTATCGTTATGTGAGAGAGAAGCTACTTAGCAAGGACATAGAATTGTCCTATGTATCAACAAACTTGCAATGTGTAGATATTCTAACTAAATCTTTGGATGGAACTAAATTGAATAGGTTCAAGATGATGATTGGATTGTAGGAGATCAAAGAAAGTTGAAGCCCAAACATGTTGGCCTTGAGGGGGAGCCATTGGTACAAATGGATCCAATCCTACGAACTTGGACATTTGGATATTCACTTCTATGGACTCACGTTAAGTCACATATGACTACCCACTTGTAAAAGCATGAATTTTATCTTTGTAAAAGTGCACATGTAAAAAGAGCACTTGCAATCACGAGTTATTAAGAGATCTCGTTACAACTTGTCTGATACGTTAGATGAAAATTGACATCCTAAAATCTAGGGATACATTTGGTAGGAGTTCGAATTTCAAAATGGCTCCAACTTTAGCTATAAAAGTAGACTTCAAAAGTCACAAAAATAAGCCCAATTAGGAGAGATATTCACAGGTATTTCAATTGGATAATGAGCTCACACTATAGCTCTACCATTTCCCTCCTATTATGGAATCATTCATTGCCAATATCATTGTACTCTATGTGCATTAATAGATAAACTTTGATTATGTTTCATTTCCTATTCTCTGTCATGTATCACTTAGAATAGTGAACTTCTCTCATCCATTTCTTAGTGTGTACTTGATCGTTTGCACTGATTTAAGTTCTTATAGATTTATTAGATATTCTATTTGTATGATATGAAGTTTCACTATAATGGCCTCATCCAATCTCGAGTTATGTGCAAAACATTACCCTCTGGTCCACTTACTGTTAACTCTTGATAATGTTGGGATAGACATCTAATTTGCTAAGCATAATTCTCTAAGTATAGTTAATCATTTCAAGTGAAATAAGTCGTGAAAGTTAGCTATCATATTCAATTAGATATTTCCAAAAGGATTTTGTCCAATTGTTACTACGAAAGGAGTACAATTCATTTTCCTGAGCAAGTGTGGTGACCAAAATAGGTAGTTTTGGTTTATAGTGAAAAGTCCAAGTTATCTATATTGCTCCAATGATTTTAGGATCATCTTCCAAAGTACTTGGGTGATCATTTGGGCTTCATGGAAAGATCAAGAGGTTTAATTTATACTTCTCAACTCAGTTTTCACTCGTGTCAAGCAAGAATTTGCAGCACCATCTCATCTCTAGAAGGTGTCCACCATCTCCTCCAACAATTCTTCTACTTATGCCGATTCTTTTCTTGGAATTTTATTGATTTGTGTATATTAATTATTTTTATTATTTAGCACACAAAAATGACTAAAGCTCTTCCAATTGTGAAACTTGAAGTGGATTAAGTGTCCTTATCTAGAGGACATTGGTTCTTGAATAGTGAAGCAACCATGGAAGTGGTGAAGTGGAAGTGGTGAATTTAGAATCAAATGAGGAGCAACATATTCTTGAACAAGAAAAAATTGAGAAGAATACATCAAGATTGTTGGGAGTCATATCTTTGTAGTGAGACAAAGGGAAGTTCAAGTATGCAGTTCTTTATAAAGAGTTTTAAAAATTCTAGAGATCCAAAGTTGTATACAAGAAATGCAGATGAGGAGGGTTGCACAAGTTCTTAGAAGAGCCAATGTACTTAGTTAACATTGAACAAGTGATGAGCTCTCTAGAAGAGTGTAAACGAATTAATTTTGAACCATATTTCACCTCTAAGATAAAGAAATGGGATAATGAGGAGGTAGAAATCATAATTAGACCAGATAGGTCAAGGGAAAAATGTAGTTTTATTACATGAGGACCAGAGTAGATGTGAGTTTCGTGAAAAATGATGCCTCATACTATGTGGATATGCAAAATTTAGTCGTTTTAAAGACAAACCAAATGAAGAATGGGTCACAAGTATCTACTAAGGTACAAAATGCAACACAAGACAATGATCCTGGTAATGATGAATAACAAAGACAAAACTAAACCATTTTTTGTGCTAGATATATCCTTGTACATACATGAGTTCCAAAAGGAGGAAACTAAGAATTGGGACACCAAAAAGTTCATGAACAAAGCTCGTCTACTCGTAAAGATCATATATCAATTTCTAAGCATCGAAGATAAACTTCACTTGGCACCTCAAGTATAGGTCTTTAGAGAAACACTAGTGGGAGTGGAGAATCCCATTAGCAAATTTGCAGATAAAGTAGCATCAAAGAAAAGAAAGGAGATAGTAGGAGAGATCCATCCTCCTTTAAAGAAAAGGAAATTTGACCCAAGAAAAATTAATTTGGAAGAAGAAGTAGTGACAATAGAGTAGTTGAAAGAAGATTAGAGAAAATTAGAGGCTTACATAGAACCACATCCTTCTCAGACATCTAAAGAGCAATTATATAGTCTTCTAATGTAGGACAATGATAAGAGATCTCATTATAAAGCTCAATACCAAAATATGTTGAAAGACTATTCATATAAAGCTACTAATTGAACACAAGCTGAGATAGAGCACTATGAAGAGCTCCATGAGGAGGTGGTGAATGCTAAGATAGAGGTGGTGTTCATAAAGAACGAATCGGCTTTATTGGATTATTTCCAAGAACTACAAGGATGTCTTGATAAAAGAGCTATAGTAGTTGTTGTGGTAAAGAGAAAGAAGAAAGAACCCAAATTGAATCAGAAGATGAAAGAATTCAAGCCAAAAGGAAAGAATGATAAATGATAGAACCAAATGTTGTTGGATGAAATAGTAGGAGGATCTATTTTAATTCAAAAGATATACCAATTCATTGAAGATCAAGGAGTATTGAATACTCCTATATCCGCACAAGAAGAAATGCAAAAAAGTGAAGATAATGATTTGAAGTCATTCTTGTTAAAGAGCTGACACTTGTAAGACCCAGATACACCTAGCAAGGGCATTGTATCAAACTTAAAATAGGCAAAAAAGGATACAAAGATCATAGAACAAGAAGGATAAGGACAACAAAGTACAAATAAGTGAGTACAAAGGAAAAAGGTTTAGATGACATCGTAGATATTCTCAATGATACCCAGAATGAAAATACTCTACAAGATATGACATTAGGGGAAAAAATGAACCCTGAATGGGCCTTTTAGATTAAGTAGTGATTAGTGATGGACCAATGAGAAGAGGTTGGTCGCCACAGTCTATGCCCTATAAAATACTAGGCTAAAGGGGGGAGAGGGGATATATTTCTCCCTTATTTAATGAGATATCTCTAGAGAGAGAATGAATCTCGTAACTTAGTTGGGCCCAAAAATTTGAAATTTCTAAAAAATTAAAAAACTCATCATAACACGTGAGAATGGACCCCCCATTACTTTTTAGAGTCAAAAGTACTCTTTTTGACCCCAAATTCAAAATTCATGCATGTTTTGAGCTGAAAAAAATGGGTTTTTTGAAAATACTCAAAAAAGAGTTATTTCCCTCCTAAACCTCACATTTTCATACCCAGGTCTCAGAAAGTCATCTTTTCATACTACTTTCACTCTATAGCACACCATTGAAGCTCCTATTTCTACACTCCAACCTACCTGCATCTCCTATCTCTAATTACTATTGTAGCTTGAAGACCTTTAGCTTCAATGGCAACATCTAAAGCTTCTAGACGACCGAAAGATGAAATCCTCACATTAAGATGTCACAATATCAAAGCCACAGATGGGCAGTGGCTAGAACATGAGTACTCCAAAGGTGCATGGGTGTACATGCAACCCTCTAGAGTTGGGCCTCACCGAGTTAGAGATTCTGGAAACTTAGATCTTCATTAGAAGCAAAGTTACCTGGCTTCAAGAAGCACAAAGACAATGGGACGGTTGCTATTGTACAACATGTTTTTACAATGGCAACTATGAAACTTGAAAACTCTAGTAGAATGAGATATCCTGTGAATTGTAAGTATTACTCTACAATATTTTATGTTTTCTTGTGTCAGATATATTTTTGAACTATTTAGATATGTTTTTGTTTGTTTCAGATATATTTGTGTTATCAAGATCTTCAGTGCACGCAAACACAGAGGTAGATAGAAGACGAAACAGGAATCATAAACAGAAAGACACTCAATGCGATATTGGGTGCAATCTCCCCCCATGTACTCTGATGGACGAGTCTATCAGAGTACCCATATTTATAGGTTTATTTCTATTACATTCTGAAAATAGAAGTTACATGAGAGGCATCGCTTTTAGAAGTGACTTTTAGGGAAAAACTACTTTATTTACAAAAGGCATCGCTTTCTAAGCGAACCACTACTTTTACAACAAGTTAAACCTAAATATAACTTATTATAGAAGTCTTCTATTGAATCTTCAAATTTATTTATTTATATGCATCCACTTGTATACATGCCCTCATGCTTCTTCACCTGCTATATCAAACACAACCACATTAAAACCTTCTCGATATTTAAAACATTAAAAATCCATTTAACCTTCCATGATTCCATAATATACAATATGCCTCCCAGTTGACAAGCAACTGACCTCAGTTGATAAATAGTAAAACAGACATGGATGATTAGTCGCATGTCCCATCAATGAACAATAATAACCATGAACCATGTAAAACACATGCATGGAATCTGAAACCTGAAAGTTTAATGTAATTGGGAAAGATATGCAGAAATTAAATGGTCATAGTAAGGTGATAAAGAAGTCTTATGTAAGTAGATATTTTAATTCATTTTCAAAAGTATATCTAAAGTATGTTCAAAAATTCTATGTGTAAATGCACTACATATAATTAAACAAAATTAAGCTAGCAAAAAGATTGTTGTTGATATGGCTACTACAAACAGATCCTCTTGAGAAGTAATTGGTACTTATTCTCTGCATCATGAGCAAAGGCAATGGCTTCATGAAGCGATGTAGGCTGGCGTGAGCAAAGCTTTGCTTGAACCTCCTTATATATCCCATCATCATACTTCTTCTTCAATAGTATCATTGGAAACATCTTCAAGCAAGCGAAGAGTTACTAAATATTAGTAAAACCGGTCAATATAGGTTGTCAATGTATCACCTTCCATCCATGTAAATTCAGTCCATAATTGTCGAACATGTAGGTTGAACTATAAAGGTAGGAAAGAATCCTTAAACTTTTCTTGAAAAGCCTTCAATGTGCACGTACAATTTTCACGACGACAAAGATCATTCCACCACAGCTGAGCTCTTCCTACCAAATAATTGGTAGCAAACTTGACTTTCTTATTTTCTGAATATGACTCATCGGAATAAAATTCATCAAATAGAAAGAGCCATGACAGAACAAATCGGCCATCCTTTCGTCCATAAAATTAGAGCATGGCATAGCGTTCTTGTAAAGATTTTTGAAATGCTTGAAGTTCTTGGTGCATAATCTCTAATTGTTGCTCAAGTGAAGCTCTAGGTAAAGGTGAGTTGCCAAAATCCTCCATCATTGTAGGGTCTATAAATAGAAAACAAAATCCCTCTTTCAAACTATGTTGGATTCTCAATCTAATAGGGTAACTAAAAATGTTGTTTCAAGAGCTTTCCAATGATATATTATATGCTAAAATCCGAGTTATATAGTGAAAGTTATTCCCTTTTTATGATGCACTTCCCTAGGAAATTCGACGGGCGCTTCCACACATGTGAGCTTCACTTTGGACTTGGAAAAGGAAGAGGGAAATGAAGTTGATGTAAATATCACAAAAGGGAGATAGAGTGATAACTCAAAGAGATGGAGTAGTGGTAAAAGTACTTCCTTTGTAAGTAGGAGGTTGTGGGTTAAAATCCTCCTACCTTAGGGAGTCTAAAACTCTCTATTGCCACTCAAAATTAAAATTGCCTCGCACGTAGCCAATGGCTGCCAATGGTTGCCAAGAGAGCCTTGGGTGCCAATGTATTGCCTAAGTTCTTTGGCTAAGTTCTTTGGCTAAGTTCTTTGCCTTAGTCGACGCCTTGGAGTAAGCCGCAGGTGTAAACGCAGGTATAAACATAGGTTCTGGTTCTGAAACTGAAACAGAGATAGAGACAGAGACAGAGGTAGAGTGAGAGGCAGAGGCAAACGCAGACGCGATGCAGATTCCGATTCGGATTCGTGAACAGAGAATGCAAACAATCCCCTCAACAAACAATCTCCTCCGAAGTGATACGTGGCAGGCTCTGATACCACTGTTATCAAGATCTTCAGTGCACACACACACAGAGGTAGACCGAAGAAGGAACATGAATCATAAACAAAAAGACACTCAACACCATATTGGGTGCAATCTCCCCTCATGTACTCTGATGGGCGAGTCTATCAGAGTACCCGTATTTATATGTTTATTTCTATTATGTTTTGAGAATAGAAGTTACATGAGAGCCGTCGCTTTTAGAAGTGATTTTTAGGAAAAAACTACTTTATTTACAAAAGGCGTCGCTTTCTAAGTGAACCACTACTTTTATAAGTTAAACCTAAATATAACTTATTCTAGAAGTTGTCGATTTAATCTTCGAATTTATTTATTTATACGCATCCACTTGTATCGATGCCCTCATGCTTCTTCACCTGCTATATCAAACACAACCACATTAAAACCTTCTGGACATTAAAAATCCATTTAACCTTCCATGATTGCATAATATACAACATGCCCCTTCTACTTTGGTGGAAGAGCAACCACTTCATAGTCTTACAGGTACTTTCCAGGCATTGCATGTAGATGTTGGTGCATTAGTCTTTCCAGAAATATCTCTTGCTCAACTTTACCATGATAGAGTTTTATTTTACACACATAGATATATTGTGCCCTCTACAATGAATGGTTTTAGAAGGTTAGAGAGAACTATAGTACATTCTCTTCTTAGCTTGGAGTGGCCAGAACTTGATATATGGTACATATCATCTTTGAAGCACAAGATGGTAATGGATATACATAACTCTTTGAAATTCACAAAAGTGTCGGTGTGTAGGTTTGCACTAGTCTTTTCCCATTCATTATTTTCTATATTTATTCCAAGGATTCTCATTCCAAGAGACTTCCAGGATGGAGAGTGTTAATCTCCAAAAGAACAAGCTACTCTTGTAATAAGAGCACCTCTATAGCAAGAGTAACTCAAACCTTCACCAATTTTACAAGATCAATGATCAAGTATAAAATTTTGAAGTAATCTGTGAAGGAGATGACTACACAAAAATTTGATGCACATATCTCTCTCATTAACTTATCAGTTGTGTAAAGATTTTTATGAAAATTTGCACAAGGTGTTGCCTATAGTTTCCGCACCTTATCCAAGTTGAATCACTTCAAAAGATTTAGTAGATCCTGAGAAATGATCTCAACAAGTTACCTATGTCTAAAACTGCTCTTCTGAAAAGTCGATTTAGACACCTGTAACTTCTAACATTTGGTTCTCTCAATCTAGAAGCCATTTATGCAAATGCTTTTAGCTACAAGTAGCTTACCTTCCAACTTAAAGATTGAGTCCTTGCTTGCTCAAAAATTTGCACTGTGCAAGGAGAACTAACCAAAACATTAGCATCAAATTTTGCACCCGTTTCACGAGACAGTGAACACTTCTTCACATATGAATTTTCCTACTCATAATTCTCACAGCCTGTTTACAATTAGGCTCTCAAACTTTAACCATAGACTCACTAACTATGGACTTACACATCTACAAAAGGATTCTTGAAATGATCAAACACATAAGGAGAATGCACAGAAACATCGGGCGCAATTTTCTTTCATTCCTGAAGGAATTTTACAACTGAGTGATGAGAGAGATTCTACTCACTTCTAAGATGTCTAATGACTCATACAACTACCAATTTCTCTATTAACATGCTCTCTTACATTTGCCCTGACTTTGTACTTATATATATAGCCACATATGTACAAGCTTATGACCATACAAAAGATATATATGAGCGGTCTCTAAATTAATGTACATAAGTGTACACATCTTCATCTTCTGAATATGCACTTCCTCCATGCTTCATAACTTGAACTTTTCTTCAGTCCTTGACTTCCAAATCTTCATTAAAACTTCAGTTGTTGATTGCCCTACACCAACGGCTCCCCCTCAATCATCAATTGAGCTTTTCTCCATCTTTTTTATACCTACCATGTCTTTGAATCTCTGTAGGTTTGGTCCATCCAAGCTTTTGGTTAACATATCAGCTATCTGATCTTTTGTTGAAGTATGTATTACTTCAATTTCTTTATCCATCACCTTCTCTCTTAGAAAGTGATACTAAATCTCAATATGTTTGGTCCTGACATGAAAAACAGGGTTAGCAGCTAAATACAATGAACTCATGTTATCTCCATGAATAGTGGGTGTACTGTGAATAATGTCAAAACTCTTCATAAGAGTCTTAAGCCATATCACTTCCTTTGCAGCTTCAACCATCCCTTTGTACTCAGCCCACATAACATAAATATCCATAAGTTGATATCCTATCATCAGAATTACGTGCCCAATCTGTTTCACTATAGATCTTGATGTTTTTATCTGATGTTGATGTTTGTATCTGATGTAAAACCATAATACAAACCTTCTTTGAGTGTACCCTTAATATACCTCAACACTCTTTGTCCTCCAATCCATTCTTTCCTAGGACAATGCATAAATTGAGACAATACTCCTATTGCATATGACAAGTCAGGCCTAGTTAAAGTAGCATAGATTAGACTACCAACCAAGCTTTGATAAAGCTTCATGTCCTTGAACTCTTCTCCTCCATATCTGCTCAATTTGTGATTCACCTCCATTGGAGTAGGTGCTACCCTGCAATCATTCATCTTGAACTTGATCAACAATTTTCTCAAATACCTTTCTTGAGTTACATACACTCCATGTTGATTGTATGAGATCTCCATGCCCAAGAAATATGACAAGTCTCCCAAGTCACTGATCTTGAACTCTTTCTCCATTTGCTTCTTTAGGATTTGAATGCCTTTCTCATCTGTACCTGTATGAATTATATCATCAACATATATGCACATGTATATGAACCCATCATCACTTGCCTTGACAAGCAAGCTACTATCTGCTTTAGATACTTGGAATCCAAGTTCCTTCAAGTACTTCACAAGTCTATAGTTCCATGCCCTTGGGGCCTGCTTCAAACCATACAAAGCTCTCTTAAGCTTACATACATGATCTGGATACCTTTCATCTCTCAATCCTTGGGGTTGCTCCATGAAAACATCATCTGAAATATAACCATTTAGAAAAGCATTCTTCACATCTAGTTGACACAACTTCCAACCTTTACATGCAGCAATAGCTATGAGTGTCTTGATGGTTGTCATCTTTGCCACAGGACTATAGGTCTCATCATAATCTATACCATATGTCTGAGCAAAACCATTCACAACAAGTCTAGCTTTATATGTAGACACACTTCCATCTGCATATCTCTTTGTCTTGTAGACCCACTTGCATCCAATGATCTTCTGGCTATTTGGTTTAGGAACCAAATCCCAAGTCTAATTCTCCATCAATGCATCATATTCTTCCTGCACAGCTTTCTCCCAATTTTCCTTACCTTTTGCCTCTTCATATGTAGAAGGGTCTTTATCTGCCTTTATCATATAAGCATAATCTTTGGTAGCCAAAAAAGAAGTGTCATAGCTATACCTTCTAGGTTGCCACTTGTGTCTTGAGGACCTTCTAAGTTCTCCACTCCTTGAGGTTTCTGGTTCATCACATTCTGGATCAAACCTTGGAACTTCTTAAACTTCATCCTGCACTTCATTGTTCTCCTCTCCATCAAATATCTGAACCTTTGATTTACCTTTCTTTTGATTCACAACTTCTTCATTACCTACATTAATATTGATTGTACGTGCATACCAAGTACCTTGCTCATCAAATGTAACATCCTTGGACATTAGGAATTGTTTTGTGGATGGATTCCACAACCTATATCCCATCTGCTTATCATCATAACCAATGAATACATACTTTTCAGCTTTAGGTTCCAATTTGTGCCGTAATTGGGATGGCACATATGCATATGCCAAACATCCAAATACTTTGCAATGGTCTAGAGTAGGTCTCTTACCCCACCATGCCTCATATGGTGTCATACCTTGCAAGGCTTTACATGGTAATCTATTAACCAAATAAGTTGCTATGTTTACAGCCTCAGCCCACAAATAATTTGGGCAATTTTTCTCCTTCATCATGGATCTTGCAAACTCAACAAGAGTTCTATTTCTTCTCTCTGCTACACCATTTTGTTGAGGAGAGTACCTGCAAGTAATTTCCTGTTTTATACCTGCATTCCACAAGTAATCACTGAACTCATTAGAGAAATACTCTCCCCCTCCAACTGACCTTAGTCTCTTCAACTTATGACCTGTAATTTTCTCTGCATACACATGATAATGTTTGAATGTATTGAATACCTCTGACTTATCTTTGATCACATAGATAGTGATCCATCTGGTAGCATCATCAACATAAATCACATAATACCTTGAACCATTGATACTGAAATCCTTTGATGGTCCCCACATATCTGTGTGTACCAACTCAAGCTTCTCTGAATGCATAAAACCATGCTTAGAATAAGATTGCTTATGAGCCTTACCTAATTCACATGCCTCACATATGTATGTCATATGTTGACCTGCAACATTAGGCAATCCAAGCACTGAACCATTATTAACCATATCTTTGATACCTCTTTCATTGAAATGTCCAAGCCTCTTGTGCCAAAGATCTAATTCAGAGATCTTATGTCCTCCATAACTGAACAAGGCATGACTAACATTACATCGGATCTTTAATGTGAACAATCTTCCTTCTTTCTTCCCTAAAACTATTTGTTTATACCCATTGCTAGGGTCTTCCACAAACACTCCTTCATTAGTGAACCTAACTTCATAACCTTTTTCAACAATTTGTCCTACACTTATCAGATTCTTAGGAATTGTAGGAACACACAAGACCTTACTCAAGAGGGTACTACCATCCTTGGCCTTCACTAATCCAATTGACTTCACATTGTGCTTTGTATTGTCACGTGTTTGAACTACATGATTAGTTACCTTACTTTCCAAATCAGTCATCAAAGCTATGTTACCACTCAGATGATTGCTACATCCTCAGCCAATGTAGAAGACTATTTGATCTTCACTTTGCCTTTCACAAGTTGCATTCATTATCAATGTTGAATCTTCCTTCTGATCTGAAGCATAATTGTAGTCGGTATTGTTATATTGTTGGCTTTGGAATCCTCTACCTACATTTCTTCCAAAGTAACCTCTACTACCTCTACCTCTGAAATTACCTCTTTGATTCCTGCCACCTCTTCCTCTTGAATTAAAGTTCTGATTATATCCACCATTACTCTGAGTATTATGCCAACAATCATTAGCTAAGTGATTTGTCTTACCACAAATCTAGCGAGCTTTGAATCCATCTTTATTACTCCTACCTCTTCCTCTACCTTTGCAACCTCCTCTTCCTCTTAGAAAGTTAGCTTGACTAGTTGTGCCTTCATCTTCATTTGCTTGTTGCTTCCCTTTGCTACTCTTCTTCTTATCCTTTGAATACATTGCATGACCTATAGTCTTGTCACCTTCACCTTTGACATCCTGCTCAAAGGTTAACATACGTCATAGCAACTGATTTAAGTCAAGAGTAAAATGATCGACAACTTAGTAGACAAAATGAATGGCTTCCATTTGTCATCACCTCTCAACCCTGTGAGAATTTGCCTTACCAATTTATCCTCCTCAATGTCTTCATCAACTACTCCTAATGCATCTACAATGTCTTTCATCCTTGTTACATACTCTGAGATGGATTGAGAGGCCTTCTTCTTGAAAGTGGTAAATTCTGCCCACAAAGATGCCTTCCTTGACTTTGTGGTGTTTTGAAAATGCTCCTCCAAAGCATTCCATATATCACTTGCACTTTCAAGACCTCTAATATGAGGTAGCAAGTAGTCATTGACTGCCATATAGATAATACTCCTAGCTTGAGCATCTCTCTTCATCTAATTCTTCAAATCTGATAATTCCTCCCTAGTTGGAACACTAGGATCTCTGAACTGAGGGTTTTCTTCTTCACGTGTAATATAAGCTCTCAAGTCTTTGCTCATAAGATGAGCTTCCATCCTCATTGACCATGTTGGATAGTTCTCTCTATCCAACTTCTCTATTTGAATGAGAATCTGCCATCCTTTCTTCAACTGTATATTGAATTCTTCAAACTTTATGAATAATAGATATACCTTTACTTTGAATAATGTTTCTTTTGTCTTCCTTAATGTCGTATGACCTCCTTCTCAAGTTTTTCCCTCAACCTTTCACCTTTTGAACCTTCAGATGTTGAATTCTTTATGACTACAGCAGTCGAGATCCTCCTTTCTTCAATTCTGATGCTTCCTACTCTGATACCACTGATGGAGAGTGTTAATCTCCAAAATAACAAGCTAATCTTGTAGTTAGAGCACCTCTATAACAAGAGTAACTCAAACCTTCACCAAGTTTAGAAGATCAATGATCAATTATAAAATTCTGAAGAAATCTGTGAAGGAGATGACTACACAAAAATCTGCTGCACATATCTCTCTTATTAACTTATCAATTATGTAAAGTTTTTTTATGAAACTTTGCAAAAGGTGTTGCCTACAGTTTGTGCACCTTCTCCAAGTTGAATCACTTCAAAAGATTCAGTAGATCCTGAGAAATGATCTCAACAAGTTACCTATGTGTAAAACTGCTCTTCTGAAAACTCGATTCTGACACCTGTAACTTCTAACACTTGGTTCTCTCAATCTAGAAGCCGTTTATGCAAATGCTTTTAGCTACAAGTAGCTTACCTTCCAACTTAAAGATTGAGTGCTTGCTTGCTCAAAAACTTGCACTGTGGAAGGAGAACTAACCAAAACATTAGCATCAAATTTTGTGCATGTTTCACGAGACAGTGAACATTTCTTCACATATGAATGTTCCTACTCATAATTCTCACAGCCTGTTTACAATTAGGCTCTCAAACTTTAACCATAGACTCATTAAATATGGACTTAGACATCTACAAAAGGATTCTTGAAATGATCAAACACAGAAGGAGAATGCATAGAAACATCGGGTGCAATTTTCTTTCATTCCTGAAGGAATTTTACAACTGAGTGATGAGAGAGATTCTACTCACTTCTAAGATGTCTAATAACTCATACAACTACCAATTTCTCTATTCACATGCTCTGTTACATTTGCCACGACTTTTTACTTATATATATATAGCCACATATGTACAAGCTTATGACCATACAAAAGATATATATGAGCTGTCTCTAAATTAATGTACATAAGTGTACACATCTTCATCTTCTGAATATGCACTTCCTCCATGCTTCAAAACTTGAACTTTTCTTTAGTCCTTGACTTCCAAATCTTCATTAAAACTTCAATTGTTGATTGCCCTGCACCAACATTCCACCATGTTCATCTGTAAAGATCTCACATATGAGGAAGTCGAAAGTTTCTTGATGAAAATTGGGGAATGATAGAAGGAATTGCAAATGGTGATAAATATCTTTGTAAAATAGGTGGAACATGTATAGGATTTTGATATTTGAAACAACGTACACAATGGTTTACGGGGATATGATCATTGTTCCATGGTGGCTCGTTTATACTTTCTTCATCTAAGGAACTCTCTAAATTTGATGTTGCCTCCATCACAACTTGCCTCCGTCCTTCTTGTTTGGGCCTTGCCTTGAGTGGTGTCCTCACTGGGGGCTCATCATCAGATGTGGGAGGGGAATAATTTATTTGTTGTGTTACATCTCTCTCTTGTGAAGCTTCATGCCCCCACGATGGAATGCTACTTGAGTGTGTTCGTGCACCCGAGTCTCGTCTAGAAGAGTGGCTTGTGGTTCAACGCTTCTTGTGGGGTTTCATCCATGCTGGGCGTTGAGTACCTTGCACATGGCTAGGGTATATGACATGATCCTTTCTAGCAGTCTCCTTTGTGCGTGCCATTCTCTTAGGTTGTAAAGTGGTAAAATGAGGAAGGACACCTTTATTTATAGCCTTTCACTTAAGAATTGTCCTGTTCACATTTAAATGGATAGAAATTAGTTTTAAGACATTAAAAGTATATTCACAAAAACATTAAAATTTTATTTGAAGTAAAAGGAGTTATAAAAACCTTGAAAAGAATAATGCATTTTAAGAGTTTGGAAAGTATTTCCAAGCAGAACCCTTGCAGACTCTTTGTGCATGCCATTGGGCATGATGTAGCAGTCCTGATGATTCTCTCTTGCAATATCATGTTGTAGCTTTACTGTAGTCTTTGCTATTCTTGACCCACATGCTCGTTCCATTAGATATTTTTTAGTGAATGTTGCACAAAAAAACCAGTTAAACATTTCTTCTAAATAGTTTGACTAGAGTAGACCACCCCCATGATGAGTGTTTTTAAAGTAAACACCTCTAGCCCTGTAATGTGACTTCTCCATTCCTTGTGTACTAAAAATGTCGAGTGACCCATATTGATTCATAAAATATGCTCCATGTGCAAAAATAATATGCTATGCTGTGGTCAATAAGATATACATATGGTATTTAAGACCAAATAAAAAAATGTAAGAAAAACTTACTATGTAATGTGTAATGTTGCTCTCCCCACGATAAGATGAATGACTCTGTAAACTCCTTCAAAGATGAAGCATTAGTGGAAGCCAAACACATCAAATCTAACAATTGATCTAATGATGACCAAACCTTCTTTCCCTTGTTAATGAGATCAACTTGACTATCATCGTCTGTCATAATTGAACAAAGGTCCTTCCAAAGCTCCCATTTCCCAAAATCTTGACTATTCACATCTCTTTTAAAGAAACATCTTGCCTTCTTCCCGGTCATTGAAACTTGTCATAAAATCTCTTGAGACTCACCATACTTCTTAACAACTAAAGATACGTGGCCACCATGACAACCTATAGAATTCAAAAGATCTTCTATTTTTTGGATTGCTATTGTAGACCTCTCTAATGGTTTCATTGAAAATGCATATTCAACATGGAGATTCAAAAGCCTATCAAAGATCCTCATGAATGCATGCAAAGTACAAAAGTGAACATTGACTAATGGAAATGGAATAATGGGGTTCCAATCATTGCTTATTTTATCACGAGTCAGTTCTTGTAACATTGGACACCTCAAAAGTGATATCTCCCATTCCCTACGATTCCATGAGTCTGTTTCATCAATTGCTTTCGAGTCATCAACTGTCATCAATGCCCTTGCAGATTTAGACTATCTCTTAGATCCTTTGTAACCTTGTGTACAATATGGGCAAGGATAGAGAGAAGATGCTCCGTGTTGACAACCTAACATGCATTTTATATTCTTCAGGTCTCCACCCAAATTCCTTTCTACCTCAAAATCACCTATATCATGTACAAAGAGCTTTTGCCCATGTATTTGAGAAGAGATTACTTCCATAATCCATAGAGTCCTACTAAAAATCCACGAAATAACATTGTTTGTTTCTTTCGGAAATTCTATAGCACCTAACCACTAGATATCTCTCTGTGATTGCACACTCTAATTCAAATGGGAAGTGGATCCTAAAGTTTCATCACTCATTGCATGGTCCATAACTTCATTCATTAGCGTCACACTCAACCTTTCTAGTCGCGGACCCTTTATGATTTGACACTCATCAAGCTTTGGTATGAACTTTAACTTAACATTACAGTCTACACAAAAGAGAAAACATTATCTTAATATGACACTTGAATGCAATAAAACTTCAACACCAAATAAAATGTAGTAGGGATACCTTTGATTGTTGAAGCTTCTGAAGATCCACAAATATATTGTTGAATTTAGTGTAAGTAAATCCTTGTGTAGATAGGATTTTTTATTGCTTCTTGGGAGTATTTGGATGATAAACAGAGGCAGGCATATTGACTTCTATGAATAAATATTATGCAATGGTACAAGTCACATCCTCATTTGAAGTTTTTTTTTATAGAAACTTTATATGGGCATGGAAATATAATTTGAGAAATACCTTGTGGTTGTAAGGCTTGCCTCATAAGGGTGTACATTGCAGTATACCCATTTCTAGTGATGCCCACTTCGTCACATATTGCCTGCACATCTTGCACTGTGATAAGGTTTTTTAACTTCTTTGAAAACTCAGCTTCAATAACAACTCTAATACACTTTCCCATGGGTGATTTTAAAGTAGAAGTGATTTCTTGGGTGTTTATACAGCTATTCATCAGCTTGAATTGGTCTTGTGTTCTTGATGAAGCATCTATGTCTTGAATAAACGACCTACACAATGAAAGATTCCATTACAAATCTTCATTAAAACATATAAAAGTAAAAGAAACAGTCACCTTGTTGCATATATACGTCGTTTGCATGCTCCCCCACCTTTTGAAAGAGCTTCGAAGGATGACAATGCTCTTTTCCTATGTCTCATACGAAGTGGAGTCTCTTTCAGCTCCTAGAGATTGGCAGTTAGCTTTGAAATTACGCTTTGTTTTGCTTCTATATCCTGTTCCAAATCTGCAAGTTGTTTTTGTAAAGATATGATTGTGCTTTCTAAAGTGACCACCCTCATATGATGGAGTTGATATTGTTGGAACCAATACTAAGCAGTAACATGTGACTGTGTAGATAATCGCTTGTAGTAACCTAATTGTCCAACTTCACCCGCACTAATGAACTGAAGTAAAGTTGAGACGTTATGGAATGTTGGATGGTAAGAAGATATTGGATCAAGAGGATATAGTGAACCGTGAGTCCAAAGGTCAATACTTTTTTCTCTAGCGGCACGACGTTCATTTTGAAAATTGGCATCATTGTTGCATCATGTATTTGGAGCAAACTCTCTAGGCACATGAACATGGATACTTGTTGATGCAGGAGCATGAGGACGTTCTACTATCAAGTTTGTGATACATGTCAACACCATCTTTGCTAATGACCAAGAATATCAAAAACAAAGATGGAAAACTGGTTGGAAGGGACTCTAAAGCATATGTTTTGCTCAGAAAATATGTTTTCTTGAATATGTATGGGTTAAAGTGTATTTTTCCACTGTGTATGGCTGAAAATGATGAAATTTGAAAAACTTCATTTTTTGGAGGAAGCATAGTCACAAATTTGATGATGTGGTACTTACTTTTGGAGGGAGTTTGAAAATTATACTTTCTCTAAACGAAACTTCAAAAAATGGGCCCAAAAAAGTGACTCCTAACATATATATTAAAAAATAGGCCCTTTTGATTTAATATACATTGAAAATGAGACTTAAAAAAAAAATCATTTTTTTATTCAAATACATGCACAAGTTTGATGATGTGGAAAGTAGATTCTCTCGCTCTCTCTCTCTAGAAGAAGAAATAGAGAGGCCTAGAAAAGCCTTAAAAAAGCCTACTCCAACCTACTAAAAAGTGCCCTATTAAATGCACTTTGTCCCCTTGAACAAGAACATAATTAAGCTTAATCCCAAAAAATTAGGGATCCTTACAAGACCCATGCACAGTTCATTTTTTCCCCTAATGATGGTGGCAACTTGCACACATGAAAGATGAAAGCAATGAATGAAGCCATAATATTACCTACTAACCATAGTGGAATAATCATTCCACTTGCATTAGCTAAACACCATGGTAAAAGCCCATGCATTATTTTCAAATTAGCAATTGGTGGTACGTTGGACATGTGGTGTGAGAAAATGAAGAAAAAGTCTTTAAATGTACCACAAAGTAGAAACATCAAGGACACACAAGCAAATATAGGGATAATGAAGATAAATATTTGGAAGTTAATAAATGGATTACTATGGATAGTATCCTTTTTGCACACTTAGAATATACCACATAATGATCTCCATCTAGGCAACATATTGTTCCATTTTGAAGAAGATCATGTCTACATCAGATTGTGTGGAAAAGCAACACGTTTGGAGAGAGAAAAAAAGTTTTCCAAAGTTACAAGATATCTAAATATCAACTAGAAATGAGTGGAGTAAAAATATTGGTGGATCGCACTCGAATCCATATCGGCTTGCCCTTTGCCATTCAATAAAAGTCACGAGACATATACAATCACAATAATGGTTTTGCAAGTTTTGAAATATGTAGATTTACATAGTTACCCATTGATAAAAATGGGGTTTATAAGTTCAAGTTTGCATTAGAAATTGATATCAATAAAGATGTATAAAAAGGATTAGACACACATGAGTTGCTTCGAGTATTCACGAACCTTGTTGGTTATGGTTTGAAGATATCCAATAGTGATGGACTAAGATCATATTGAAATGGATTTTTATCAAGGGAAAATGTTTATTAATCAAAAATATTTTTTTATCATTGTGTCAAATTCAATTGTTTATTTAATGCTATATAATATGTACTTTAAATTGACATGTTTTTATCATACATGAAGTGATAGCGTGGATTAAATATGAAGTGATTTATGATGGATTTTGATATGAAGTAATTATGAAGGATTTTTACTTGAAGTGATAATGATGGATGTAACTTAGAATGTTATGATATGGATTATGTTCATTATCTATATATTTATCTATGTATCTATCAATCAATCTATCTATCTATCTATCTTTATTACTATCCATAAATCCATCATTCTATCCAATTTATATATTTTTGTATTTTTATGTAATATGCATCTATCTATCCATCCATATATATATATATATATATATATATATATATATATATATATATATATATATATATATATATATATATATATATATATATATATATATATATATATATATAAGGTAAATTTGAACTTCAACCTAGCCTCTTGAAAATTGGGAGTATGCTTACGCTTGAGGAAGGCTTGAGCTACCACCACCTATAGTTCGTTTTTCAAGGTGTGTTGGGTGGTTAAAGCTGATAGCCCATCCAAATAGATGTATAAAGTCTTGGAAAGCAACTTGACCAATTAATTCATCTAGATCATGAATACAATAAATAAAAATAGATGCTCTTTAGAGAAGGAGAATCATGAATACCTTGTTAACCACTTTAGCATTCTTATTGGTTCCTTTCCATTGTTTACTATGCATAGAAGAAGGTGGATGGTTGACATCTCAAGGATTAGAAGCCCCAGAGTTTTGAGCAACTTTAGGATGTCATTGATCTCATTCTAAAAGGTCAAACCCTAGCCTTGATGGCCTCACCAATGAGTTTTATACTACCTTCAAAGATGTCTTGGTGGGGATGGTTTTTGAGATTTGGAAAGAATCAATGAGATTTTCTTTTCCTTATGTATCTCAATGTGGCGATTGTCAAGTTGATTCATAATAAACATAGTAAGAATGAGATAGGAAAATGGAGATTGGTTAGTATGCTTCAGAGAGCCTACAAGATAGTAGCAAAATTTTTTGGGAGCAAAATCACAAAATACCTTGATCAATGACTACATAGATATTAAAAAGCACTGATCAAGTGTAGATCCATCTTGAAATCAATCTTCAAGATTTGGGAATGTATGGAGTATGCAAGATTCACACAAAAACTTCCTTTTCTAAAAAATGGATTTAAATAAAGCTTATAATAGACTCGAGTAGGATTTGATTTTGCAATCCTGAAAGATCTCGACTTGGGAAAAACAATCATTAAGATGGTCTCCATCCTCCAAACCAATGGTGATTCTTCTACAATCAACACTAATTGTAAGCTCTTTTCCTCTCAAATGCTCAATTATACAAGGATGTCATCCTACCTCTATCATCATTTTGATTGTTGTACACAACGTCAAGTGGTTGGTGGAGGAGGAAGTACACACGAGATGTATTCAAGGTATTACATGCCCTAACAGTCATACTCAGTTAGTATTATGATGTTTACTTACACCTATGTTTTGCTTGTCAAGAACAAGATTGTGAGAAGATCAAGGTATTACACACCCTAACAATCATAATTAGTTATTATCATGATGTTTACTAACACCTGTGTTTTGCTTGTCAAGAACAAGATTGTGAGAAGATGTTTTGGGAAACACTTTGATATCTTTTGTGCCACTTCATATTCCAAGATAAAACATGTAAAATTACCCTAAAATGCTCTACGAATTGGAGCATGAATTCCCTCTCAACCAAGAATAGAAAAAGAATTTGAGTCATCTTGGTGTTACGATGAAATTCTAGAACTTAATACCTCAATGTTGGGACTTGGTTTTAAACAATCTCGGTTCCAAATAGCAATACTCAAAATGTATTTAACTCAATGGTTGATAAGGTCATGGTTTCTAACGTGGTGTTAATACCCTCAATGATGTACATCCTCTTTTGAAAGATACATGCAAATAGAGAAATTCATAATCTAGAAAGATTGTGTAGAAATTTCTTGTGTATTTGGGATCCTAATAAAAAATAGATGTCCAAGAGAAAATGAAAGCTTTTCTACCCCTGTAAAGAGAAGGGAGGCTTAGATATCTTAAATCTGACTATTATGGTGGAAAAAAATATTTCCAAGTTGATGATAAAGGGTGGTTCAATAAGAGAAATCTCAACATCAACTAGTGTTCAAAATTTTTCTTCCTCTTGTCTCTTGAGCACTCCTTTCTATCAAAATCAAAGACCTCATTACTATTCTCTTCTCAGCTATCAAAGGTTTCTCCATCGGTTTGGAATTCATCTCCTCCATTTTGAAATCTTGAAACAAAAAAAAACTTATTTCCACCTCAACTCCAATCGGAAGTGGATAATTGGCATAAGATAAAATGAATCCATTTGGTTCCCATACCTTTTCTATGCATGTCCTAAGAACAAAAGGATCCTCGAGCTTACTACTAGACTCACATGTCAGATGCTATCATGGGTGAAGCAATAAGCTACCCATTGGCCCTCTAGAACTTATTAGAGGTGAAGAAATGTGGGAAATTTGGAAGGAGAGATATGTGATTAACTTCCGTTGCTTTCATAAGGATACTTCTATTGAGATTCGCCTTACACTAGGCAAAAGAATGAATAATTGTAAGAGTTCCTCTCCATTTGAGCATTTGATGGTCTTTGTAATCATAGAAGAGAAGCTAAAGAATAAATAGATCGCCATGAATTGCGCAATATGTTTATCAACATGCGCTATATCTCACCTTAAATCTCTTCTATCTTCTCTCTATTTGATCAAATTCCAACTATTGCAAAAATTAAAAAGCCATTGAAATCTCACAAGGAACTTTTGTGAAATTATAGAGTTTATAGCGACTTTCATAATCCCCATGATGATTTCTTAAAAATTTTCACTAAAGAGCACATAAAGAATATCCGAGAACGTATATCTCTCGTACCAAAAACCTAGTGTTAACATATGTATATAAGTAGAAAAAAAATGGAATTGCATATATGCGAGATTACACATACAACAAGATACACGTAAACGTTCTACCTAGACGGGACTTTTAAACAGCTCCATCACCGTCATACCATGTACTTTGCAAGCAAAGCGTACTCTTCTAAAACCACTTGACAGAGCAATGTCATTAAGCTCCTGTTTAGTCCGCTCTCTGCCTCCTCCAGTATATGCAAGCATCATGACATCGAGCTGATATGCAACACAGCTCTCAGAAGTACGTTCAACTTCGTCCTCTACGATGATATCGACAACTATAATCTTCCCTTTTTCTGGAATCGCCGCCAAGCAATTTTTCAAGATCTGTATGCAGCGCTCATCATCCCAATCGTGGAGAATCCACTGTTCTCAGCGTAGTATTACAAAGTTCAAACAGAACATTACATCAGTCTCTATAGTTATGAAAACATTGAGAGCATCATGAACTTCCGAGTGAGCAGGAAGATGGCGTACCTTCATAAAAACTGCATCTGCTTTAGGGATGGCAACAAACATGTCTCCTGATATATGCTCGACACCTGTTCGTAGCAGTTTTGTACAATCCATGGTGGAGTAGTCAATATGGTTTCAGAAACATTATACAGAAAGGTTATATAGAATGAGGTGCCAATCATCTTCTGCAGAAATACATACCATCGTATCGAGGAGCGGAAGCAATTACATGCTGCAAGTCGAAATTGATGGCTTTGAGCTGTGGGTACCTTGCCAAGATCTTGCTACAGCACACTCCAATACCTCCGCCGACGTCCACGATGCTGGTGAGGCCATCGAAGCCATGATAGATGCGCAACAGGGCACTCATGAGAAAGTCACTGTGACTGACCATCCCCATGTTGAATAGGTTGTTAAATTGAGGGTCCTTGCTTGCGTAGGAGAAGAAGTCTGTTTTATACTTTCTGTAGAACGGAGAGACTTCTGTAGACATCACCGCCTGCTCCATGTGATCAAAGCACCGCAAGAGAACGGGGTCGTGAACGAGAGTAAAGAAAGGGGCGATGGATGCCGTAGAAGTCTCGGAGGGCTGCACTAGATGGTTGCTTATACGGTAGATGCTGTATGCGTGGCAACCAGTAGTAGTCGAGATACTGTCAAGGAGTCCGTGAGCTGCAACGAGTCTCAAGAGGCGGTCGAGGGCCGAGGCGGCGGAGTCCACTGCAGTGAATGGAGATAACGGAGTAAATTTTGGATGGGAAACGATCTGCGAGGCGGAATGGAAACGACGGGTCCGGCACATCTCCATAGCCGCAGTGTCTTGGGCTGCCGCGAGGATGTCGATCACTCCCAATCGAATAAGAGCGGTCAAGGACGCCGGCACTGTGAAAAGCGTAGCCAACTTTAGCAGTGTAAGAGCTTCCTCCTCCGCCGCTGGCTGATACTTTGCCGCAATGCTGTTCTTCGATTCCATTCTCTCTCTCTCTCTCTCTCTCTCTCTCTCTCTCTCTCTCTCTCTCTCTCTCTCTCTCTCTCTCTCTCTCTCTCTCTCTCTCTCACACACACACACACACACACACACACACAACACAACACAACACAACCCAGCGCTCAAGGAGACGCTTCTTTATAAAGGAGCTCAGCAAAAATGTCTTGACGTGTTTTCACTTCAGGTGACTGTTAATTCCAGCTGCAAGATCTGATTGGAGTTAACAAAATTTTCCCCATTTCCGCCCTAAAAACAAATTTTCATTTCCGTCCTGGAAAGTCTGTGTCTGAATCGAAGGATCCCAAGGGAGGTAATCCATTTCCGAATTATATTTACTATTCCAAAAAAAATTATCTTTCGTAGAAAAATATGTTTACTTTGATAATGTACGTGACTACAGATCGACGTGAAACTAGTTCTAATCAGTGATACTCGAAAATTTATACGTCAAGTTTGATAAGACTCGTCTGTTGATTGATCAGGAGGTTTTTCATTACAGTTCTATGAGTCCCGAACGAATAAAAAATTCATTGGATCTTCAACAAAAAATGGCGCATCGATTGAACAAAAAAAAATCATCGGATCTTCAACAAAAAATGGCCCATGGACTGAACAAAAAATCCATCGGATCTTCAACAAAAAATGGTGCATCGATCGAACAAAAAATTCATCGGATCTTCCTCAAAAAATGGAGCATCGATTGAACAAAAAAAATCATCGGATCTTCAACAAAAAATGGCGCATCGATTGAACAAAAATTCATCCGATCTTCAACAAAAAATGGCACATCGGTTGAACAAAAAATTCATCGGATCTTCAACTAATGACGCATCAAAAAATAGCGCATCGTCTGTATGAGTATTCAAGGTCAAAGAGCTATTGTGGCAAACACTACAACATATCGAGGGTATACCAAGGCTGTTACCGAGGAAAATGAACGGGCATAATTACTCTGTGACGTCGGTGTCGCAGTCGGTATGCGCGTCGGAAACATAATGCTGGTATAGGCGTTGGTACAAGCATCGGTATTACCGATGCTTGTACCGATGCCCATACTGACACCTCTGCTGGGCGTACCGATGACTCTGCTAGGTGTACCGACGCTTATACCGACGACCATATCTGCACAAATTTTTTTGGGCAAAGTGTGTCGTCTTTTCCTACAACATGATGTTCTTAAGCAAAGGACAATACACTCTCTCCAACTGTAAACCGAGTAGATGTGGTATGTACTCTAATGGCAACCAAAACATGATTTTATATGAGCAAAAATGAACCATGAATCATGTACAAAAAGTTGTATATTCCATAAATCAAGGATGTACAAGAGTGTTCCAAAGCATTTCCATATAGGAACCGAATACAAAATGTGACAAAGCACTTCCATATAGGAATCGAATACAAAATTATGGTACATCATTTTCACATAGGATTGTAATACAAAATTGTGGCAATATGACAAAGCACTTCCATATAGGAATCGAATACAAAATTATGGTACATCATTGCCACAAAGGAGTGTAATACAAAATTGTGGCAATGTGACAAAACACTTCCATATAGGAATCGAATACAAAATTCTGGTACATCATTTCCACATAGGAGTGTAATACAAAATTGTGGCAAAGTACTACCATACATATATGCAAGGGGATCAAAACATTTACACCTACAATCCTACAACAAAACATATGTGTAAAATGAGACAAATTGACATGACATTTATAAACAATAACTAAAAATAAGAAACCAAGCTATAAGGTTTCCTAATCATAGATTCTCCCATGAAATGATTGCACCGCATCCCTCTAAGTCCTTCAACAATGCAGCCAATCCATGACGATATCCATAAGCTTCTTTGGTTCGTGTGAGAGGAAGACCCACTGCCAACTCCTATAATAAATATGCAAAAAGTTAGATGAACATACATGATGTACTTAACACAAACAAATTCAATAATTCAAATGATGCTTACAAATTGGTAGCGCATACTGTCATATCCGCCGCTACCTAAATGTGACATTCCAACCGTATCTAAACGCGTGGCCGTCGCATCTCGCTGTTGAAGATATCGATTAGGAGTATGTTGCTGCTCATCCTGAATCGATTCCCCATCCTCAACATATAACCATGTAGGCTTTGGTAAGCCTGCTCTAAAAGCATCGCGAGCTTCAGGCCGTTGATGAGACATCATCTCACATGCCCTATGTTGAATCCATTATGAACTCACAGTAGGATGCCTAGGTGCTTGCCAGTACTCTTCATATATCGATTGTGTGATATAATTTTTGGAATCCTTATCCTGTTCACTCCATTTTAACATGACAGAATGTCCAAACTCTATGGAGCAAAGCTGTCGAATGCGCTGATGCATAGAATTTCCAGTTGCATCCATGACTGGAGCTCCATTACGTATGTGATATATCTTGGAGTTATCATGGTCATGCGCTCCCCAAGGTGTACGTGGAGATCCCATCTAATCCAATGTGGAGATGATAAAATGCAAGCTCAAGGTGCTTCTTGTTTACATCGAACTATGTCCATCACTTCATTTCCTCACTAATATTGAGTTTCTTATTGAAATCTAAGCATTTTTCATGACATATGTGAATTTCTTCTTTGGGTTTACATAATGTATGTCCAATTCCTTTGCAACTAGTACCGTTCAAATAAAGTGATACTGCACTTATATGTGCTTGCTTGTAGCATGGACTAAGTTATTCAAATAAGTATACATACACTTCAAGGAAACTCACGACTAAAGACTCATACATAGGATTTCTTGCTACTTATATACTGAAATATGGTCCCCATAAGCTGAGAATCTTTTACCTACATATCAAAAGCTTTCAAGAATTTCTTGAAAAATTCCTTAGTGCCAAAATAATCTACATAAATGAATTTTTTAACATTTAATTCATCGTTAAAGTATGCATAAAAAATCATGGTTAATTATAGAATACATGTATCTCAATACCTTTCTAATTAATTATCAATTGTCGCCTCTTACTACAGGAACATTACCATGTTGTTATGTAGCAATGACAATACACTCTGCCCAAAAAAGAATTGAATACATATGACATGTACTCTAGTTGCAACCAAAACATGATTTGATAAAGCAAAACATTGTTAGACACAAAGGAGATGAGTAGATTGAACCATGAACCATGTACAAAAGAGATATATATTCCATAAATGAAGCATGTACAAAAGTATGGCAAACCACTGGCATATATGAGCCAAATATAAAATGTGGCAAACCACTACCATATAGGAATCGAATACAAAATTTTGGTGCACAACTGCCATATATGAGCCAAATACAAAATTCTGGCCCACCACTGTCATACACATGCCTAGATGGATCAAAACATCTATATTTGTAGTCCTGCAACAAAGCACATTTGTGCAATGAGACAAATTGACATGATATTTACAAACAAAAACTAAAAACACCAAACCAAGTTTATAAGCTCACCTCATCATAGATGCTCCCATGAAATGACCGCACCATATCCCTCCACATCCTCCAACAGTGCAACCAATCTGATGATATCCATAAGCTTCCTTGGTTCATGTTGGAGGATGACCCACTGCCGATTGCTGCAACAAATATGCAAAACATTAGATGAACATACATGATGTGCTTAACACAAACGATTTTATTAATCAAAATGATACTTACAAACTCATGATGCATAGGGTCATATCCGTCACTACCAAGATATGACGATCCGACCGTATCTAGACATGTGGCCCCTGCATCTCGTTGCTAGTGATATCAATTAAGAGTCTATTGCTGCTCATCATGAATCATATCCCACTACTCAGTGCCTAACCATATAGGGTTTGGTAAGCCTACTCTGAAAGGATCAAGAGCCTCGGATCATCAATGGGACATCATCTCATGTGTTGTGTGCTAAATCCACTCTAAGCTGATAATAGGATGCGTAGGTGTTGGTCGGTACTCCTGATAGATCATCTCTATGTTATAATTTTTACGATCTTTATCTTGTTCACTCGATTTCAACATGGAGTGTCCAAACTGTATGGAGTAAAGTTGTCGTGACTGTGAGTGAAGATGGTGGTGGCAAAAGGTTGACAAACACCCAAATTAGCCATAAGGCGTTCGAGCCATAAACACTCAACAATCGCTTTGGAAGCTGCCCTATACTCAGCCTCTCAACTCGAAGTGGCCACAATAGGCTGCTTCTTGCTCAACCAAGATATACATGAGCTACCAAGCATGAAGAAAAAGCCACTAGTGGACACACGAGTGTCATAGAAACCTGCCCAGTTCGAGTGAGAAAAAGCATATAAATCTGGAGGTAGTGATCCCCCTTGGGATAAAACAACCCAAGTAGCCAGGTACCACTCAAGTGGCGAAAGATGCACTTAACCACCTACCAATGCTTGACACTTAGGCAATGCATAAACTTGGTCATCTGTGAGATAGAAAAGTGAATATCTAGGACTCAATCATAAACATGTCTCCATAGGAGTGGCAATAGGTTTGCAGTCTTCAAGGCCAAAATACTATAGTAATGTGTAAATATATCTCATTTGACACAAAGCCATTTCACCATCAAATTGCATAAATTGAATGCCCAAATAATGATGCCGATTCCCCAAGTAATCCCTTCTTGCTTTAAACCATATAATCCCTTCTTTAACTTGTACACCTGGTTTTCATGCCCTTTCTGCATAAAACCACTTCTTCATGCAATTAGTCACCATTCAGAAATGTTGTTTTAACGTCCAATGATGTACATCCCAACCGTGATGAGCTGTAAATGCCAATATTCTACAAACAGTAGTCATTTGACAAGTAGGTGCAAAGGTTTCATCAAAATCAATGCCTCTTTCCTATGCATAAACCCTTGCAACAAGCCTAGCCTTATACTTATCAACTGTTTCATCAGGTTTATGCTTCAGCTTGTATACCCACTTCGTGCCAATGGCCTTCTTGCTAGGAGGCAAGTTACATAAAAACCAGGTACAATTTTTCATGATAGCATCATATTCAGATTGCATTGTAGCCATCCAATGTTCAAAATTTTGTGCTTCATCAAACAAAACAGGCTCAATCTGATCTCAAAGACCAGAAGCACCCATAGCATAGCCATCTGAAAGAGGCAATATGAGAGCCTGAACAAGTATGGTATGACGGAGATGCATCTAATTTTCTATCACGCAATGTCTGCACCAACCATTTTGGCATAGTTTTCTTCTATATCAGCTCTCTCATCAACAAGTGCATCATGTAAATATCCATCCGAAATGGAATGGTCTCAATCATCACATGAAACCTATAAAGGCTAAGAAGTTGCCTCATTAGGACCAGCACTAGAATGTCCAGCTGTAAAAAGAGGAAGCAAAGTATCATACATGTCTCCTTTGTACACGAAAGTAAAGATTGAATAGTATCTTCCACGAAAACAACATCATGGTTAACCAAAATGCATTTTGTTTGTGGATGATAGAGAGAATAGCCTTTTGTTTCAAAACTGTACCCAACAAAAATACATTTTACTACTTTATCATGCGACTTCCTACGATGTTGTCCAGGCAGTAATGCATATGCCAGACAACCATAAACACATAGATAACAAGAGATGGCTTGTGACCATGTGAAGCTTCATATGGAATGATAGACTACAGTGCTTTAGTGGGACACCTGTTAAGTACATATGTTGCACACATGATAGCCTCAAGCCAGAAACTATGTGGTAAAGCCTGACTCTTGACCATACACCTCGCCATCTCCATGAGGGACCTATTCTTTTGTTCAAAAACTCCATTATGTTGAGGTGTATACAACACTGTACATCAATGTTTTATCCCACTTTCAACTAGAAATGCATTAAAGTCAGAAGACACATATTCCTCCCCTAGATCAGAACAGAGGGTGCCCATTTTACATGCTGACGGATTTTCAGCCAAAACCAAAAACTGTTTGAAGCACATAAACACTTCTGACTTTGCTTTGAGTGGATATACCCATGCATGCCTAAAAAATTCATCAATGAAAGTCACGAAGTAAAGATAGTCTTGACAAGGTGTCTGCATAGGACCACAGACACCAGTACGTACAAGCTGTAGTTTTTTAGTAGCCCGAATCGAACCATCTTTTCAAAAAGATTGCTACATTTTGCCCAAAATACAACCTTCATAGATATGTTTTCCGAGTGCCTCAATTTTGGGTAAAGAGGACACCATTTCAAATTTTTGTAGGCATAGCAAACTAGCAAAATTCAGATGACCAAAGCGTGCATGCCAAAGCTTTGCATCTGACATAGCCTGAAAATCATGTATTGCACATGCTGAATCACTCATAGATTTTTCATAGTCTATGAGCTTATACAACCCATGACCTAAAATGCCAGAAGCAATAATCATGTTGCCATTCGATAGATCATGAAGTGTACATCTCTCATCAATAAATTTCACAACCAAACCAATATTGGCTAAGGCCGAAACTGGTAACAGATCCTTCTTTATCCCTGGCACAAATAAAGCATGTGACAAGGTGAAAGATCAGAAGAAGTCAAAATGATCTTACCAACTCCCATGATAGGGTAAGAGGAGTTGTTAGCACATGTGATAGTATTCCCTATAGGGGCAGGCTCAAGTGAAGTGAAGAAATTGTGCTACAAGGCAATATGTTTGGTTGCTCCACTACCAAAATAACTAACATCTGAGTCTAGTGCAGACATGCACTCCTCATGAGAAGATGGGTCAAAATTGCAAACAGTAGTAAACACCCATTCTTCATCCTGTACAAGATTAGCAGACTTTGTTTTTGGTGTAGAGGCCTCTACAACAACCATTCCAGCCTCTTTCGTCTTTTCCTCTTTAGTAACTTGTTTTGGGCAGCTCTTAATGACATGATCATTTGCTTACAATATTTGCAAAAAAAGTTCTATTTTTTTTATCTCTTCTCATCTTTTTCTTCCTTCTTTGATTGTGCAGAATTAGTAGATTTCTACTTACCAGCAAAAGAGCTCCATTTTAATTTTCCCTTCTAACTAGCCAGGAAAGCTTGATCCACAACACGCATAATAGACCTAATCTGCGTGGACCGATCTTCTTGCAACAAAACAGAAACTAACTCTTCAAATGTTAAGGCATTTGGATTGCCTTTCATCATCAAATGAAGAGTAGATCATTCAGAACAGTCTGCACAAGTGAACTGTTAGGAAGGACTTCATCAATAGGAATCAAATGTTCCTTCAAATCCTTGATCTTTGTCAAAAAATTCTCCATAGAATCACCTTGATTCATGTGCTCACTCTCCAACTGTTTTCAGAGGTAAGCAACATGAGCCTCATTCCTAGCCTCGTACAATGTGGTAAGTGTATCCCAAGCTTCTTTAGTTGTTCTGCAAGAGTGAATGTGAGGAATAATGGCATGTTTGACAGACAGATCTATCAATGCATGTGCCTCACCATCTCTCCCATCCCAAAAAAATTGCTCTATAATAGGTGCAACAGGAACCGAAGCACGAACAGGAATATGAAGACTATCACCATCTTCAATGCCATCTGCATCAACTTAAATACCTATATTTGTAGGTGTAATAGGATGTTTTTCAACACCGTGCACAATGTTCCATAGTTCTTTTGCAACCAATACATGTCACCTCATATAAGCCCACAATGGGTAATTCGTACCATCCACCTTATTCTCAATAGCCAACATATGGATTACATCACTACTTTGAACCATGGCCACTGACTAAAATACCTTGATGTAGAAAAATGACTGTATCTGAAAAAGTTGAACAAAACTACCCTCAAGAGTTCTGCTAGACCTATAGCAAACTTCGAGATGCTTATACTAGCGAACCAAAACCTGTAAATATGTTTGGCACAAAAAGATGAAATAGCCTACACAAGCATTATGATAGTGTGTTCGGAGGCCAAAACCAGCTTAGATCGGGATTTTGGCGCCCTGAATATGCTCAACAAATTTCGTGCGATTCTGAGACTGTGATTAGAGGGGTGTCAATGACACCCTAGATGAAGTGGTGGCCTGCTCTGATACTAATTGTTGGAATAAGAAATCTGCGGAAGCACCCGAACAACATAAGGAAGAAGAAGAAGCTTGGAGCACAACACACAATACTGAATGTATTACCACTAGAATGTACAAAGATAAATAACCCATTAGGGCTATAGGCATATATACAAGCGGGGGGAAATAACCTCCTAAAGAGGGAAAAAAGTGCCCAGGTAGTCCTACTGTGTTCATATGCATCACTACCTAGATAAATCAACAACTTGGGCCCTCCAAGATCATCATTTCGTCTTAAGGCAGTCTTTAGACATCTCATGCACACAATAGATGTCGAAAACTCTAAAATCACCTTCTTCACTTGTTGCTCTTCCATCTTACAAAGCAACCAAGGAGTTCTTGGTAACGACACTGTTAATTTGAGCTTGGTAATTGCCCACAATTCTTGCATACAACCTTGCTCTTCCAAGTCCTCCCTTTCTGCTTTGCTTTCTTTCTTTCCAATCAAAGTCTTCTTGATAATTTCTCCCATATTCTTGAAAATATGCATCATGTCTACCAAATGATTAATCAATAACTCACTCCAATAAGAGAGTTTGTGAAAGATTGAAGATTGTTTGATGCTAGAGACTACTGTTTCACCATCACCCCACAAGTGCTTCCAATTGCTTGCTTTTATTTGGCATTTTGCTTGTTGGTCAATTTGCCTTTCACGTAAAACACTTCCATCATGAAAATATCTATGGCCCTTCATAGACAATTTTTGGAAGTGCTTTTGAGTAGCGTGCTTTGAGTCATGGTCCACATAAGGAACAAGCATGGTAACCTCAAATCGAGAAACCTGAACATTCACCATAATTGGGCCATTCATCCATCATCCACATAAGTATACCTTCCACTCGCACATCTCGTCTTCTTATAGGTTGAGACATGTTGTGCACAGTAATACCATACCATAAAGTGTGTGGCTCTTCCACAAGTGGTGCAAGGTATACATCAATGTCTTTAACCTTATATTTACCTGGCACAATGAGAGCTAATAGTAAATGGTCCTTTTTGTTGGGATTTTATAGTTGACTAAACATACATGCCATGTACTCCATGAAGAGTTGTGTAAACCAAATGGATTTATTCCTTCAATAGCTAGGCCTAGAGGATAGTTCTGAGGCTCACTAACAAACTCTAGCCAGTTACTATCTATGTGTTGCCAAGCATCAAAGTCAACATGCACCATTTGTAGAACTTCTCTTTACATGCCATGACATTAAGTCAGCTATGGATTTTCATCTCGACATGCTCTTAATTCTTGGAATGATAGGGAAGTGACGAAGAACCTTTGTGGGGACTGCTTTGCCCACAAGGTCTTCCCTAAACCTATTTGCTCCACACTTTGGACATATGTGGAGATGCTCATACTCGTCCCAAAAGAGAATGCAATCATTTGGACAAGCATGAATCTTGGTGTAGTCCATTCCAATGGATTTTAAAAGTTTTTTTGCATCTCCACGTGCTGGAGGCATGTTATTGCGATCTGGCAGACACTAATCTAGTTTAAGAAACCTACAATAAGCAATTAGAATGATATTAGTAACTAAAGTTATTTTGATATAGCAATGACAGTTATTGCAAATCCACTTACCTGAACAATTCAAAATGCAACAAGGAGCAGAGAAGCCATTACAATGGATTCAAAAGTAACAATTTCCACAGAAGGAAGATCAAAAGATGGGATGGATTAATCAACAATCTACGACTCATGAAAATAGCTATCAGTAGCAATTTCCATGGAATAAACCTCGATTTCTACACATATGGCTTTGAAAGCCATTGATCGAAGTTCAAAAAACACAACAATTTATTTGGATTCCAAAATCAACCCTGGGACAAGCACATGAAGAGATGTAAAAGATGTTTAAGATGCCACATCACTAGAACCAAGCACACAAATCAGACAACCATGAAGGTAGACATTCCGAGATGACTACCACATGGAGATCCCAATGCAAGGGCAGAAGACAGTCAAACACTACATTCAAGAATGAAATCAGGGCTTTGCAACAGAAGCAACCCCCATGACAACAGAAGGTAGTGCTAATATGGACACCATAGAAATGGCAAGGAACCATCCAAGATGATTCAAGAAACCATTCATGCACCCATAAAGAGGCAATTGCATCTAGAGTATGCACCATAGGGCCATGCTACAAGGCCATGCATTCAGCACACAACTTCTTCAATTAAAGTAGTGGTGCACATCTCCATAACCGGGATAGAACCTAGCTTGTACTATCATAGGAATGATGGAATGTTAAAAATAAATAAGTGCTTCAACTATAAACTAATTTCTTGTTTTCTTTCAGACCTAGAATTATAAATGGTGAGGTACCTTACTTGTCTCTACCTAAGCAAGGGGGATACCGAACCATGGGAAACGATGAGTCACTACACATGAGTACATGGTTGATTTGGCTTATTCTCAAGACTAATCATCTACTACATTAAAAGTGCATATGGTTTTTGAAGATGTTGAAGCGACGGTCCAAGAAGAAGTGCTTGAATTCCCCATGAAGAGTGTGACTAAGGCCAAAGGGCATTGGTTCCAAGAAGATCAGCTGGCAGGGGAACACTTGTTTTAGTAACAATCAAAATCATGGACACCGACCATCACTTCCTAGTGATGTCACAAGATTTCAAGGTCTTACATGAAATCCCATCAACACTTGAGGTTTTGAAAAAGGGTGGCATTCAGAAGTATTTTGAGCTACGAATTTACAAACCTGACTTCCAACATTGCACTCAAGTAATGAACACCTTACACCCAGCTCCAGATAAGTCATCCATGCCCGACGCAAAAGTTCTTAATGCAAAAGGGGAATGGATAACCATAGAATTTATGCACAAGATCATTAAAGAAGCATTTGAATGGACCAAAGATGGAACCACCGACCTCAAGGAAGAAATTCATGGGACCAAAACAAGAACATTTTTTGATATCAATCACATTGATATTGAAGAGGTAGTTTTTCATCAACTAGTCGAGGTACAAGAAAATAATCAGAAAGATACAATGGAGCTAGAAGCTCAGATAGCCAAGTATGTTCATAAGCTAAAGCAAGAGCAAGAGTTGAGAGAATAATGAGAAAGAAAATACATGCATGACACAAATGAGCTCAGAAATAGGTGGAAGGTTGTAGAAGCCTAGATTATAGAACAATGTAAAGAGGATGTTGATAAGGTAACTCTATTGGGAGAACGACTCCTACAAAGAAATGATGTAGTTGTCGCCGCTAATAAAACAATAACTGAAAAAGATACACTCATTGAAAGCCTACATGTTTAATAATAGCAGTACAAACAAATGGGAACACCAGCAGTTCCAAGCTCACTAAAGGCTACTGTGGAGAATGAGGTATGTCCTCCTTCTCCTCCCATCAATAATTGACGTGTGCATATGGGAATGGAAGTACCAAGTGTTGATCAAGATACACGGCCTATCGTAGACATGAGCTAAAATGAGCGGGCACTGCTGGTGTCCCAAATTACTGAACAATTTGAATACACCATAGTGAAAGTCATGAAAGAAGCAAATATCAAAAGCAAAAATATGGACAAGATTATGAGACCTTTCAATGTACCATACGGACTACTAAAAGAAGCTACAAAGCATTACATCAAAGAGCTAGATCGGAAACTAAATTTTCAAGTCGATAACTTCTCATATACGCAAGAGGAATTTGATAAAGCTGATCTAGTACCGATACACTGATTTTTGGAGAAAAATCCCACTCTACGGGTGCATTGGGAATCAACATCGTACTTATTGCAAGTAATTCCATCCTTTTTCCCGATACCACGAAGAAGCTCATGGACACACATTTGGGAAGAACAATGTCAAGGCACCATAAATAATCAGTGGCTTAACTATCTGCCACTACTGAGTCCACCTCATAATTACTTGCCTACAAGAGAATATATGGTACAAACTATCAATTTTTGGCTTTTTTGATATGCCAAGGTTCTATATTTAGCCATAAAGATGACGAATAAAGTGTTAAGCACTTGCTCAAAATCTTGAAGGTCTATAAATATGCTCAATACACCTTTTTGAACTTCATCCGCATCAACCAAGGCATGGATACTTTAATTTTGGACCTATCTGTAATGCCTAGTAGACTTACAATTATGGCTATATATTCGCAATTCATGTTTCTCCCGAGTCCTAACATGCAAACCTTCGAAGAGGAATTCTTCACTAGATTTTTTGAAATGGACTTGGAAATCTTTGTAAAATTATCTTCCAATTTAAATGCTTGCTTGGTGTCCTACAAGTTGATTTTCTTTGCAGATCATAGGCAGGCACCTAATGATGGCGTAAAATCAACACAATGGAAAGAGCTAACGATAGATGAAGAAAATATGCTAAACCAAAGAGAGCAAATGGCCATTCAAACATACTCACATCGCCATGCAAAGCCTGTCACGGATGACAGAGTTCAAGAGGTGGGACATGTGGAGGGAGAATCAAGCAAGAAACAAAGAAGAAGAAAACCAAAAAGAAAAAATATTAAATAAAGGTAACTCACCCTCTGCCCAAAGCCCCACAAGGGCACACATCAGCCGGCAATGCTAAAGAAGGAGGTCCCAAAGTGCGTAAACAAAGATTAAACAGAGGACCTTTGAAGCATCAACCAAACAAAATTAGATGCAATATTTACCAACAAGTGCATGCGTGGCAACCCAAATCAATATAGCAACCTTGATGTGTGAGTGTAAGGAATACCAAGGGGATGATGGAATTATAGGACTGAGGGTCGGATAAGGTAAGAAATTTTTTGAAAGTCATGAAGGCTTCCTTGACCACTAGGTGCATGCAATGGAAAGAAATAAATAGGCTAGAGAGAATGCATTAGTTCCAAAAGGATGTAAAAGAAAATTTGAGGACATGACGTTTGAAACGAATGCAACACCACAAGGGATGCAATGTCTATCGACAGGTGCTGGCGGTGGTCAACTACAAAGATGTTATCAACTAAGGAGCAGACCCACTATAAACACAAAGCTACAGACAATAAACAAAGCCTATCAAGGGACGACAAAGACAAAGAGAGGGAGAGTGTTGTAGAGGAAAGAAGCACAGAAAAGCAAGCCCCAAAAGTTTTCAAATTATGGGCACAAATTTTCTTCTTCAAGCTTCTATGAAATACCTTATGAGCCATGTAAATGCACTAGAGGAGTCCTGTAGATGCATATATCCCCAAATATTGTAACATAATCCTTGGAACATAGTACAAATGTAGCATTTTTCAATAAAAGTACCGGTCTCTTGTGTGAAAGCACCATTTTTAGGGCACATGTATATAAGTCACTTGATGACTCTTTGTAAGGACGTTTTGCCATTGTGAGGAATCAAGCTCAAATTTTGAATTTGCCTCTTCCTTGCTGAATATATTCTTCTCCAAGAGCTAATGTGTGTTCACTAGTGTTGTCTACCTGATTACTTCTTGTTTTCATGATTGGAATGTGTGCATGAAGCTTGGTGAGCTTTAGGCTTGAAGTATTGTTTCCATCCATTCATTATTTCGCTCATAACTTGAGGCATGTTTTTTACATTTGATTGAAAATACCACTCTTAGATGTGCCTCATTAAGAGCTTCAAAAACCTTGTATTAATCATATTCAAAGAGAAATGAATCCAAGTTTTAAGAAAATTGATCCTTTGAATTTGGCTCACATGATGTCTTTTTTAGGAACCTGAGGAACAATTGAGCTGAGAGAAAAGTCACAATTTGTGTTTACTACTATTACAAGTATCACACCATGCATTTCCAGAGGATTCACGAGTAGGAGAGGTAGATGAACTAAATTGCATGGATTGTAGCATCATCACTTCACTTACCATGACAGATACAGATGTCTTCATACACTTGATATGTCTAATTTCATGGACTGATAACTAAACATGCATTAATCCACCACTATATGCACTTGTGGGGCGATTGAGGTACAGTCTCAATTGACATAAGTCCCTAAGGCCTTACTACTTAGGTACACACACAAGAACTTAGTGACTATCCCTACGTGCTAATTTTGGAAACAAGTGATTCAAAATTGTCTTTTAGCATGGAGACACCCATAGATAGCTCGAGCACTATCTATTTACAAACACCAAAGGTCCCTATAAGACGTAGTCAGAGTATAATAGGACTAACCAATTAGTTGCATGCATCTATGAAGATGGTCTTAGGCAATCAGTTGTCCAACTCAGAAATCCCAATCAACCCTTCGAACTTGAACACCTAGTGGTTAGATTCAAAAAGGGTTCATATATTGATAAGCAAGGAACCATGTATGTGGTTACGAGCTTACCAAACAGGATAGATGAATTTTGAAATGTCATTCTCGAGAAGGAGATAGGAGACCTAGATCAAGGAGACCTATGACCAGAACCCAAGACTCCTCCAAGAAAATCCATCTAGACTAGAGTGGTTACCCTAGAGTGAGTTCCCCAAGAACTTTTCTAATTGATTGGAGAAACAAATGGAGCATTTTGGAGATTGAAGCCAGATCAACTTAGCAAAATTGGGGAAGTCACCATCTACAAGTTCAAAGATCTTGAGATACCTGGCAAAGTTGTCAATCTAGAGAACACGTTAGAGAGAATTTTCTTGGTAATAGATAATGGTGGGCATGCATACACTTGGAAGGGAAAATTGATTTTTCTTCCACCACGATCTAATGTCTTCCATGGCCTCCAAGGTGTAGGATCATCTAAGGCTCATGAAAACCCAAAGAGAGAGAGAGAGAGAGCTGAGGTAAGATTTGCACACACTATGGATAGAGATAGATTGGGACTTAAAAGTGAAAGATCTGAAAGAGAAAGACAAACAACATATAGGCATCGAAGAGATGAACATGATTTTCCATTGCCTAGACCTCAAGAGTATTCATTTGATCATAAAGCTCATTGCACAACTACTTTCTAGCAAGTTGATAGAGCTTTACTGCTACCATAGCATTCATAGAGCTCCCTTCCTCACCATATCATTCAAGTATCAATTTTTTTCATTTATTGTTATGTTTATTGTGTGTCATGCATATGTTATGAGTCACATATGCATCTCTTACATGTATATGATTTGTATTCATGTGATTGGTTTTATGTTTTCTAATCATCATAAGTATACATGTTTGACTCACAAAAGGATTTCTTACTTGTATACTTTGATGAATAAAATTTAAATTAAACCACTACTATGATTGTATGATGCACTAGGTCAATTCTTACTCTTGCAGTAGTATAGGACAGTGAGCAATATATCTATTGAGATTGTTTGAATCGCTGCCTTGATTCCTACTCTCGCAATAGTATAAGGAGTGTATAGGGACTATTATGATTGTCTGATTGTTTGAATGTTACTTTCATAATAGCCACTTAGATTCATGTGGATACACAAAGTATAGGGTCATGGGTGTATAAAAACTATTGCATTAGGGGAAAAAATGAACCGTGAATGGGCCTTTTAGATTAAGGAGTGATTAGTGATGGACCAATCAGAAGAGGGTGGTGGCCACAATCTATGCCCTATAAAATACTAGGCTGAAGGGGGGAGAGGGGACATATTTCTCCCTTATTTAATGAGATGTCTCTAGAGAGAGAAGGAATATCGTAACTTAGTTGGGCCCAAAAATTCAAAAATTCTAAAAAGTTAAAAAACTCATCATAACGCATGAGAATGGACCCCCCATTACTTTTTGGGGTCAAAAGTACTCTTTTTGACCCCAAATTCAAAATCCGTGCATTTTTTGAGCTGAAAAAATAGGTCTTTTTCAAAAAATACTCAAACAAGAGTTATTTACCTCTTAAACCTCACATTTTCATACCCAGGTCCCAAAAAGTCATCTTTTCCCACTACTTTCACTCTATAGCACACCATTGAAGCTCATGTTTCTACACTCCAACCTACCTGCATCTCCTATCTCAAATTACTATTGTAGCTTGAAGACCTTTAGCTTCAATGGCAACATCTAAAGCTTCTAGGCGACCGAAAGATGAAATCCTCACATTAAGATGTCACAATATCAAAGCCACAGATGGACCGTGGCTATCACATGACTACTCCAAAGGTGCATGGGTGTACATGCAACCCTCTAGAGTTGGGCCTCATCGAGTTAGAGATCATGGAAACTTAGATCTTCATTGGAAGGCAAAGTATATTTTTGAACTATTGAGATATGTTTTTGTTTGTGTCAGATATATTTCCTTCTACTTTGGTGGAAGAGCAACCGCTTCATAGTCTTACAGGTACTTTGCAAGCATTGCATGTAGATGTTGGTGCACTAGTCTTTCCAGAAATATCTCCTACTCAACTTTACCATGATAAAGTTTTCTTTTACACACATAGATATATTATACCCTCTACAATGAATGGTTTTGGAAGGTTAGAGAGAATTGAAGTACATTCTCTTCTTAGCTTGGAGTGGACAAAACTTAATATATGGTTCGTATCATCTTTGAAGCAGAAGACGGTAATGGATATACATAACTCTTTGAAATTCACAAAAGTGTCTAGGTCTGTAGGTTTGCACTGGTCTTTTCCCATTCATTGTTTTGTATAGTTATTCCAAGGATTTTCATTCCAAGAGACTTCCACCATGCTCATGTGTAAAGATATCACATATGAGGAAGTCCAAAGTCTTCTTGGTGAAAATTGGGGTTTGATAGAAGGAATTGCAAAAGGTGATAAATATCTTTGTAAAATAGGTGGAACAGGTATAGGATTTTGATATTTGAAACAACGTACTTCATTATACATCAGATTCTACTATGATTGTTGGATGTGCAAACTTGGCAAATGGATACCATTTCAGAGTTCAGGGGGATCTTTACATTCATTTGAAATAAAGCTTAGATTGCCCAACAATGAAACATAAATTATTTTAGTGAATAGTCATTGGACCTTGGCTAATCTAAGGAACACTTGGTGATTATGGGGTTTGAAGGACTAACTCAATCCAAATTCAAAATTCAAGGACATAAGGTGAGAAATGTTTTGTGCTTTTGTTAAAGTAATCTTTTCTTTGTTGCTTATTTTACTTTAATGACTTCAATTTCTTGCAAATTGATTACAGGTGGGCAGAAGATTGGAATACAAAATGAAAGTCCCTGTAGATTGGAGCAAAGATGGAATAGAACTCTCATTGTCATAGTTCTTTTGCAACCTGATAATGTCACTTCTTGGACCCTAGTCATTGTATCTCATGGTTTTTGCACTTTCAAGAACCTTGTAGAAAGTAGGATAATCAATTCATGTTAGATATTGTATATACCTTCTTCTCTGCAATGGTAATTTCAAAACTTTTGGAATGTCAAAAAGTCTATGTTCACTACTTTGAAATGTGGTTGCTCATGTTTTTTCTGTGCATTATTTTGTCATCAGAAACACATTTTTTGAAATTGCACTTCTTTATTCTATACTTTTAAAAGTGGGCCCAATCAGTTTAAAAACTTGAAACTGCTATAGAAATGGGTTCTGTGTGCTCATTTCTCACATTTGCACTCTCAAAGAGCTAGAAAGCACAGACAAGCCAATAGAATTCTCATGCACAAGCAATGGCTGCTAGCACTTCCACTCTAATGAAATCTCCTCGAGATCTATTCATGGAGTTTTTGGAGACTACACACTACAACAGTCGTACGGATTTGTATGACCTAGTCTATAGAGTCCCTAATCTTTAAGGAGCAATAGCCATGAATTATGATGTGATCGATGAGATCATAGATTTTATGGAATTCTATATATTAAGATATGTTATAGATATTCCAACGTATGATTGTAAATGGGTCCCTTGTGACCTACTTTTCTACATTCATAAAAGAAAAGAGGCATTTGTGAAGCACTTAAAGCGTTTCAAGGTTGTTGTTGAGGATTCACGGCACTTGTTAGATGACACATTGCCCTTAATTAAACAATTAAATAAGAAAAGGAAAATGGGAAGAAAATATCTTTCCTATGTTGCAACAACCATCTTTTTTGTCAATGAGGAGCCCGAACCTACACCCATGGACCTGCCCCATCTTGTTACTGGGGGTTTTGTAGATGACAAGAAGGAACCCCAGACAGAAGATCTCAACTTACTAGAAGAGAGTCAAAAACTTTTGAGAGAATTTCCACAAGGAGTAGTGGACAAATTAAAGGAAGCGAATACACAGAATAGTCCACCTTCCAACTTAGAGCCTGTGGAACCCACTCTACCAGAGGTAGAGATGGAGATGTTTTCAATTGTACTTGTCAACGAAGAGGAATTTTTGTTCCTACACGATATTGAGAAGGCATTCGGTCTATGCCTCGATGAATGCCTTAGTATTTTCTGCTCAACCTCTGATGTTCCCATGGACAACACTTCTGACATTATGGAAAAGGCAACAATTCCACTTGGTGATTGAGTTCCAGACACCATTGCATTTGTGTGCGAAGAGATTTTGAGCAATGCCAACCAAGATGCCACTGAAGACGATCTGGTCGTAGCAAGGGAAAGAATTTTCGAGAAGAAGATTCCAACATGCCCTGTCGTGGAGCAAAGTGGCATGGCCCACTCATCGATTCCACTATATGCAATGGGAAGAGGAGAGGATGAGGATAGGCTTCAAGATGTAAGTATCTTATGACATTTATGGTTTTCTCATATTCATACAAGATGTATCTATTTAATTTTATGATTGTCTATGTGCAAGAAGCAATCGAAGTGGATAAATTTGCAGCAAGGGGTGGTGGTGACGGTGTTGGCCATGGCCATGGCTCTTCCTTGGCACATTACATTGGAAAATTGCCAAAGGAAGATTTTGTCATAATCCACAAGGTATTTTCCCCTCAAGGACACTTCATGACTTGGTGTCTGAAGGCCTTGCAAAAAATTTTGTGCCTATCTACAATATTGCAAGGGAACAATTGTATATTTCTAGTAAGGAATTCCTTTGGCCTTACAAACCAAGGAGTTAACTTTAGAGGAAAAATATTAGGTCAAATAGGAATAGCTTTAGGTCTTGGATTGATAGACCCTCAATTAATATCCCAATCAATTTTAACTTACCAATTGCCAGTGTCTTTTCAAAGCAGAAAGAATGTAGTGGAGAGGCTCAAGGCCAAGAGCCAATTGTAAACACTTTATAATACCAATTATTGTTTTTCCAATTTCCATGTGCATTGTCTTTATGTTTTGACAATCTCTTAACTTTTGCACACTTTAATCAGTCTTTTTCCAATCATTCTTGTTATTTTTGTTGCCCAAAATGCATGGGATGGCCTAGGAATGCAAAAAAAAAGGCTTGCTATAGAAACGCGAGGATGGGCCTTGCAAAACTTTTGCAGGGCCCATCCCCGTATTTCTGTGGCAGACCTTATTTTGCATTCCTAGGCCATCCCATGCACTAGGTTTCCTATATTCGAAGTCTATGTCCCTCAATTACAACCTAGACTTGGGGAATTGTGGAATGCTCTTCTTATGTGCAATAATTAGAGAAATTTTAGACTCCTCTAGGTGCATATAAGCATGCAACAATAAATAAGTACATTTGAATGCTCATCAACATTGTTTAGCTATTGGTCAGAGGGTTAGCATGTAGTGCATCCTATCTAACGCCAATAATATGCTCCAATGTGCATGGCATGCATGTGGTTTCATGGCTTAGAAATGCCAAAAAAAGGCCTACCCCACAGAAACGCGGGGATAGGCCCTATAAAACTTTTGCAGGGCCCATCCCCACGTTTCTGTGGCAAGCCTATTTTTGGCATTCTTTGGTTATTGCATGCATTATATAGCAACACCACTTACAAGAAGTACAATAAAAAGAGCGATTTAACTATGCAAATCACTTCAAAGAGGTAGTGGAAAAAGACACCTAGATACATAGGAGAAATAGACTTCAAAACATGTACACTAAGAGATAAACACTTGGGAGAGAAAATATGAGAAGAAAAAGATTATATTCATCATTTGGGATTTACAAGATATTCATGATTTGGGATATAAAAAAGTTTTCCAAACAAGGGAGTACAAATATTTCTTAAGGGTTATTCCCTCTAATTCTTCTAGCTAGCTGCAAATCTTTAGGTTGTATTGTCACTCTCTTTGCATGGATGGCACACAGGTTAGAGTCCTCCAACATTGAAATAAGATACGCCTTTGCAGCTTCTTGAGGGCTTCAATGGCTATCCCTTGGATACAAAGTCTAGCGCAATAGCATTGGATCTCTTCCTTCACAACTCTTGTAAATGACCTTCGTGGAATAAGAAGCTCCACAGACTTTTGATAGTGTGGAATCTCTACAAAGGCTCTAGTTTGCCTTCTACGCCTTTGTGGTGCTCTTGCATTTGGGGGGATGTTGGGTTGTGGTCCTTGTGGTCTATGATGCAGTTGATAGTTCTTCTTTCTTCTTCGAGCATGCCTAGATGGTCTTGCCTGATCATTTACTTCCTCTACCCGACCTTGCTCTCTTTCTTCATTGGTTGGTCTTTGTCCTTGTCCTGCAGGGAGTGTCTTGCCTCCTTGTGTTACTAGATGGTTCACGGGGATATGATCGTTGTTCCATGGTGGTCCGTTAATACTTTCTTCATCCGAGGCACTCTCTAAATTTGATGTTGTCTCCATCACAACTTGCCTCCGTCCTTGTTGTTTGGGTCTTTCCTTGAGTGGTGTCCTCATGGGGGGCTCATCATTAGATGTGGGAGGGGAATAATTTATTTCTTTTGTTACATCTCTCACTTGTGAAGCTTCATCCCCCCGCGATGGAATGCTACCAAAGTGTGTCCTTGCACCTGAGTTTCTTCTAGAAGAGTGGCTTCTGGTTCGTTGCTTCTTGTGGGGTTTCATCCATGTTGGGGGCTGAGTACCTTGCACATGGCTAGGGTAGACAACATGATCCTTTCTAGCAGTTTGCTTTGTGCGTGCCATTCTCTTAGGTTGTAAAGTGGTAAAATGAGGAAGGACACCTTTATTTATAGCCTTTCTTAAGAATTGTCATGTTCACAGTTAAATGGATAAAAATTAGTTTTAAGACATTAAAATAATATTTACAAAAACATTAAAATTTTATTTGAAGTGAAAGGAGTTATAAAAACCTTGAAAAGAATACTGCATTTTAAGAGTTTGGAAACTATTTCCAAGCAGAATCCTCGCGGACTCTTTGCGCATGCCATTGGGCATGATGTAACATTCCTAATGATGACCTCCACTTCTCTCTTGCAATATCATGTTGTAGCTTTCGTGTAATCTTTGCTATTTGTGACTCACATGCTCATTCCATTAGATATTTTCTAGCGAATGTCGCACGAAAAAACCAAGTGAACATTTTTTCTAAATAGTTCGATTGGAGTAGACCAGCCCCATGATGAGTTTTTTTAAGTAAACACCTCTAGCCTTGTAATGTGACTTCTCTAATCCTTGTGTACTCAAAATTCCTAGTGACCCATATCGATTCATAAAATATGCTCCATGTGCAAAAAGAATATGCTATGCTCTGGTCAATAAGATATATACATGGTGTTTAAGACCAAATAAAAAAATGTAAGCAAAACTTCCTATGTAATGTGTAATGTTGCTTTCTCCCCAAGATAAGATGAATGACTATGTAAACTCCTTCAAAGTCACTTGGAATAATTCTTGTTGTGAAGCATTAGTGGAAACCAAACACATCAAATGTAACAATTGATCTAACGATGATCAAACCTTCTTTCGCATGTTAATGAGATCAACCTGACTATCATTGTCTGTCGTAATTGAACAGAGGTCCTTCCAAAGCTCCCATTTCCCATCATCTTGACTATTCACATCTCTTTTAAAGAAACGTCTTGCCTTCTTGCAGGTCATTGAAACTTGTTGTACAATCTCTTGAGACTCACCATACTTTTTAGCAACTAAAGATACGTGGCCACCATGATAACCTATAGAATTCAAAAGATCTTCTATTTTTGGGATTGCTATTGTAGCCCTCTCTAGTGGTTTCATTGCAAATGGATATTCAACATGGAGCTTCAAAAGCCTATCAAAGATCCCCATGAATGCATGCAAAGTACAAAAGTGAACATTGAATAATGGAAATGGAATAACAGGGTTCCAATCATTGCTTATTTTATCACGAGTCGGTTCTTGTAACATTGGACACCTCAAAAGTGATATCTCCCACTCCGTGCGATTCAATGAGTCTCTCTCATCAATTTCTTTAGAGTCATCAACTCTCATCAATGCCCTTTCAGGTTTTGACTATCTCTTAGATCCTTTGTAACCTTGTGTACAATATGGGCAAGGATAGAGAGAAGATGCTCCTTGTTTATAAGCTGACAGGCACTTTATACTCTTAAGGTCTCCACCCAAATGCCATTCTACCTCAAAATCCCCTATATCGTCTACAGAAAGCTTTTGCCCATGTATTTGAGAAGAGATTACTTCCATAATCCATGGAGTCTTACTAAAGATCCACGAAATAACATTGTTTGTTTCTATGGGAACTTCTAAAGCACCTAACCACCAGATATCTCTCTCTGATTGCACATTCTAAGTCAAATGGGAAGTGGATCCTAAAGTTTCATCACTCATTGCATGGTCCATAACTTCATTCATTGGCGTCACACTCAACCTTTCTAGTCGCCAACCCTTTATGATTTGACACTCATCAAGCTTTAGTATGAACTTTAACTTAACATTAGAGTTTGCACAAAAGAGAAAACATTATCTTAATATGACACTTGAATGCAATAAAACTTCAACAACAAATAAAATGTAGTAGGGGTACCTTTCATTGTTGAACTATAAAAGTGAACCATTGCTTGCTGAAGCTTCTGAAGATCCCTAAATATATTGTTGCATTTAGTGTAAGTAAATCCTTGTGTAGATAGGATTTTTTATTGCTTCTTGGGAATATTTGGATGATAAACAAAGGCATGCATAGTGCCCTCTATGAATAAATAGTGTCCAATAGTACGAGTCACATCCTCATTTGAAGTTTTTTTTTATAGACACTTTATATGGGCATGATAATATACTTTGAGAAATACCTTGTGCTTGTAAGGCTTGCCTTAGAAGGATGTACATTGCAGTATACCCATTTCTACTGATGCCCCCTTCATCACATATTGCCTGCACATCTTGCACTGCGATAAGGTTTTTTAACTTCTTTGAAAACTCAGCTTCAACAACAACTCTAATACACTTTCCTATGGATGATTCTAAATCCGAAGTGATTTCTTTGGTGTTTATACAGCTATTCATCACCTTGAATTGGTCTTGTGTTGTTGATGAAGCTGTTATGTCTTGAATAAACGACCTACACAATGAAGGATTCCATTACAAATCTTCATTAAAACATATAAGAGTAAAACAAACATCCACCTTATTGCATATATACGTCGTTTGTGTGCTCCGCCACCTATTGAAAGAGCTTCAAAGGATGCCAATGCTCTTTTCCTATGTCTCATACCAAGTGGAGTCTCTTTCCACTGCTCGAGATTTGCAGTTAGCTTTGAAATTGTGCTTTGTTTTGCTTCTATATCCTGTTCAAAATCTGCAAGTGATCACTCCATATGAGGCTTGGCATGATCGCAAGCCATCTGTTGCTCATTTGCATGCTTTTGGTTGTTTGGCATATGCATTAGTGCCTGAACAATATCATAGAAAATTGGATGATAAAGCAGTAAAATGTATTTTTCTTGGGTACAGTTTTGAGAGTAAAGGCTATCGCCTGTATCATCCACAGACTAAACGCATTCTGGTTAGCTATGATGTTGTTTTTGTGGAAGATGCTATTCAGCCATTGCTTTCATGTTTTAAGGAGACATCTGTTAGCTCCAAACACATGTATGATAGTTTGTTGCCTCTTTTTACAGGTGGAGAGTCTAGTGCTGGTCCTAATGAGGCAATTTCTCAGCCTTTGCAAGTTTCATGTGATGATGCAGATAATTGCATTTCTGATGCAGATGTACATGATGCACTTATTGATGAGAGAGCTGATATTGAGCAGGCAAGAACTATGCCAAAATGGCTAGTGAAGACCTTGCATGATAGCAAATTAGATGCACCTATGTCATATCATACTCGTTGAGGCTCTCATAGTGCCTCTTTTGCATCAGATTGCTATGATATGGCTGCATCTAGTCTCTGTGATGAGAATGAGCCTGTTTTGTTTGATGAAGCACAAAATTCAAAAAATTGGATGGCTGCTATGCAATCTGAATATGATGCAATAATGAAGAATGGTACTTGGTCTTTATGTGACTTGCCTCTTGGCAAGAAGGCCATTGGCGCTAAGTGGGTATACAAGCTGAAGCGTAAACCTGATGGTAGAGTTGACAGGTATAAGGCTACGCTTGTACAAATGTTATGCTCAAGAAAGAGGCATTGATTTTGATGAGACCTTTGCACCTACATGCCATATGACTATTGTTCGGAGCATTTGTGCACTTGCAGCCCATCATGGTTGGAATGTACATTAGTTGGACATTAAAACTGCATTTTTGAATGGTTACTTGCATGAAGAAGTGTATGTTTTTCAGCTTCGTGGCTTTGTGCAGAAAGGGCATGAAAACCAGGTGTGCAGGTTAAAGAAGGCATTATATGGTTGAAGCAAGCACCACGTGCTTGGTAAGAGAAGAAACATGCCTATCTCATTGCACATGGTTTTGAGAACAGTCCAACTGAAAGCACCTTATATGTTAAGTGTGCTAATGATGTGCTTCTGATCATTGTTGTCTATGTTGACGACATGCTGCTCACTGGTCCTATTGAGACGCATATTGCTGATTTTAAGGCTGATTTGCATGCCTCATTTGAGATGGCTCATTTGGGGCATTTGCATCAGTATTTGGGCATTCAATTTATGCAAGTTGATGGTGGAATGGCTTTGTGTCAAATGAAATATATTGACACATTATTGCAGCGTTTGGCCTTGAAGACTGTAAGCCTATTGCCACTCCTATGGAGATAGGTTTATGATTGAGTCTTCATGATGTTGGAGATGCATTTGATGTTGTTCTCTATCAGCAGGTTGTTAGATGCTTGATTTACTTATGCATTACTCGGCCAGATATTCAGTTTGATATCTCACAGATGAGCAAGTTTATGCATTCCCCTAGAGTCAAGCATTGGCAGGCACTTAAGCACATCTTTTGCCATTTGAGTGGTACTCGGCTACTTGGGTTGTTTTATCCCAAGGGGGGATCACTACCGCTAGACTTGCATGCTTTTTCTGACTCTGATTGGGATGGTTGTTATGACACTCATGTGTCCACTAGTGGCTTTTGCTTCATGATTGGCAACTCATGTATATCTTGGTTGAGCAAGAAGCAACCTACTGTGGCCACTTCGAGTTGTGAGACTGAGTATAGGGAAGCTTTCACAGTGACTATTGAGTGTGTGTGGCTCAAATGCCTTATGGCTGATTTGGGTGTTGGTCAGACTTCTGCCACCACCATCTTCACTGATATCAGAGCGCATTGGCAGTTGCGAGGACCCTTGTGTCTCATGCTCGCACTAAGCACATTGAGGTGCATTATCACTATGTCAGGGAGAGGTTCTCTTTTGGGGAGATCAGCTTGGCATATGTGCCCACGCAGGAGAACATTGCAGACCTTTTCACCAAGGCTCTGCCTAGGGAGAAGTTTGAAGCTTTTCGCAAAACTTTGGGCTTACTTCCTTTTGTGGAGTGATTTCCACATAGCTTTGCACTTCCTTATACATGAGTGCCAGCTCCTCGTTCACCGCATCACTCACCGCATCACTCCCAAGGGGGATTTGGTAATATATTTAGGTAGTGATGTCTGTGAACACTCTAGGACCACCGGGGCACTTTTTCCCTCTTTAGGAGGTTTTTTCTCCGGCTTGTATATATGCCTATAGCCCTTAATGAGCTACTTATCTTTGTACATTCTCTAGTAATACATTCAGTATTGTGTGTTGTGCTCCAAGCTTCTTCTTCTTCTTCCTTGTGTTGTTCGCGTGCTTCCGCAAACGTCTAACTCCAACACAAGAGGATATAGTGAACCATGAGTCCAAAGATCAATACTTTCTTCTCCTGCTGCACGATGTTCATTTTGAGAATTGGCATCATTGTTGCATTGTGTATTTGGAGCAAACTCTCTAGGCACATGAACATGGATACTTGTTGATGCAGGAGCATGAGGACGTTCTACTATGAAGTTTGTGATACATGTCAACACCATCATTGCTAATGACCAGCAACTAGTTGGAAGGGACTCTAAAGCATATGTTTTGCTCAGAAAATGTGTTTTCTTGTATGTGTATGGGTTAAAGTGTATTTTTCCACTGTGTATGGCTCAAAATGATGAAATTTGAAAAAATTCATTCTTTGGGGGAAACATAGTCATGGATTTGATGATGTGGCACTTACTTTTGGAGGGAGTTTGAAAATTATACTTTTTCTAAAAGAAACTTCAAAAAATGGGCCCAAAAAAGTGACTTCTAACCTATATATTAAAAAATAGGCCCTTTTGAGTAAATGAGACTTTTTAAAAAAACTCATTTTTTTTCAAATACATGCACAAGTTTGATGATGTGGAAAGTAGATTCTCTTGCTCTCTCTCTAGAAGAAGAAAGAGAGAGGCCTAGTAAAGCCTTAAAAAAGCCTACTCCAGCCTACTAAAAAGTGCCCTATTAAATGCACTTTGTCCCCTTAAACAAAAACAGAATTAAACTTTAATCCCTAAAAATTAGGGATCCTTACAAGGCCCATGCAGGGTTCATTTTTTCCCCTAATGAATATGAAGGATTTCTCAAAATAGGATCAAGAAGAAAATTAAGAAAATAAAGATGATGAAAATGATGTAGAAACCAAAGAAGAAAAAAGAGAAAAACAAGACTTATTGAAGGATGAACAAGATCATGATAAAGAGTAGTGTTTAGAAGAAGTAAAAAAAGAAGAAATGAAATGGAAGTTAATCCATGAAGAAGAAAAAATTTAAAGGAAAAAGTTTACAAAGGATACAAGAGGTATATGTGAGCTTGTGAGGACGCAAGTAGAGTAGTTTATGCTAGCTAGCAAAAACATGATACTATTACGCATTGCTTTAGAACCACAATTTTTCAAGGGAGATAAAATAATAAGTGAATATAACAAAGATCACAAGAAGAAACAAACTGAATTGAGAGACTAAAAAAGAATCACACATTCTTGTCAAAATAAAGTTTTCAAGTTGATGAGAGAAGTGGTGTAGTATAAAAACAAGATTGTATTATTGGAAGAGGAGTTGAGAAAAACTTAGAAAGCATCATGAAAATGGAAGGGGATCTAAAGCATGTGGAGTCACAAAACAGAATCTTATCGGCATCCTATTAGCTACTAAGATAAGCAAACGAAGAAATAATTAAATTGTTGGTGCATGAAGGCACTTCAAGTTGGAAGAAAGTAAAGAAGAGACAAGCCAAACTTAGACTTGAAATGTAGAGATTAAAGCCATTAAAGATCTAGGTTGCATTATTCGTTAATCAACAATTCGTTTATTCATGAATAATTACAGAATTTTGTAACAAGCCCTTATTATTCAATCGAATTATTCGATGCCATGTCAGCTTATTCAGACATGCCCGAATAGTTCTTGCATGGGAATTTGACATTTTCGATCGAAAGCGCTTTCGATCGAAATTTTTTTCGATCAAAAAGCTTTTGATCAAAAACATTTTCAATCAAAAAAATTTCCATCGAATAATATCTTATAATATAATAGAACTATACTCATTTTTCATAAAAGCTACTTTGTTCTTTATGAACTTAAAGTGTCCTAGAGAGAACATGGTATAAATTTTTGCTATATTAAATAATTGAACTATTTTGATTGTTTGACTCAACATTGAATCTTACTTCACAATAGTATATGTATGTGAATTTAAAATCTACTATGATTGATTCTTACTCATTTTTCATAAAAGCTACTATGTCTTTTACGAACTTAAAGTGTTCCAAAGAGAAAAAGGTATAATTTTGTTTTATAAATATAAAATAATTTAAACTATTGTGATTGTTTGACTCAATATTGATTCTTACTTCACAATAGTCTGTGTAAATGTACGTGCATATGATTAGGAATTTAGAATCTATTGTGATTGTCTGGTACAACATTTATTCTTACTTCACAATAGTATGTGTAAGTACATGTGCATATGATTAGGAATTGAAAATCTATTGTGATACATTAAATTTATTATTGAAAGATGTAGGTAGATTATGTTTGATTCAACATTTATTCTTAATTCATAATAGTATATGTATGTGTGTGTATGAGTATGTGTATGCATATGAGTGTATAATTGTGAATAAAAAATCTATTGTGATTGTCTGACTCAATATTGATTCTTACTTCACAATCATCTATGTAAATGTATGTGCATTTGATTAGGAATTTAGAATCTATTGTGATTGTCTGATACAACATTGATTCTTACTTCACAATAGTATGTGTAAGTGTACGTGCATATGATTACGAGTTTAAAATCTATTGTGATACATTAAATTTATTATTGAAAGATGTAGGTAGATTATGTTTGACTCAATATTGATTCTTACTTCATAATAGTATATGTATGTGTGTGTTTGAGTATGTGTATGCATCTGAGTGTATAATTGTATATGAAAAATCTATTGTGATTGTCTGGCTCAATATTGATTCTTACTTCACAATAATCTATGTAAGTGTTTGTATATATGATTAGGAATTTAAAATATATTTTGATTATTTTACTCAATATTGATTCCTATTTGACAATAGTATGTGTAAGTATATGTATGGGTAAATGTATATGTGTGTATGATTGAGAATTAAAATCTATTGTGATTGTTTGACTCAATAATGAGTTTTACTTCATAGTAGTATGTGTGATTGTATATGGGTGTATGATGGAGAATTAAAGTCTATCATAATTATTTGACTCAACATTGATCGAAATATCTTATTTGATATTGATTTATTGTAGGGAAAAGAATGGTCATATGTGATTGTTCATCAAGAGGGTAAAACAATATCCACAATACAACGCAAATGTTGTGGACATCATTATGTATGAAATGCAACTCAAATAAAAGAGCATCATTTTAGTATAGGTAATAATGTGGGAGGCAGTGAAATAATTAGGGGCGAATATTAGCCCAATGGTGAATATTTAGAGAAAATGTTAAATTTTTGCTATATTTAGTCATCTAGAAACTTTTAAAAATAGCCCTATTTTCAACAAACCCTAACTTCTCTGTAGTTTCAGATTCGCCTTTTGTGCTATGCATGCGAGCTCTTGGAGTCTTCAGTTTTGCCACTGTGCTATACGCACGAGCTCTTGCAATTTGCAAGCAATATGGGAAAGGGAAAATAATGGTCATATGTGATTGTTCATCAAGAGGGTAAAACAATATCCACAATACAATGCAAATATTGTGGACATCATTATGTATGAAATGCAACTCAAATAAAAGAGCATCATTTTAGTACAGGTAATAATGTGGGAGGCAGTGAAATAATTAGGGGCGAATATTAGCCCAATGGTGAATATTTAGAGAAAATGTTAAATTTTTACTATATTTAGTCATCTAGAAACTTTTAAAAATAGCCCTATTTTCAACAAACCCTAACTTCTTTGTAGTTTCAGATTCCCCTTTTGTGCTATACATGCGAGCTCTTGAAGTCTTCAGTTTTGCCACTGTGCTATACGCACGAGCTCTTGGAGTCTTCCGTTTCGCACTGTGCTATATGCGCGAGAAGGTACGAGAGAGAGGAGTCGGATGCTCTGGCTACAGGTACCCGACCAGGTACGAGAGAGAGAGAGAGAGGGGGTTAAAGAGAGGGTTGAGATAGCGCAAAGAGCACACACAGAGAGAAATTGATATGCGCCTCCTTAGGAGGAGCAAAACATTGCTTGGTAGGTCAATGAGGCCAATCATGCAAATAAAATTGACGACGAAGGAGTCCGTATCAAAGGACATGAATGCTTTATGGATAACGCATGTGTATGCATGGAGCTTTGTGTGCATGCACTTGTATCGATATGAAGGTCGATTGACAAGGAGCACGTGATGGTGCTAGAGTGCCTATTTACCTTGCCATAGTGCTTGAGTATTTGGTTGCGGAGGTTCTGGAGTCGACTGGTCCAAACATAGAAAGAAGGCAGAGGGCAATGCTTCTTGAAATCGTCATCTCTTTTGTTCAGTGTTCTTTTGGTTGACATCACATCTCAAAATTCCCTGCTTTGGCAAACAAGGGATGCATGTTGCGCACTATTAGTATGATCGATAAACTTGAATTCTATTACCTACAGCAGTAAATGATGTACTTAAAGCGCTTATGAATTGATGGTGTTCTTGCAGCTATTGTTTGAGTCATTTTAGAACCTTGTTCTTCTAATCCTTTCCTACAGGAGGTAAGAGTTTTGTCTGATGAAGGGTTGTAGGACACTGACTCTTGTGCAAGGGATTTTCAATCTGTATCTGACATGCTTATTGCATGTCAAAATCTTATGTAGAACAGGAACATTTGATAGTTTGCGATGTTGCCTTTGCCACATGCTAGCACAGACTTCGTAGACTGTTTTCATACACTGGATTTAGTGGGGTGGGAAGTGATGGCTTAATTCTGCGCGATATACTTTCCACTTGGTTTGCCTATATGTGATCACTGATGATTGCATGCATGCCTGATTCATTATGCCATACTTGATTTACGATAAATAAAATTGACATAAGAACAATATTGTGTAGCATTCCTAAGTTAGCACAGTGAGTAATATGTTTTCCTCTTTAGTTACAACTCTGTTGATCCATTCATGAAGGTCACATGTATTCTTTAGTGAGCGAACTTATTTTTCCACTTGAATTGTGTACATCCTCATTTCACTTTGTCTTTGTTAAAAAAAAAATGAAAACACCTGAATGTTCTTTAGTTTCCTAGCTAAACATTTTCTTCTGAACAAAACATGTGATTGTATGTGGATATGTGTTTGTTCGTTCATGAGCATGTACGGCTTCATGTGTTTGTATATGTATGCATGTGGGCAAGTGTGCATTTATAATTACATTCTGTACTAGTTGTAGACCTATGTGTAATGTGGGTTTTTATTTTTTATTTTATTTATTACGTGAGTGTATATATTTCTAAGTGTGTGTTGATGTGTATTCTAGATATCCTTCTTTGTGTGTGCGGATATCTATATGCACGTATATGAATGTGCTTCATATATGGGATGCATGTCCATATTTATGTGCTTATGCATGCATATGTATTATAGTGTGTGCATATTGTAGCATATGTGTGTGTTATGGGTGCATCATATGAATGATTGGTGCATCTGCATTTATGAGTATGATTTAATTTTAAAGTGCATGTGCATGTATGAGATAGGTGTGTGCAAGTATGCATGAGGTAGTTGCATGTATGCATGTGAGATATAAGTATATGTGTGAGTATGCATGTGTGCATACATGTGAGAGTGTGAGTGCATGTAAGCATACATAAGTGAGTGCATGCATATGTAAAGATGCATGTATGTATGTGAATGTATGCATGCATGTATGAAAAAACATGTATGTGTATGTTTTATCTTTTTGAGTGTAGCTTGCAGTTGTTGTGGCAGTCGATATCATCTTGCTTCAAATAGCTCGGAGTTTGCCATCCTCTCAATATATCGTCAATGTTTTTAATGGGAATAATCAACCATCAGGTATGTACTCAACTCCCTTCAAGTAATCTCTCTCTCTCTCTAAATATATAATATATATAATTTGTATATATTGTATATATGTGGTAGGTAAAGGGTGTAAGATGCCACATTGATTTTCCATCCGGAAAAAAAAAGATGTGTAGGTAATAATGAAATTTTATGTTTAGGATATTCTGATCATGTCTGCAAAATTTTATAGCAATAAGTGTTTACATTCTCTCTAGAAAGTTGTCGCATGAGATTTGTATGTTAATTTTGAGCATGAAGATGAAGGAATCTGAAAAAGTGTTGTATGAGAGAAAGGTAGAGTACTCATAGTAGAAAAACTTTACCTGATTGAATTTTTTGTAGTTCCTATGTTATATGTCTCATTTGGTTCCATGAAGATAGTTTAATGAAGAGATTTTTCATGTTTTTTTCATCTCTAAAGAATTTTTGATTTTGCAGGGCCCAAAAGTGATATCTGGAAGCAGATTTGGACCTGAGGCATCTCTAACACTAATGTATAGATTTAAGAACTGAATATTTTTGTCTCTCACAAGCTCAAGCGGATTCCTCACCGTTTTTGAGTTACACGGCTTGGAAAAGTGCCATTTTCCAACACTTAAAAAAAAAAAAGAACCCTTTATTCATTCATCTTATTCATGTTCGCAGATTTAGAAAACGCACATGCGTATATAGGTTATTTTTGGGTGATTGACGTGTGTGTGTGAGTGCATTGCAGAGATCACCTCTATTTTGCAGGTACGATTCTTGATGGTGGACATGAAAAGTAGATGCATGGGTGGTCTGGAAGTCTTGCATGAGACATGCGAAAAGATGCTATCTTGGAGCATGCGGATTCTAAAAGTCCGGGTCTAGGAAGGCGTGATTGTTCGTGCGCTGGCGAAAGGTGGAGATCCAAAAAGAGGAAGACTGAGAGATAGAAAAGGAGGATGGTCGTGCAGTCATTACGATCATTTTTCGGCTTCTGGAATTGCGATTGAGATTGAGATTGTGATTGTGATTGAGATTGTGATTGAGATTGAGATTGGGATTGAGATCAACTCGGGGGTGGTCAGGTGGATAGGGCTCCACATTGAAGCTATCTGATATATTTTGTAACGAAGATCAGTACTACTTGTAAATCTGCATAGATAATAAGATTCTCTCTCTTCTTGTTCAGCGTGTACTCTGTTTTCCTTCTTTATATCTTGTGGTGTCGAGGCCTACTATTCTGTGTGGGATTGTGATTCAAGATTAGGAGACTTGTTACAAGTGGTGTCAGAGCAGAGTTGGATTCTGGGACAAGATGCAGGCTTTGAAGAAGAAGATAGAAGAACAAGAGGAGCTTATCCGTAGATTGAATGTAGAATTACATAAAGAAAGATCCAACAAACAAAAAGAGGGTACTGCAAATGCTTCCACGGACCTCAATGATGAAGGTGGTAATGGTGCAGGTACATCAAACGCACGTAGAGCTAAACGGCAACGTGAACCCGAAGAGGACGATGATGCGGGTGAATCTGCACTTAAGCAAGTGTTTAAAAGAGCAAAATTAAATGAATTTGATGGTGAGAAGAAAACCGGAGAGGATGTTGAAGCATGGATTGAGGAACTTGAAGATTTCTTTGACCTGCACGTATTTAGTGAGGAATCAAAAGCAAAGGTGGCAATTCTGCATCTATGAGGAGTCGCAAAACTGTGGTGGAAATCATACATACAGACAAGAACACGTGAAGGTCTGATCCTCTGGAAAGAGTTTCGAGAGCAAGCATAGAATCGTTATTGCTCTCCACATTATCCAATGGAAAAGAAAATGGAATTCTACTCCATTAGGGAAAAAAATAAACCCTGCATGGGCCTTTTGGATTAAGGAGTGATTAGTGATGGACCAATGAGAGGAGGGTGGTGGACACAGTCTATAGCCTATAAATCACTAGGCTGAAGGGGGATGAGGGGACATGATTCCCCTATGTTCAGGTTTTGCCTCTAGAGAGAGAAAGGAATCTCGTAACTTACTTGGGCCCAAAAATTCAAAATTTTCAAAAAATTATAAAACTCATCATAACACCATTTGATGGTCCCCCAACCACTTTTTAGGATCAAAAGTGCTATTTTTGGGTTCTAAATCAAAATCCATGCATGAACTGAAGTGAAAAAAGTGACTTTTTCAAAAATAACTCAAAATGCAACTTTCTCCTTCCAAAACCTCACATTTTCATACCCAGGTCCCAAAAAGTCATCTCTTTCCACTACTTTCTCTCCCTAGCACACCATTGCAGCTCCTGCATCTCCATTTCTTTCTCTATGCATCATCTTCTTTGAAGTCCTACTGTCACTTCCATAGCCTGATCTCCAATCGAGAAACCTAAATCTCATAGACGTCCAAAAGATGAGGCTATCGCGATAAAATGTCACAATATCAAAGCTCCAGAAGGATTTTGGTTAGGACAAGAGTTCTGCAAAGGTGCATGGGTGTACATGCAACCCTCTGGTGTTGGTCCTCACCGTGTGAGAGATCGTGGAAACTTGGATCTTCATTGGAAAGGGAAGTTACTAGGCTTCAAAAAGCTCAAAAATGGTGAAACTGTTGCCATTGTACAACATGTGTTCACAATGTCAACCATGAAATTGGAAAACTCAAACAAAATGAGATATCCTATCAACTGTAAGTATTACTCATTGACTTTTGTCCAAATTTCATAATATACCTAGCTAAGTTGTGTAGTTTTTTGTTGTAGACATATTTCCTTTTACCTTGGTGGAAGAACAACCACTTCATAGTCTTAGAGGTACTTTCCAAGCATTGCATGCAGATGTTGGGTCGATAGTCTTTCCACAAGCCCATCCTGCTCAGCTATTACGTGAGAGAGTTTTCTTTTACACACATACATATGTTGTACCCTCTTCATCAAATGATTTTGGCAAGTTAGAGATGATTAAGGTAGATTCTCTCTTAAAGCTCGAGTGGCCGCAACTTGATGTATGGACATTAACATCTTTGAAGCATAAGATGGTGATGGACATACACAACTCTTTCGAATTTACAAGAGTTTCAAGATCTATAGGATTACATTGGTGTGTTCCTGTTCATTGTTTTGTACATTTATTTCAGATATTCACAATTCTAGAGACTTCAACAATGTTCATGTTAAAAGATATCACGTATGAGCAGGTAGAGGGTTTGCTAGGTGAAAATTGAGGACTTGTAGAAGGATGCACCAAAGGGGATAGATACATTTGTAAAATTGGTGCAACAGGCATAGGATTTTGATACTTGAAACATCGTACTTCATTTTACATTAGATTCTATTATGATCGTTGGGTGTGTAAACTTGGTGAATGGATACCATTACAAAGTTCTGAGGGTGTTTTAATTTCATCTGAAATTAAGATAAATCTACCCAACAATGAAATGGAAGTTATTTCAATAAATCACTCATTGGACTCTTGCCAACGTGAGAGAACATCTAGTAATCATGGGATTTGAGGATCTGGATCAATCAAAGTTCAGAATACAAGGGCATAAGGTAAGTAGCATATGGTATTTCTTCTTTTGTTTATACAAATTCTTACACTCAAATATGTTCATTTAAAGTTTTCTATTTGTCTGTAGATTGGAAAGAGGTTGGAGGATAAAATTAAAGTCCTCCTTGAATGGAGTGTGGATGGAACTCAACTTTCATTGTCATAGCTCAAGAACTATTTGAGTGCTACAGTGTACACACAACCTATGTTCCATTTATAATCCTACATCTGCAACAACGTATTTAACATGCAAGACATGTAGCATGTAAAATTTTTTGATCTCAATACGATGTACAATTTGCCAAATCTTTGGTTTTTCCAATGGCAATTTATTATAATTTTAAAGTTCTGAGAATTTATTTTTTCTATTGTGTTGTCGTGTATCTTATTCTGGTTAATGATTCTGTTCAATCTTTTTATGAGCAAAAGTTTTTTTTCTGAGAGTTCTTTGCATGATTGTTTTATTTGAAGGTATCAGTTTTAGTTTTAAAATGGGTCCCACTCACTTTAAAATTTTGAAACTACTATAAAAGCAACCCTTATTCTCTCATTTCTCACTTTTGCAACCAAGAAGAGCTACAATCACTTGCAGAGTACGCACACAAGCTAGCATCGCGCGCAATGGCTGTCGCATCCTCCAGTACCCTGCAACCTAAACGTCCACGTGAACTCTTCAATGAGTTCTTGGAATCAACTGAGTTCAAACGTCAAAACCACTTGTATGATCTACTGTCTAGAGTCCCTGATCTAGACGAAACAATTCAACTGAACTCTAATGTGCTCAAGGAAATCATAGAGTTCCTTGAGTACTACATCTTGCGTTTCTCTATAGAAATACCGCCTTATGAGGGTAAATGGGTTCCATGTGACCTTCTACTCTACATACACAGAGGCGATGAAGCCTTCATGAAGCGCCTTAAGCGCTTCATGGCAATTGCTAAAACTACAGGGCACTTACTAGATGACTCTGTGCCATTAGTAAAAAAAACTTAACAAAAAGAAGAGGATGGGTACAAAGTACCTATCCTACATTGCAACAACATATTTTATTATTAATGAGGAGCCCAGACCTACACCTGTTGAGCTCCCCAACCTTGTCACTGGTGGTTTTGTTAAGGAGAAGAATGAGCCTCAACTAGAGGCCATAAATTTTGCCAAAGAAAGCATTACAATCCACCAAGAATTTCCTGGTGGTGTTGAGGATAAACTACGTGCGCAATCAAGCATGGAGGAGGCCCCCCCTTCAAATCTCAACCCCTCTGAGCCCACATTACCAGAGGTGGAACTTGAATATCTCTCCAGCATCGTTTTGGATGGAGAGGAATTTATTTTACTTCATGACATTGAGAAGGCATTCGGTCTACATCTAGATGAATGCTTGAGTATTTTCTCCACAATGTCAGATGTTCCACTTGACAACACATCTGACATACTTGAAAAGAAGTCCATCCCACTTGGGGATTCTGTGGCAGACACCATAGCAATGGTGTGTGTTGATATTTTAAATGATGACTACAATTCTACTACGGAGGAGGAGTTCAGTGCAGCACGGGAGAGGATACTGAAGCAAAAAATTCCTACATCCCCTGTAGCAGAGTAGAGTGGCATGGCCCACTCTAGCATTGATCTTGATGCCCCTGGAAGAGGGGAGGAAGAAGACAAGCTTCATGATGTAAGTGGTAATTGAATTAAATAAATCGATAATTTAAGTTAACATTGTAAGAGCTTGAATTCTCATTTGTTCTTAACAGGAAGCAATTGAGCTCGACAAGTTCGCAGCAAGGTCTGGTGGGGATTGAGCTTCTCGTGGGAGTGGTGCATCCTTGGCAAAATACATCGGAAAGTTGCCAAAGGATGATTTTGTTATCATACACAAAGACTACAGTCCGGATGGGCACTTCATGACTTGGTGCTTGAATGTCCTTAGCAAGATTTTGTGTTTATTTACAATTACCCAAGGCACTAATTGTGTCATTTTGGTTAGGAAATCCTTAGTTGTAACTACATTAGGACTTAATTTTAGAGGAAAAGTATTAGGGCGAATAGGTATCGCCATGGGTCTTGGAATGCAAGACCCCCATGTAATATCAAGATCTCTATTGACTTACCAGCTGCCTCAATCTCTACAAAGGAGAAAGAAAGTTGTAGAGAAATTGAAGGCAGCTCAGAAAATGATGTAATGTCTTGATAATACAAACTTTTTTTTTCATCATTTATCTAGTTCTGTATATGAATGTGCTAAAAAATTGAACTTATCTTCTCTCCACAAATTGTATCTAATTGGGGGTCTTTGTATTGTCCTTTGGTCCTTTGTCTAATTAAATGCATAAAAAAGGCCAAAAAAGCCCCAGCCACAGAAACGCGGGAAATAGCCCTGCAAAATTTTTGCAAGGCTGTTAACCGCGTTTCTGTGGCTGGGGCTTTTTTGGCCTTATCTAGTGTGTTTAGGTGCTACAAAACATAGGAAAGTATGTAATTCTAGATTTTCACTTGGTTTTGGTAGAATGAGGACCAAAGATTACCAGTAGGGTATAAACTCAGCTTTAACTAGATAAAGATCTCATCCATACCTTTTATGCATACAATAATTACCTTTAGGGTATAACCTCTTAATAACTAGACCATTGCATCTCTACCATATGTTTTATGCTTACAAAAGACCAAATATTGCAAAAAAAAACCCCAGCCACAGAAACGCGGGATTTAGCCTTACAAAAATTTTGTAGGGCTGAATCCCACATTTCTGTGGCTAGGGGTTTTTTGGTATGAAAAGGACATGTTGCACATCAATAGGTAGAAAAGGAACATATCTAGTCACAAAACAATAGGCAAGTGCATGCATGTTTAACTGAATCCATATATAACTGACTGAAAGAGAGAGAGAGAGAGAGTGAGAGAGAAAAAAGAGACAAAGAATATAAGTCAAAACAACATTTTCTATTATCCATTGTATTACATCACAAAGTAGCCTATCATAGGGTATAATATACACATCATGGGTTATTTCCTCTAATTCTTCTTGCTAGATGAATGTCCTTCGGTTGTATGGTTACTCTCTTGGCATGGATAGCACAGAGGTTAGAGTCCTCAAGCATGGAGATGAGGTAGGCCTCAGCTGCCTCTTGAAGTGCTTCAAGTGCTATCCCTTGTATTCTTAGACCTGCTTGGTAGCTTTGTAGTTCCTCTTTCACTACCCTTGCAAAAGCTCTTCGTGGTATGAGTAGTTCAATGGACTTTTGGTAGTGTCGTATCTCTGCAAAAGCCCTGTAGTGCTTCCTTCATCTTTGTGGAGCTCTTGTGTTGGGAGGTATGTTTGGCTGGCGTTGAGGTCGACGTCATGGTTGATAGTTTTTTTTTCTTCGATGTACACGATGTGAGGGCCCAGCTTCATCTTGCACATTTTGTTGTTGATGTGGTTGTTGACTTTGCTCTCTTTCCTCCTCTGTTGGTATTTGCCCTTGTCCTTGTGGAAGTGTCTTACCTCCATGTGTCACCCTATGGCTCGTTGGAATTTGCATATCATTCCATGGTGGTTGATTGCTGCTTTCCTCCTTCGGGGATGACTCTTCTTCGCTCTCTGGTACACTCCTTCTGATCAACTTTTGTTTGGGTCTTGATTTGATGGGTGTCCTTGTTGGTGGTTCATCATCTGAAATGGACTCTAATCGTCCTGGAGTGTAATACTCTTCTCTATTGGACAATTCATTTTCTCACACTGAATGGCTCCCAGGTGGTGTGCCATCGTGTGACACAGGCACAGATGTGCTCTGGGAACCACTTCGAGGTCTTTGGGGGGGTTGCATCCATGGTGGGCATTGTGTCCCTAGATGAGGGCTAGGAAAGAAGACGCGATCTTTCCTTGCAGTTTGCTTGGTGCGTGCCATTCTCTTGAGTTGCAAAAAGTGTGAAATGAAGTGAGTTCTCTCTAATTATAGAGTGTTTTAAAAAATTGTTTGTTCACACTAGAATGGACAAAACGTGTTTAAAACCATACAGAATATTATATATTAAATAATAACACATTGAAATAAAGATTACAATATTTATAGGTATTACCACATAATGGGAAATAACGAATTCACTTTACTTCCAAGTTGAGCCTTCTCGTTGTCTCCTTGCACGCCACTGAGCATGATGAAGAGGACCTAACGATGACTTCCATTTCTCACTGGCAATGTTGTGTTGCATCGTTCTTGCAAGTTTTGCCAATTTTGAATCCCTAAGTCGTTCCACAAAAAACTTTCTCGAGAATGTAGTGCAGTAAAACCAATTAAACATCTCCTCCATGTAGTTTGATTGCATTGGGCCACCACCGGTGTCGGGTGTTTTTGAAGTAGACACCCCTCGCTTTGTAGTGTGACTTTTCCATTCCTTGGGTACTAAAAATCTCTAATGTCCCATATCGATGCATCAAAAAAGCTCCATGTGCAAACAAAATATGACAAAAATTGTTAAGTACATTGGAAAAAGGTAAGTGCAATGAACACTTGTAGAAGAAGATTACACTTACAATGTAGTGTGTTATATTGCTCTCTCCCCAAGATTGAATGAAACACTTGGTGAACTCCACTTATGTTTCTTGAAACATTTTACGTTGAATAGCACTAGACCTAGTCAGACCCATTAAGCCTACCAACTTATCAAAGCTCGACCAAAATTTCTTTCTCTTATTACAAACATCAACTTGAGAGTCATTGTCTGTTGTGATCATGCATAGGTCTTTCCACAGCTCATAACGTTCATTATTTTGAGTGCTAGTACCTCTTCTAAAAAATGTCTTGCTTTATTCCCTGTCATTGACACTTGTTGCAGGCTATCTTGAGATTCTCCAACTTTCTTAACAACTAGGGTTACATTTCCACCATAACAACCAATTGAATTAAGAAGTTCCTCCAATTTCTTTATAGCTTGAATGGATTTATCAACTGGCTTCATGGCAAATGTGTATTCTATATGGAGCTTCAATAGTCTATCAAAAATTCTCATGAAGGCATGCAAGGTGCAAAAGTGGACATTGACTAAAGGGAATGGAATAACGGGATTCCAATCCTTATCTGACATGTCACGATCAGGTGTACCTAACATGGGATACCTCATTAAAGGTGTATCCCATTCAGCAGATGGAGTTGCATCTGTGTCATCAACTAAATCATCTATGTTGTTTTGTTTTCTCTTTGTTTGTTTATAACCTCGTGTGCAATATGGACAAGGATAGAGAGTAGATGCACCTTGTTTGCACCCTAACATGCATTTGATAGTCTTTAAGTCTCCACCTAAGTGCCACTCTACTTCAAAATCACCAAGGCTTTCTACATTGATTTTGGCACCATGAATTTGAGAAGTTATCACCTCTGTGATCCATGGGGTCCTATTGAAAATCCATGTAAGAACATCATTGGATTCTTTAGGTACTTCAATAGCACCTAACCACCATATATCTTTCTCGGATTGGACACTATATGTAAAGTGATGGGTAGATTCTTCACTATCATCAATAATAGCATGGGCCATAGCTTCGTTCATGAGTGTCACACTAAGTCTCTCCATACGGCGTCCCTTTATGATTTGACATTTGTCTAGCTTCAATACAAACTTGAGTTTGGAACCACAATCTACATCAAATAACAAACATTATATTATTAAAAATACTATGAATGTCATTATCAAAACAATGGATATACCTTGAAGTGTGGATTTGTAAAATTTAAGCATTTCCTTTTGAAGCCTCTCCAAATTGACAAATATGTTGTACTTTGTGTAGATGAATCCCTTTCTAGATGTGTTTTTCAACTCTTTCTTTGATGTAGATGAATGATAAATGGATGCAGGCATAACATCTTCTATATGCAGGTAATTGGCAAGAGTATTGGCTACATCCTCATTGGTCATCTTCTTCGTCAGAGATACCTTGTAAGGGCATGGAAAAATGCTCTGGAAAATACCTTTGTTTTGTAGAGCCTGCTTCAAAAGATTGTACAATGCAGTGTACGCTCTAGTACTAACACCTGCTTCATCACATACTATCTGTACCTCACTAGGACTAATAATATCTTCTAAGTTGCCCGCAAAATCTTTAACCACTTGGGTTTTGATGTGATTTCCTATTGGTGAATCCAAAATCATAAGCACATGTTTGTTGCTAAGACAAGAATTCAGAAACTTCAATTGATCCTCCATTGTTGAGGAAGCACTCACATCTTCAACAAATGACTTGCACAAGAAGAATCTCAATCTAAAAGTCTTTTAACATAACTAAACAAAGGAAATACATATCTAAGTGCGTAAACACGTCGCTTCCGTGCTCCACCACTAGTTGAAAGAGCTTGAAAGGATGATAATGGTCGTTTCCTAAATCTCATCCCAAGTGGAGTATCTTTTAGTTGTGTAAGATTGGCTTTTAACTTTGTAATTGTGCTCTCCTTTTCTTCAAAATCTTGTTGGAGTCTATTATTGTGCTCATCCAAAGATTTGATAGCACTTTCTAAAGTGTGTATAGCACTCTCTAAACTGTGTATCTTGAAATGGTTGTGATGACATTGTTGCATCCAATAATTTGCTATAGATGTAGAATGGTTAGACAATCGCTTGCAATAGCCTAGCAATCCATCTTCACCGCAACCAAGGAATTGTAGAAATGTGGAGATACTATGGAATCTAGGATGAACATTAGCCATTGGATCCAAGGGATACAAAGCACCATGGACCCAAAGATCAATATTCTTCTCTCTAGCTGCACGTCGTGCATTTTGAGAATCTATGTCATTGCTACCTCTAGTTGTTGGTGCAAATTCTGTAGGAACACAAACATGTACACTCTTTGAGTGAGGAGCACGCGCTCGTGCTGGTGTCATGTTTGTAATACATGTGAGCACCATGATGTTCCAAAACTCTAGCACCGAATGGGAAGAAGCACAGAGATGGCTGGAATGGCTAGTATAGTAGCTGTGTGCAAGAAAAAAAGTGTGTTTTGGTATGTGGATAGGTCAAAATGACTTTTTTCAGTATGTTAGAGGGAAAATGAGTTTTTTTTCAAAAATTCATGTTTTGGGGCAACCAAAGTTACGAGTTTCATGATGTGGCACTTAACTTTTGGAGGGATTTTGAAAAGTATGTTTTTTAAGTATTTTTTATAAAAATAAGACTAAAAAAATTAAGTTCTGACATATACATAAAAGTATGGGCCATTTTGAATAAAGAATAGCTGAAAAAGAGACTTTTTCAGAAAACTCATTTTTTATTCATAAAGATGGACGGATTTGATGAGGTGGAAAGTGGTTTTTCTCTCTCTCTATGTGTAGAAGAGAGAGAAGGTCCTAGATCAGCCTAAAAAAAGGCCTCCTTCAGCCTACCAAAAAGTGCTCTATTAAATGCACTTTGTCCCCTTAACAAAGTACAAGATTAAGCCTAATCCCTAAAAATTAGGAATCCTTACAAGGCCCATGCAGGGTTCACTTTCTTTCCTAATGCTTTCAAGCAGTATGAGGATGATAAGTATAACTTGTCTATTGACGAATATAAGGAGAAACTTTTGCGTTTACATAAGTATGAACTAGAAGTTTCTGGAGATGCCCTGAAAAGCAAGTTTATTGAGGGTTTGCAAGAAGAGCTTCGCTATCAAGTAAAGGGGTCCGGATGTGTAGATTTTCTTGATGCGGTTGCAAAAGATAAAAACTTTGAGAAGGTGGAGAAGTTTACCACGAAAAAGGCATCCAAATCAAGCTTGATCTCAACAGGACATCGACCCCCAAGACCTATTTCAATAAATCAGAATGCACAGAGATCGAGTAACTCTATTAACGGTCAAGGAGGAAAAACTAAGCCGATGCAAATGGATACACTTAAGAAGCAAGAAGTTGTGCACTGGCAACGTGATTCTGATTTCTTGGAGCGAGCAAAAAGACGGGGACTTTGTTTTCAATGTGGAGAACAAGGACATCGCACTTTTGAATGTCCAAACAAGGCCATCAACCGTTCTATGCAAGCAAAGATAGCTCATCTACAGGAAGAAAACATGACAATTAAGGAAGCGGATGATCAAGCTAAGTGTTCTAGCCCGAGACTTCAATGCATGAAAACTTCTTCTCATTCAAGGGCATCGGTGATTAGGATTATGGGGGACATATCCTCATGTAAGGTTAGTTTCTTGATTGATTTGGGTAGTACAAATTGTTTCCTTTCACTTAAGATGGCAGAAGCTTTACGGTTGCATATTGAAATGCAGACTAAAAGACCTGTACAGATGGCTAATGGTAGGATACACTATACTCAAGGCTGTATTGAGAATCTTGATTTTACGTTAGGAGAACATAAGTTTTTGGGTACCTTCCATGTAATTGAAATGAGAGAATGTGATGTAATCATCGAAATGGACTGGTTAGTTCATAACTGTGTCGTGATTGATTGTGAAAGCGGGATCCTTACTTTGAAAATAGAAGGGAAGGAATATCGCTTTGCAGGCAAGTGTAGTTCAAGTTTTTCTCCTATCTCTGCAATAAAGTTAATTAGGGGTATTCGACAGGGTTGTGAGACATATTTGGTTTATGTGCATGACCTCCACGAGAAGAAGAAAGAAGAGGAAATACCTGAATATGTTAGAAACTTTTAGATGAGTACACAAATGTATTTCCTGATGATCTACCAGGCATGCCTCCTCCTATGAAAATTGACCATGCTATAGACCTTTATCCAGGAAGTGAGCCTTATTCCAGAGCACCTCATAGATTCAATATTGATAAATTGAAAGAGTTGAAGCTCCAACTGGATGACCTATTGAAGAAGGAGTTGATAAGACCTAGTGTTTCACCTTGGGGAGCACCTGTTTTGTTTCAAAAAAAGAAAGATGGTTCATACAGACTTTGTATCGACTATAGGGGATTGAATAAGAAAACCATTAAGAACAAGTATCCACTGCCACACATAGATGAACTACTGAGTCAATTGAGTGGTGCCACAGTATTCACTAAATTGACTTAAGATCTGGATATCATCAAATTAGAGTAAAGTCTGAGGACATACCCAAAACTGCTTTTAGAACACAATATAGTCATTATGAGTTCACAATTTTACCTTTTGGATTAACAAATGCTCTTGCAACATTTATGTGTTTGATGAATAATGTGTTTCATGAATATCTTGATGAATTTATATTAGTTTTTCTTGACGATATTTTTGTGTATTCTAAGGATGATGATGAACATGCATTGCATCTCAGGAAGAATTTACAAAAACTAAGAGAGCATAAACTATATGGTAAGATGAGTAAATTTTTTTTTGCAAAAGAGGAAGTGACTTATTTGGGGAGAGTTATTTCTAAGGAAGGGATTCATATAGATCCTGAGAAAGTTAAAAGCATAGTTGACTGGCCTACACCCAAATGTGTGAGAGATGTGAGAAGCTTCCTTGGTTTAACACAATATGAGAGGGCACACATTAGGGAGTTTTCTCGGATTGCAAATCCTCTTACTGAATTGACAAAGAAAAATAGAGAGTTCACATGGAACGATGAGTGTCAAAATGCGTTTGACGATATTAAAACAGAAAGTTATCAAAAATTGTGTGCTAAAGATACCTGAGTTAGGGAAACCTTTTATTGTTGCATGTGATGCTAGTGGAAGCCAAATTGGATGCATACTTTCACAAGAAGGGAGAATAGTGGCTTATGAGTCAAGGAAATTAAGGAAACATGAATTAAATTATACAACACATGACTTAGATATGCTTGGAGTTGTTCATGCACTTAAACATTGGAGACACTTGTTGCTTGGAGTAAAGATCATCAGAGCCTTACATACATATTTACTCAACCTTTACTTAGCAATAGAAAAAAACGATGGATCCGATTGCTAAGTGAATATGATTTTGATATTAAATACTTAGCAGGAAAAGAAAACAAGGTGGTCGATGCTTTGAGTCGTAAACCCTTATGTAGTTCAATTTCTATTTTATCGTCTGATTTTCATATTGGAAAAGATTTATTTTATGTAGCAATCTTGAAATTTTTGGGTATGAATCCAGGTTCTATGTTTCAAGGAAAATTTCATTTGAGAACTAATGATTTGTATTGTAATTCTCGTTTATGTATTTCTTCAGAATCTGTTTTGAAAGAAAAGATCCTGCATGACAGTCATGATGCACCTTTCTCTGCACACCCTGATTTTTCTAGAACTTCTGCAAAAGTGAAAGCTTCATATTACTGGCCACGTATGAAATATGATATTAAGAGGTATGTGGAAGAATGTTTCAAAATGTCAACACGTTAAGGCCGAATTTAAAAGGAGTCATGGCATGCTACAACCATTAGATGTGCCTGATAAAAAATGGGAATCCATCTCTATGGATTTCATATCAAAGTTGCCTGTGACCAGAAGTGGGCATGATACCATCTTTGTTGTCGTTGACCATCTTACAAAGTTGGCACATTTTCTTCCCATAAGGAAAACTGATACAGCGTTGCATGTTGCTAAACTTTTCATAAAAGAAATTTTTAGGTTACATGGTATACCCAAAAGTATAATTTCTGATAGGGATGCAAGGTTCACATCTAATTTTTGGAAAGCAACATTTCAATCCATAGGAACAGAATTATGCATGAGTACTGCATGTCATCCTCAAACTGATGGTGAGACCGAGAGGGTTAACAGGGTTCTTGAGGATATGTTACGCATGTATGTGAATGACAAGCAAACTAATTGGACTGAATATTTGCCTTTGGTTGAGTATGCATATAATAGTGCATGGCATTCCTCTATTAAGATGACACCTTTTGAAGCAATGTATGGTTATAATTGCTTGCTGCAGCATTCACTTTTTAATTCACAGAATCAGGTTGAAATATCCAAAGAGATGCTTGAAAACATGGATTTGGAGCTAAATAAGGTAAGGAAAAACATGAAAGATGCACAAAAACGTCAGAAATTATATCATGATCTCAAAAAGAGACCCTTGGAATTTAGAACAAATAATCTGGTTTTTTTGAAAGTGAGTCCTTCTAAATCAAATCTGGTTTTAGGCAAAGATCGTCGATTGTCTCCTCGTTATGCTGGTCCTTTCAAAATCTTAAAGAAAGTTGGTTCTGTTGCATATTTACTTCACCTACCTAACACTTTGAAAATTCATCCAGTCTTCCATGTTGGATTACTTAAAAAGTATGTTCCTATTGCTGATCATGTTTTGCAGGACAAATCTAAGTTGAAGGAAGATGCCACTTTTGAGCTCAAACCAGAAGTTATAATGGATAGGAGAATTAGACATATTAGGAATCATGAAATAGTGGAAATTTTAGTAAAGTGGTTTGCATATCCTATTGAAGATTCAACATGGGTTGATTTAGATGAGTTTATGGAACATTATCCTTCTTTCCAACTCTGAGGACAAAGTTCTTAAAAGAGGGGGAGAATTGTAAGATGCCACATTGATTTTCCACCCGGAAAAAAAAGATGTGTAGGTAATAATGAAATTTTATGTTTAGGATATTCTGATAATGTCTGCAAAATTTTGTAGCAAATGTGTTTACATTCTCTCTCTAGAAAGTTGTCGCATGAGATTTGTATATTAATTTCGAGCATGAAGATGAAGGAATCTGAAAATGTGTTGTATGAGAGAAAGTTATAGTACTCGTAGTAGAAAAACTTTACCTGATTGAATTTTTTGTAGTTCCTATGTTTTATGTCTCATTTGGTTCCGTGAAGATAGGTTAATGAAGATATTTTTCATGTTTTTTCATCTCTCTAGAATTTTCGATTTTGCTGGGCCCAAAAGTGATATCTGGAAGCAGATTTGGACCTGACGCGTCTCTAACACTATTGTACAGATTTAAGAACTGAATATTTTTGTCCCTCACAAGCTCAAGCGGATTCCTCACCGTTTTTGAGTTACAGGGCTTGGAAAAGAAGTAATACTGATCTGCCTTCATTCATTCATCTTAAAAAAAAGAAGCCTTCATTCATTCATCTTATTCATGTTTGCGGATTTAGAAAATGCACATGGGTATATATGTTATTTTTGGGTGATTGACGTGTGTGTGTGAGTGCGTTGCAGGGATCACCTCTATTTTCACAGGTATGATTCTGGATGGTGGACATGAAAAGTAGATGCATGGGTGGTCTAGAAGTCTTGCATGAGACATGCGAAAAGATGCTATCTTGGAGCATGCAGATTCTAAAAGTGTGGGTCTAGGAAGGCGTGATTGGTCGTGCATTGGCGAAAGGTGGAGATCCAAAACGACGAAGACTGAGAGATAGAAAAGGAGGATGGTCGTACAGTCATTACGATTCTGATTGAGATTGTGATTGAGATTGAGATTGGGATTGAGATCAGCTCGGGGGTGGTCGGATGGATGAGGCTTCACATTGAAGCTATGTGATATATTCTGTAACGCAGATCAGTACTACTTCTAAATCTGCAGAGATAATAAAATTCTCTCTCTTCTTGTTCTACGTGTACTCTGTTTTCCTTCTTTATATCTTGTGGTGTCGAGGCCTATTATTCTGTGTGGGATTGTGATTCAAGATTAGGAGACTTGTTACAAGTGGTATCACAGCGGAGTTGGATTCCGGGACAAGATGCAGGCTTTGAAGAAGAAGATAGAAGAAATGAAGGAGCTTATCCATAGATTGAATGCAAAATTACATAAAGAAAGATCCAACAAACAAAAAGAGGGTACTACAAATGCTTCCACGGACCTCAATGATGAAGGTGGTAATGGTGCGGGCACATCCAACGCACATAGAGCTAGAGGGCAATGTGAACCCGAAGAGGACGATGATGCAGGTGATTCTGCACTTAAGCAAGTGTTTAAAAGAGCAAAATTAAATGAATTTGATGGTGAGAAGAAAACTGGAGAGGATCTTGAAGCATGGATTGAGGAACTTGAAGATTTCTTTGACATGCGCATATTTAGTGAGGAATCAAAAGCAAAGGTGGCACTTCTGCATCTACAAGGAGTCGCAAAACTGTGGTGGAAATCATACATACAGACAAGAACACGTGAAGGTCTGATCCTCTAGAAAGAGTTTCGAGAGCAAGCAGAGAATCCTTATTGTTCTTCACATTATCGAATGGAAAAGAAAATGGAATTCTACTCTTTCAAGGAGTATGAGGATGATAAGTATAACTTGTCTATTGAAGAATATAAGGAGAAATTTTTGCGTTTACATAAGTATGCACTAGAAGTTTCTGGAGATGCCCTGAAAAGCAAGTTTATTGAGGGTTTGCGGGAAGAGCTTCGCTATCAAGTAAAGGGGTCCGGATGTGTAGATTTTCTTGATGCAGTTGCAAAAGCAGAGAACTTTGAGAAGATGGAGAAGTTTACCATGAAAAAGGCATCCAAATCAAGGTTTATCTCAACATGACATCGACCCCCAAGACGTATTTCAATAAATCAGAATGGACAGAGATCGACTAACTCTATTAACGTACAAGGAGGAAAAACTTAGACAAAGCAAACGGATACACTTAAGAAGCAAGAAGTTGTGCACTGGCAACCTGATTCTGATTCCTTGGAGCGGGCTAAAAGACTGGGACTTTGTTTTTGATGTGGAGAACAAGGACATCGCACTTTTGAATGTCCAAACAAGGCCATCAACTGTTCTATGCAAGCAAAGATAGCTCATCTACAAGAAGAAAACATGACAATTAAGGAAGCGGATGATCAAAGTAAGTGTTCTAGCCCTAGACTCCAATGCATGAAAACTTTGTCTCATTCAATGGGATTGGTGATTAGGATTATGGGGGACATATCCTCACGTAAGGTTAGTTTCTTGATTGATTCGGGTAGTACAAATTGTTTCCTTTCACTTAAGATGGCAGAAGCTTTAGGGTTGCATATTGAGATGGAGACTAAAGGACCTGTACAGATGGCTAATGGTAGGATACACTATACTCGAGGTTGTATTGAGAATCTTGATTTTATGTTAGGAGAACATAAGTTTTTGGGTACCTTCCATGTAATTGAAATGAGAGAATGTGATGTAATCATCGGAATGGATTGGTTAGTTCATAACAGTGTCGTGATTCATTGTGAAAGCGGGATCCTTACTTTGAAAATAGAAGAGAAGGAATATCGTCTTGCAGGCAACTGTAATTCACGTTTTTCTCGTATCTCTGTAATAAAGTTGATTAGGGGTATCCGATAGGGTTGTGAGACATATTTGGTTTATGTGCATGACCTCCACGACAAGAAGAAAGAAGAGGAAATACCTGAATATGTTAGAAAACTTTTAGATGAGTACACAGATGTATTTCATGATGATCTACAAGGCATGCCTCCCCCTAGGAAATTGACCATGCTATAGACCTTTATCCAGGAATTCAGCCTTATTCAAGAGCACCTTATAGGTTCAATATTGATGAATTGGAAGAGTTGAAGCTCCAACTGGATGACCTATTGAAGAAGGAGTTGATAAGACCTAGTGTTTCACCTTGGGGAGCATCTGTTTTGTTTCAGAAAAAGAAAGATGGTTCATATAGACTTTGTATCAACTACAGGGGATTGAACAAGAAAACCATTAAGAACAAGTATCCATTGCCACACATAGATGAACTACTGAGTCAATTGAGTGGTGCCACAGTATTCACTAAAATTGACTTAAGATCGGGATACCATCAAATTAGAGTAAAGTCTGAGGACATACCCAAAACCGCTTTTAGAACACGATATGGTCATTATGAGTTCACAATTTTGCCTTTTGGATTGACAAATGCTCCTGTAACATTTATGTGTTTGATGAATAATGTGTTTCATGAATATCTTGATGAATTTATATTAGTTTTTCTTGACGATATTTTTGTGTATTCTAAGGATACACCCAAATGTGTGAGAGATGTGAGAAGCTTCCTTGGTTTAGCACAATATGAGAGGGCACACATTAGGGAGTTTTCTTGGATTGCAAATCCTCTTACTAAATTGACAAAGAAAAATAGAAAGTTCACATGGAACAATGAGTGTCAAAATGCGTTTGACGAATTAAAACAGAAAGTTATCGAAAATTGTGTGCTAAAGATACCTAAATTAGGGAAACCTTTTTATTGTTGCATGTGATGCTAGTGGAAGCCAAATCGGATGCATACTTTCACAAGAAGGGAGGGTAGTGGCTTATGAGTCAAGGAAATTAAGAAAACATGAATTAAAATTATACAACACATGACTTAGAAATGCTTGGAGTTGTTCATGCACTTAAACATTGGAGACACTTGTTTCTTGGAGTAAAGTTTGAATTGGGAACAGATCATCAAAGCCTTAAATACATATTTACTCAACCTTTACTTAACAATAGACAAAAACGATGGATCCAATTGCTAAGTGAATATGATTTTGATATTAAAAACTTAGGAGGAAAAGAAAACAAGGTGGCCGATGCTTTGAGTCGTAAACCCTTATGCAGTTCAATTTCTGTTTTATCCTCTGATTCTGATATTGGAAAAGAATTAAAAGAAAATTTATTTTATGTAGCAATCTTGAAATTTTTGGGTATGAATCGAGAATCTATGTTTCAAGGAAAATTTCATTTGAGAAATAATGATTTGTATTGTAATTCTCGTTTATGTATTTCTTCATAATCTGTTTTGAAAGAAAAGATCCTGCATGACTGTCATGATGCGCCTTTTTCTGCACACCCTGGTTTTTCTAGAACTTATGCAAAAGTGAAAGCTTCATATTACTGGCCACGTATGAAATATGATATTAAGAGGTATGTGGAAGAATGTCTGAAATGTCAACACGTTAACGCCGAACTTAAAAGGAGTCCTGGCATGCTACAACCATTAGATGTGCCTGATCAAAAATGGGAATCCATCTCTATGGATTTCATATCAAAGTTGCCTGTGACCAGAAGTGGGCATGATACCATCTTTGTTGTCGTGGACCGTCTTACAAAGATGGCACATTTTCTTCCCATGAGGAAAACTGATAGAGCTTTGCATGTTGCTAAAATTTTCATAAAAGAAATTTTTAGGTTACATGGTGTACCCAAAAGTATAATTTTTGATAGGGATGTAAGGTTCATATCTAATTTTTGGAAAGCAACATTTCAATCCATAGGAACAGAATTACGCATGAGTTCTGCATTTCATCCTCAAACCGATGGTGAGACCGAGATGGTTAACAGGGTGCTTGAGGATATGTTACGCATGTATGTGAATGACAAGCAAAATAATTGGACTGAATATTTGCCTTTGGTTGAGTATGCATATAATAGTGCATGGCATTCCTCTATTAAGATGACACCTTTTGAAGCAATGTATGGTTATAATTGCTTGCTGCCGCATTCACTTTTTAATTCAAAGAATCACATTGAAATATCCAAAGAGATGCTTGAAAACATGGATTTGGAGCTAAATAAGGTAAGGAGAAACATGAAAGATGCACAGAAACGTCAAAAATTATATCATGATCTTAAAAAGAGACCCTTGGAATTTAGAACAAATGATCTGGTTTTGTTGAAAGTGAGTCCTTCTAAATCAAATCTGGTTTTAGGCAAACCTACCTAACACTTTGAAAATTCATCCAGTCTTCCATGTCGGATTACTTAGAAAGTATGTTCCTATTGGTGATCATGTTTTGCAGGACAACTCTAAGTTGAAGGAAGATGCCACTTTTGAGCTTGAACCAGAAGTTATAATGGATAGGAGAATTAGACATATTAGGAATCGTAAAATAGTGGAAATTTTAGTAAAGTGGTTTGAATATCCTATTGAAGATTCAACATGGGTTAATTTAGATGTGTTTATGGAACATTATCCTTGTTTCCAACTCTGAGGACAGAGTTCTTAAAAGAGGGGGAGAATTATAAGATGCCACATTGATTTTCCACCCAAGAAAAAGATGTGTAGGTAATAATGAAATTTTTATGTTTAGGATATTTTGATCATGTCTGCAAAATTCTGTAGCAATAAGTGTTTACATTCTCTCTCTAGAAAGTTGTCGCATGAGATTTGTATGTTAATTTCGAGCATGAAGATGAAGGAATTTGAAAAAGTGTTGTATGAAAGAAAGTTAGAGTACTCGTAGTAGAAAAACTTTACCTGATTAAATTTTTTGTACTTCCTATGTTTTATGTCTCATTTGGTTCCATGAAGATAGGTTAATGAAGAGATTTTTCATGTTCTTTCATCTCTTCTTAGAATTTTCGATTTCGCAGGGCCCAAAAGTGATATCTGCAAGCAGATTTGGACCTGAGGCGTCTCTAGCACTATTGTATAGATTTCAGAACTCAATATTTTTGTCTCTCACAAGCTCAAGCGGATTCTTCACCGTTTTTGAGTTACAGTGCTTGGAAAAGTGCGGTTTTCCAACACATAAAGAAAAAAGAAAAAAAAGAAGCCTTCATTCATTCATCTTATTCATGTTCGCGGATTTAGAAAACGCACATGGGTATATAGGTTATTTTTGGGTGATTGACGTGTGTGTGTGAGTGCATTGCAGGGATCACCTCTATTTTTGCGGGTACGATTCTTGATGGTGGACATGAAATGTAGATGCATGGGTGGTCTGGAAGTCTTGCATGAGACATGCGAAAAGATGTTATCTTGAAGCATTGAGATTCTAAAAGTGCGGGTCTAGGAAGGCATGATTGATCGTGCACTGGCGAAAGGTGGAGATCCAAAAAGACGAAGATTGAGAGATAGAAAAGGAGGATGGTCGGACAGTCATTACGATCGTTTTTCAGCTTCTCAAATTGCGATTGAGATTGAGATTGAGATTGTGATTGTGATTGAGATTGTGATTGATTTGGAGATTGGGATTGAGATTGGGATTGAGATCAGCTCAGGGGTGGTCGGGTGGATGAGGCTTCACATTAGAGCTATCTGATATATTTTGTAACGCAGATGAGTACTACTTGTAAATCTACATAGATAATAAAATTCTCTCTCTTCTTGTTCTGTGTGTACTCTGTTTTCCTTCTTTATATCTTGTGGTGTCGAGGCCTATTATTCTGTGTGGGAGAATGATTCAAGATGAGGAGACTTGTTACAAGTGGTATCAGAGCGGAGTTGGATTCCGAGACAAAATGGAGGCTTTGAAGAAGAAGATAGAAGAACAAGAGGAGCTTATCCGTAGATTGAATGCAGAATTACATAAAGAAAGATCCAACAAACAAAAAGAGGGTACTGCAAATGCTTCCACGGACCTCAATGATGAAGGTGGTAATGGTGCGAGCACATCGAACGCACGTAGAGCTAGACGACAACGTGAACCCGAAGAGGACGATGATGCAGGTAATCTGCACTTAAGCAAGTGTTTAAAAGAGCAAGATTAAATGAATTTGATGGTGAGAAGAAAACTAAGAGAGGATCTTGAAGCATGGATTGAGGAACTTGAAGATTTCTTTGACCTGCGCATATTTAGTGAGGAATCAAAAGCAAAGCTGGCAATTCTGCATCTATGAGGAGTCGCAAAACTATGGTGGAAATCATACATGCAGACAAGAACACGTGAAGGTATGATCCTCTAGAAAGAGTTTTAAGGGCAAGCAGAGAATCATTATTGTTCTCCACATTATCGAATGGAAAAGAAAATGGAATTCTACTCTTTCAAGCAGTATGAGGATGATAAGTATAACTTCTCTATTGAAGAATATAAGGAGAAATTTTTGCGTTTACATAAGTATGCACTAGAAGTTTCTAGAGATGCCCTGAAAAACAAGTTTATTGAGGGTTTGTGGGAAGAGCTTTGCTATCAAGTAAAGGGGTCCGGATGTGTAGATTTTCTTGATGCGGTTGCAAAAGCAAAAAACTTTGAGAAGATGGAGAAGTTTACTACGAAAAAGGCATCCAAATCAAGGTTTATCTCAACAGGACATCGACCCCCAAGACCTATTTCAATAAATTAGAATGGATAGAGATCGACTAACTCTATTAACCGTCAAGGAGGAAAAACTAAGCCGAAGCAAATGGATACACTTAAGAAGCAAGAAGTTGTGCACTGGCAACATGATTCTGATTTCTTGGAGCGGGCTACAAGACTGGGACTTTGTTGTCGATGTGGAGAACAAGGACATTGCACTTTTGAATGTCCAAAGAAGGCCATCAACCATTCTATGCAAGCGAAGATAGCTCATCTACAAGAAGAAAACATGACAATTGAGGAAGCGGATGATCAATGTAAGTGTTCTAGCACTAGACTTCAATGCATGAAAACTTCTTCTCATTCAAGGGCATCGGTGATTAGGATTATGGGGGACATATCCTCACGTAAGGTTAGTTTCTTGATTGATTCGGGTAGTACAAATTGTTTCCTTTCACTTAAGATGGCAGAAGCTTTAGGGTTGCATATTGAGATGCAGACTAAAAGACCTGTACAAATGGCTAATGGTAGGATACACCATACTCGAGGCTGTATTGAGAATCTTGATTTTATGTTAGGAGAACATAAGTTTTTGGGTGCCTTCCATGTAATTGAAATGAGAGAATGTGATTTAATCATCGGAATGGAATGGTTAGATCGTAAAAGTGTCGTGATTGATTGTGAAAGAGGGATCCTTACTTTGAAAATAGAAGGGAAGGAATATCGTCTTGCAGGCAAGTATAATTCAAGTTTTTCTCCTATCTCTGCAATAAAGTTGATTAGGGGTATTCGGCAGGGTTGTGAGACATATTTGGTTTATGTGCATGATCTCCACGAGAAGAAGAAAGAAGAGGAAATACCTGAATATGTTAGAAAACTTTTAGATGAGCATGCAGATGTATTTCCTCATGATCTACCAGGCATGCCTCCTCCTAGGAAAATTGACCATGCTATAGACCTTTATCTAGGAAGTGAGCCTTATTCCAGAGCACCTTATAGGTTCAATATTGATGAATTGAAAGAGTTGAAGCTCCAATTGGAAGACCTATTGAAGAAGGAGTTGATAAGACCTAGTGTTTCACCTTTAGGAGCACCTGTTTTGTTTTAGAAAAAGAAAGATGGTTCATACAGACTCTGTATCGACTATAGGGGATTGAACAAGAAAACCATTAAGAACAAGTATCCACTGCCACACATAGATGAACTACTGAGTCAATTGAGTGGTGCCACAGTATTCACTAAATGACTTAAGATCGGGATATCATCAAATTAGAGTAAAGTCTGAGGACATACCCAAAACCGCTTTTAGAACATGATATGGTCATCATGAGTTCACAATTTTGCCTTTTGGATTGACAAATGCTCCTGCAACATTTATGTGTTTGATGAATAATGTGTTTCATGAATATCTTGATGAATTTATATTAGTTTTTCTTGACGATATTTTTGTGTAGTCTAAGGATGATGATGAACATGCATTGCATCTCAGGAAGACTTTACAAAAACTGAGAGAGCATAAACTATATGGTAAGATGAGTAAATGTTTTTTTGCAAAAGGGGAAGTGACTTATTTGGGGAGAGTTGTTTCTAAGGAAGGGATTCATATAGATCCTGAGAAAGTTAAAAGCATAGTTGACTAGCCTACACATAAATGTTTGAGAGATCTGAGAAGCTTCCTTGGTTTAGCACAATATGAGAGGGCACACATTAGGGAGTTTTCTCCGATTGCAAATCCTCTTACTGAATTGAAAATGAAAAATAGAGAGTTCACATGGAACGATGAGTGCCAAATGCATTTGACAAATTAAAACAGAAAGTTATCGAAAATTGTGTGCTAAAGATACCTGAGTTAGGGAAACCTTTTATTGTTGCATGTGATGCTAGTGGAAGTCAAATCGGATGCGTACTTTCACAAGAAGGGAGGGTAGTTGCTTATGAGTCAAGGAAATTAAGGAAACATGAATTAAATTATACAACACATGACTTAGAATGCTTGGAGTTGTTCATGCACTTAAACATTGGAGACACTTGTTGCTTGGAGTAAAGTTTGAATTGAGAATAGATCATGAGAGCCCTAAATACATATTTACTCAACCTTTACTTAACAATAGACAAAAACGATGGATCCAATTGCTAAGTGAATATGATTTTGATATTAAATACTTAGCAGGAAAAGAAAACAAGGTGGCCAATGCTTTGAGTCGTATACCCTTATGTAGTTCAACTTCTATTTTATCCTCTAATTCTTATATTGGAAAAGAATTAAAAGAAGATTTATTTTATTCAGCAAGCTTGAAATTTTTGGGTATGAATCCATGTTCTATGTTTCAGGGAAAATTTCATTTGAGAAATGATGATTTGTATTGTAATTCTCGTTTATGTATTTCTTCAGAATCTGTTATGAAAGAAAAGATCCTGCATGACTGTCATGATGCACCTTTCTCTCCAAACCTTGGTTTTTCTAGAAGTTATGCAAAAGTGAAAGCTTCATATTACTGGCCACGTATGAAATATGATATTAAGAGGTATGTGGAAGAATGTCTGAAATGTCAACAGATTAAGGCCGAATTTAAAAGGAGTACTGGCATGCTACAACCATTAGATGTGCCTCATCAAAAATGGGAATCCATCTCTATGGATTTCATATCAAAGTTGCCTGTGACCAGAAGTGGGCATGATACCATCTTTGTTGTCCTGGACTGTCTTATAAAGATGGCACATTTTCTTCCCATGAGGAAAATTGATAGAGCTTTGCATGTTGCCAAAATTTTCATTAAAGAAATTTTTAGGTTACATGGTGTACCCAAAAGTGTAATTTTTGATAGGGATGTAAGGTTCATATCTAATTTTTGGAAAGCAACATTTCAATCCATAGGAACAGAATTACGCATGAGTACTGCATTTCATCCTCAAACTGATGGTGAGACCGAGATGGTTAACAGGGTGCTTGAGGATATGTTATGCATGTATGTGAATGACAAGCAAAACAATTGGACTGAATATTTGCCTTTGGTTGAGTATGCATATAATAGTGCATGGCATTCCTCTATTAAGATGACACCTTTTGAAGCAATGTATGGTTATAATTGCTTGTTGCCGCATTCACTTTTTAATTCAAAGAATCACATTGAAATATCCAAAGAGATGCTTGAAAACATGGATTTGGAGCTAAATAAGGTAAGGAAAATATGAAAGATGCACAGAAACGTCAAAAATTATATCATGATCTTAAAAAGAGACCCTTGGAATTTAGAACAAATGATCTGGTTTTTTTGAAAGTGAGTCCTTCTAAATCAAATCTGGTTTTAGGCAAACCTACCTAACACTTTGAAAATTCATCCAGTCTTCCATGTCGGATTACTTAAAAAGTATGTTCCTATTGGTGATCATGTTTTGCAGGACAACTCTAAGTTGAAGGAAGATGCCACTTTTGAGCTTCAACCAGAAGTTATAATGGATAGGAGAATTAGACATATTAGGAATCGTGAAATAGTGGAAATTTTAGTAAAGTGGTTTGAATATCCTATTGAAGATTGAACATGGGTTGATTTAGATGTGTTTATGGAACATTATCCTTCTTTCCAACTCTGAGGACAGAGTTCTTAAAAGAGGGGGAGAATAATAAGATGCCACATTGATTTTCCACCCAAAAAAAAAGATAAGTAGGTAATAATGAAATTTTATGTTTAGGATATTTTGATCATGTCTGCAAAATTCTGTAGCAATAAGTGTTTACATTCTCTCTCTAGAAAGTTGTCGCATGAGATTTGTATGTTAATTTCGAGCATGAAGATGAAGGAATTTGAAAAAGTGTTGTATGAAAGAAAGTTAGAGTACTCGTAGTAGAAAAACTTTACCTGATTGAATTTTTTGTAGTTCCTATGTTTTATGTCTCATTTGGTTCCATGAAGATAGGTTAATGAAGAGATTTTTCATGTTTTTTCATCTCTTCTTACAATTTTCGATTTTGCAGGGCCCAAAACTGATATCTGGAAGCAGATTTGGACCTGAGGCATCTCTAACACTATTGTATAGATTTAAGAACTGAATATTTTTGTCTCTCACAAGATCAAGCAGATTCCTCACCGTTTTTGAGTTACAGGGCTTGGAAAAGTGCCGTTTTCCAACACATAAAAAAAAGAAGGCTTCATTCATTCATCTTATTCATGTTCGCGGATTTAGAAAACGCACATGGGTATATAGGTTATTTTTGGGTGATTGACGTGTGTGTGTGAGTGCATTGCAGGGATCACCTCTATTTTTGCGGGTACGATTCTTGATGGTGGACATGAAAAGTAGATGCATGGGTGGTCTGGAAGTCTTGCATGAGACATGCGAAAAGATGCTATCTTGAAGCATGCAGATTCTAAAAGTGCGGGTCTAGGAAGGCATGATTGATCGTGCGCTGGCGAAAGGTGGAGATCCAAAAAGACGAAGATTGAGAAATAGAAAAGGAGAATGGTCGTACAGTCATTACGATCGTTTTTCAGGTTCTCGAATTGCGATTGAGATTGAGATTGAGATTGTGATTGTGATTGAGATTGTGATTGATTTTGAGATTGGGATTGAGATTGGGATTGAGATTGGGATTGAGAGTAGCTCAGGGGTGGTCGGGTGGATGAGGCTTCACATTGAAGCTATCTGATATATTTTGTAACGCAGATGTGTACTACTTGTAAATCTGCATAGATAATAAAATTCTCTCTCTTCTTGTTCTGTGTGTACTTTGTTTTCCTTCTTTATATCTTGTGGTGTCGAGGCCTATTAATCTGTGTGGGATTGTGATTCAAGATTAGAAGACTTGTTACAAGTGGTATCAGAGCGGAGTTGGATCCCGGGACAAAATGCAGGCTTTGAAGAAGAAGATAGAAGAACAAGAGGAGCTTATCCGTAGATTGAATGTAGAATTACATAAAGAAAGATCCAACAAACAAAAAGAGGGTACTGCAAATGCTTCCACGGACCTCAATGATGAAGGTGGTAATGGTGCGAGCACATCGAACGCACGTAGAGCTAGACGACAATGTGAACCCGAAGAGGACGATGATGCAGGTGAATCTGCACTTAAGCAAGTGTTTAAAAGAGCAAGATTAAATGAATTTGATGGTGAGAAGAAAACTAAGAGAGGATCTTGAAGCATGGATTGAGGAACTTGAAGATTTCTTTGACCTACGCATATTTAGTGAGGAATCAAAAGCAAAGCTGGCAATTCTGCATCTAGGAGGAGTCGCAAAACTGTGGTGGAAATCATACATACAGACAAGAAAACGTGAAGGTCTGATCCTCTGGAAAGAGTTTTAAGGGCAAGCAGAGAATCATTATTGTTCTCCACATTATCGAATGGAAAAGAAAATGGAATTCTACTCTTTCAAGCAGTATGAGGATGATAAGTATAACTTCTCTATTGAAGAATATAAGGAGAAATTTTTGCGTTTACATAAGTATGCACTAGAAGTTTCTAGAGATGCCCTGAAAAACAAGTTTATTGAGGGTTTGTGGGAAGAGCTTTGCTATCAAGTAAAGGGGTCCGGATGTGTAGATTTTCTTGATGCGGTTGCAAAAGCAGAAAACTTTGAGAAGATGGAGAAGTTTACCACGAAAAAGGCATCCAAATCAAGGTTTATCTCAACACGACATCGACCCCCAAGACCTATTTCAATAAATTAGACTGGATAGAGATCGACTAACTCTATTAACCGTCAAGGAGGAAAAACTAAGCCGAAGCAAATGGATAAACTTAAGAATCAAGAAGTTGTGCACTGGCAACATGATTCTGATTTCTTGGAGCGGGCTACAAGACTGGGACTTTGTTGTCGATGTGGAGAACAAGGACATTGCACTTTTGAATGTCCAAACAAGGCCATCAACCATTCTATGCAAGCGAAGATAGCTCACCTACAAGAAGAAAACATGACAATTGAGGAAGCGGATGATCAAGGTAAGTGTTCTAGCACTAGACTTCAATGCATGAAAACTTCTTTTTATTCAAGGGCATCGGTGATTAGGATTATGGGGGACATATCCTCATGTAAGGTTAGTTTCTTGATTGATTCGGGTAGCACAAATTGTTTCCTTTCACTTAAGATGGCGGAAGCTTTAGGGTTGCATATTGAGATGCAGACTAAAAGACCTGTACAGATGGCTAATGGTAGGATACACTATACTCGAGGCTGTATTGAGAATCTTGATTTTATGTTAGGAGAACATAAGTTTTTGGGTGCCTTTCATGTAATTGAAATGAGAGAATGTGATTTAATCATAGGAATGAATGGTTAGATCATAACAGTGTCGTGATTGATTGTGAAAGAGGGATCCTTACTTTGAAAATAGAAGGGAAGGAATATCGTCTTGCAGGCAAGTATAATTCAAGTTTTCCTCCTATCTCTGCAATAAAGTTGATTAGGGGTATTCGGTAGGGTTGTGAGACATATTTGGTTTATGTGCATGATCTCCACGAGAAGAAGAAAGAAGAGGAAATACCTGAATATGTTAGAAAACTTTTAGATGAGCACGCAAATGTATTTCCTGATGATCTACCAGGCATGCCTCCTCCCAGGAAAATTGACCATGCTATAGACCTTTATCTAGGAAGTGAGCCTTATTCCAGAGCACCTTATAGGTTCAATATTGATGAATTGAAAGAGTTGAAGCTCCAATTGGAAGACCTATTGAAGAAGGAGTTGATAAGACCTAGTGTTTCACCTTTGGGAGCACCTGTTTTGTTTTAGAAAAAGAAAGATGGTTCATACAGACTCTGTATCGACTATAGGGGATTGATCAAGAAAACCATTAAGAACAAGTATCCACTGCCACGCATAGATGAACTACTGAGTCAATTGAGTGGTGCCACAGTATTCACTAAATGACTTAAGATCGGGATATCATCAAATTAGAGTAAAGTCTGAGGACATACCCAAAACCGCTTTTAGAACACGATATGGTCATCATGAGTTCACAATTTTGCCTTTTGGATTGACAAATGCTCCTGCAACATTTATGTGTTTGATGAATAATGTGTTTCATAAATATCTTGATGAATTTATATTAGTTTTCTTGACGATATTTTTGTGTATTCTAAGGATGATGATGAACATGCATTGCATCTCAGGAAGACTTTACAAAAACTAAGAGAGCATAAACTATACGGTAAGATGAGTAAATGTTTTTTTTCAAAAGGGGAAGTGACTTATTTGGGGAGAGTTGTTTCTAAGGAAGGAATTCATATAGATCCTGAGAAAGTTAAAAGCATAGTTGACTGGCCTACACCCAAATGTGTGAGAGATGTGAGAAGCTTCCTTGGTTTAGCACAATATGAGAGGGCACACATTAGGGAGTTTTCTCGGATTGCAAATCCTCTTACTGAATTGAAAAAGAAAAATAGAGAGTTCACATGGAACGATGAGTGCCAAATGCATTTGACAAATTAAAACATAAAGTTATCGAAAATGGTGTGCTCAAGATACCTGAGTTAGGGAAACCTTTTATTGTTGCATGTGATGCTAGTGGAAGTCAAATCGGATGTTGTACTTTCACAAGAAGGGAGGGTAGTTGCTTATGAGTCAAGGAAATTAAGGAAACATGAATTAAATTATACAACACATGACTTAGAAATGCTTGGAGTTGTTCATGCACTTAAACATTGGAGACACTTGTTTGTTGGAGTAAAGTTTGAATTGAGAATAGATCATGAGAGCCTTAAATACATATTTACTCAACCGTTACTTAACAATAGACAAAAACGATGGATCCAATTGCTAAGTGAATATGATTTTGATATTAAATACTTAGCAGGAAAAGAAAACAAGGTGGCCAATGCTTTGAGTCGTATACCCTTATGTAGTTCAATTTCTATTTTATCCTCTAATTTTGATATTGGAAAAGAATTAAAAGAAGATTTATTTTATGCAGCAATCTTGAAATTTTTGGGTATGAATCCAGGTTCTATGTTTGAGGGAAAATTTCATTTGAGAAATAATGTTTTGTATTGTAATTCTCGTTTATGTATTTCTTCATAATCTGTTATGAAAGAAAAGATCCTGCATGACTGTCATGATGCGCCTTTCTCTCCAAACCTTGGTTTTTCTAGAAGTTATGCAAAAGTGAAAGCTTCATATTAATGGCCACGTATGAAATATGATATTAAGAAGTATGTGGAAGAATGTCTGAAATGTCAACAGGTTAAGGCTGAATTTAAAAGGAGTACTGGCATGCTATAACCATTAGATGTGCCTGATCAAAAATGGGAATCCATCTCTATGAATTTCATATCAAAGTTGCATGTGACCAGAAGTGGGCATGATACCATCTTTGTTGTGGTGGACTGTCTTACAAAGATGGCACATTTTCTTCCCATGAGGAAAACTGATACAACTTTGCTTGTTGCTAAACTTTTCATAAAAGAAATTTTTAGGTTACATGGTATACCCAAAAGTATAATTTCTGATAGGGATGCAAGGTTCACATCTAATTTTTGGAAAGCAACATTTCAATCCATAGGAAGAGAATTACGCATGAGTACTGCATTTCATCCTCAAACCGATGGTGAGACCGAGAGGGTTAACAAGGTGCTTGAGGATATGTTACGCATGTATGTGAATGAGAAGCAAAACAATTGGACTGAATATTTGCCTTTGGCTGAGTATGCATATAATAGTGCATGGCATTCCTCTATTAAGATGACACCTTTTGAAGCAATGTATGGTTATAATTGCTTGCTGCCGCACTCACTTTTTAATTCACAGAATCAGGTTGAAATATCTAAAGAGATGCTTGAAAACATGGATTTGGAGCTAAATAAGGTAAGGAAAAACATGAAAGATGCACAGAAACATCAGAAATTATATCATGATCTCAAAAAGAGACCCTTGGAATTTAGAACAAATGATCTGGTTTTTTTGAAAGTGAGTCCTTCTAAATCAAATCTAGTTTTACGCAAGGATCGTCGATTGTCTTCTCGTTATGCTGGTCCTTTCAAAATCTTAAAGAAAGTTGGTTCTGTTGCATATTTACTTGACCTACCTAACACTTTGAAAATTCATCTAGTCTTCCATGTTGGATTACTTAAAAAGTATGTTCCTATTGCTGATCATGTTTTGCAGGACAAATCTAAGTTGAAGGAAGATGCCACTTTTGAGCTTGAACCAGAAGTTATAATGAATAGGAGAATTAGACATATTAGGAATCGTGAAATAGTGGAAATTTTAGTAAAGTGGTTTGCATATCCTATTGAAGATTCAACATGGGTTGATTTAGATGAGTTTATGGAACATTATCCTTCTTCTCAACTTTGAGGACAGAGTTCTTAAAAGAGGGGGAGAATTGTAAGATGCCACATTGATTTTCCACACGGAAAAAAAAAGATGTATAGGTAATAATGGAATTTTATGTTTAGGATATTCTGATCATGTCTGCAAAATTTTGTCGCAATAAGTGTTTACATTCTCTCTCTAGAAAGTTGTCGCATGAGATTTGTATGTTAATTTCGAGCATGAGGATGAAGGAATCTGAAAAAGTGTTGTATGAGAGAAAGTTAGAGTACTCGTAGTAGAAAAACTTTACCTGATTGAATTTTTTGTAGTTCCTATGTTTTATGTCTCATTTGGTTCCATGAAGATAGGTTAATGAAGAGATTTTTCATGATTTTTCATCTCTCTAGAATTTTAGATTTTGCAGGGCCCAAAAGTGATATCTGGAAGCACATTTGGACCTGAGGCTTCTCAAACACTATTGTAGAGATTTAAGAACTGAATATTTTTGTCTCTCACAAGCTCAAGCGGATTCCTCACCGTTTTTGAGTTACAGGGCTTGGAAAACTGCCGTTTTCTAACACTTAAAAAAAAAAAAGAAGCCTTCATTCATTCATCTTATTCATGTTCGCGGATTTAGAAACCGCACATGGGTATATATGTTATTTTTTGGTGATTGACGTGAGTGCGTGAGTGCATTGCAGGGATCACCTCTATTTTTGCATGTACGATTCTTGATGGTGGACATGAAAAGTAGATGCATGGGTGGTCTGGAAGTCTTGCATGAGACATGCGAAAAGACGCTATCTTGGAGCATGCAGATTCCAAAAGTGCGCGTCTAGGAAGGCGTGATTGATTGTGCGCTGGGGAAAGGTGGAGATCCAAAAAGACGAAGACTGAGAGATAGAAAAGGAGGATGGTCGTATAGTCATTACGATCATTTTTCGGCTTCTCGAATTGCGATTGAGATTGAGATTGAGATTGTGATTGTAACTAAGATTGTGATTGAGATTAAGATTGGGATTGAGATCAGCTCGGGGGTGGTCGGGTGGATGAGGCTTCACATTGAAGCTTGTAAATTTGCACAGATAATAAAATTCTCTCTCTTCTTGTTCTGCGTGTAATCTATTTTCCTTCTTTATATCTTGTGGTGTCGAGGCCTATTATTCTGTGTGGGATTGTGATTCAAGATTAGGAGACTTGTTACAAAGGGCATGTGTATAGGTTTAATAATTATATATATGTGGTAGATCTAGGGCATGTGTAGTAGAGTTAGGGTTTGTATGTATATATAAAAATGGATCTATAGAAAGACATAGGATTAGTGTTGGAAGATTTCAAATGCTTTTCTCATGGGTGTGTTCATGTGTGTGTCTTCTATATATCCAGGAACTACTAAGATGCAATCAAAGGCAAAAGGAAAGGTTGTAATGGATTCGAGACCTAAGAGAAAATCCATTTCTCATTTTTATTCACTTAAAGGAGGGATTGGAGGCTCGAATGTCATGCACTCTTCATGCGTAGCAAGCTCATCCCTTGAGCCTACAACTTTACCCCCGATTGCATGCTCTAACATCTCTGTGTCAAAGTGGAAAACCTCAAATGACACTTTGTCTAAACATATGAAGAGAGGGAAGGGTCAATGGGATATAGGAAGGACTTTTAAAATAGATTGGATAACAAAGTTTCCTTTTATTGAGCCTTTGATTATTGAGGGTGAAGAAGAACCAAAATTTGCCACTTGTATACCATGTAGTTGGAAATTAGGTAATCAAGTCAAATTACAATTGAAATTAGATACCATAGAAAAACATGTGGGTAAAATGTATGAGAAAGTAGAAGTAGAAGGGAAAATGGAAAACATCATTAGATGGAAAACAAAAGATGAATGTAGGCATCTACAGAATGTAGATGCCTATAATTCTCATTTATTGCTTTTGGAGCAAAGTAATCAGAATAAAAGATCCTTTATGCATCTTTTTGAGAGAAAGCTCAAATCAGATAATGAAGCCATATTAATGCAGTTTTCAATTGTGCTACATATCTTGTCCATTGGAAAACCAATGTCTGATTATCCTAAGTGGAGAGTTCCATTGAATTTCATTGGATTACGCATTCAAAGTTTTCCAACACAATATTGGACAGAATCTTCAGGATGGGAATTTGCAAAAGCAATGGGAGAGGTAATCAAATCTAACTTGAGAAAAAGTTTATCGAATGCTACTTTTATGGGTATGTATCCATGCATATATTGTGGAGAATTATGCAAGAAAAGCCAAATTTATTGGTGCTTTTCAACTAAAGGGAAGTGCAAGTTCTAATTTGTTGGTGCAACTTGTTTTAGATTCCATTTCAAATATTGGAGGGATGTCAATTAGTGATATTAATCAAAAGATAGTATGCATTGGTGTTGATGGATGCTCAGTTATGCATGGGCTTAGAAATGGATTATATGTTCAATTGCAACAAAACTATACACCATATGATTTAGGTGTACATTGTATGTCTCATCGTACTAATTTGGCATTTAAAATTGTGTCAGAATTTGTTTTCGTACAAAAAGTTGAAGATCTCGTACACCAGGCATATGCTTTCTTTTCAAAAAGTCCTAAGCGTATTAAAGAGTTTAAATGCTTCTCTAATGGGATAAGTAAGGGGAGAAAGTTGAAAAAAAATATTGACACCAGATGGATTTCACTTATTGGACCTGTAGAACGTCTTTTTGAAGAATATAAATCAGTCATCCATGTGGTCAATATTATGTCTTTAAGTAAAGGAATACAAAAAGGAAAAGCTCATACTTTGTTGCAAATGCTCAGTGATGTGGAATTCTCTATCTTGGAGGAATGTTACCATTGTTAAGAGAAATGAATAATTTGATAAAAGTTTCTCAATCAAGAGATATTTATGTAATGGAATACGCACTAGCAAGAAAAATGACTTGTATGCGCTTAGAAACTTTGTATTCTGAGACATCAGGTTTTGATTCCTAAGAATTTATCGTGTGGGAATCGTTGCCACAAGTGTGGGAATCGTTGCCACAAGTGTGGGAATCGTTGCCACAAGTTGGTGTAGAAGATAGTTTTTTGCAATACAATAAGAAAGGTTGGTTGTGCATATTTGTGAAAGATAAGCAGATTCCTCTTTATGTATCATGAAAAAGTCAAGGAGTATGCATCAGGAAAAAACTTAATCAAACATTTTTTGTTATCCTAGTGTACGTCTATGGAGTAGCTTAACTTTCATAAGAAATGCAACGAGAAATAGATTGAATAAAAACTTGGATACATGTCTTAGATTGTTTGTTTCTAAGAGTGACCTTGAAACTTTCCCTTTCGAAGAAGCTTATGCCATATGGAAAAGTCAATGCCAACGAAGAAGTGAATGTGTAGTATCAGACGAGAGGAAACACATGGAGGATGTTGAACCTTCTACTATTTTTCAAATCGACTGATACTGATTATAAAAAGGTAACTTTTTTATTTGATTTCTTTTTTAATATTATGGTGAAGTATAATTTATACTAATGTTTCTTATTGTTTTGACAAGTTTTGAATATATCGAGGACTTCAATATTTGTCGATTTTTTGTTTTTTTATTTTTTTTAATATATGAAATGATGAGATCCAAAGGTTCCTATTGTTCAATGTTCATGCCTATTTATGTATCTATGTATGTATGACTCATGCATGTTCCATCCTTGCATGTGTGTGTGTTTGTATTCATGTATTCTTGTATGTATGTATGTTTGTATTCATGTATTCGTGCATGTATGTATGTATGTATGTACATATGGATGCATGTGTGATGCATGTAATATGTATGTGTGTAAGTACATATGGATGCATGTGTGATGCATGTAATATGTATGTGTATGTACATATGGATGCATGTGTGATGCATGTAATATGTATATGTGTATGTATATGTGTGCATGGGTGATTCTTGCATGTGAGATGCTTACATGTGTGCATGTTTGTATTCTTGTATTCGTGCATGTATATATGTATGTTTGAAATTTGAAAGTATGTGTGATGCTTGCATGTATATATTATGTTTTTATTCATGCTTATATTTGTGTATGTATGTGTGTATACTGAATAATCCTTTTAGAGGATTTGAAGGCTTGCACATTGAACTTCTTGGAATTTGGGACCTATCTTGTTGGGATAGATGGATGGACGCTCCAAGAGACTGAGTAGGTACTGCCAAACCTGCTTTGTACCAGCCCTCTTTTGCTTCAGAGTTGATACCTAGACATCCTTAGCTTTCCAATAACACCAAAAAATAGCCTATGTACTTTGGAAGTGATGAGTGTAATGATTGAACCAAAACAGATAACTTTGAAGTTCACAAACTCAAGAAAACCTTCTATTTTTGTCTTGATACCTGCTGAATGTTTTGCTCAGTGTGACCAGCATAGTAGAAATTGATAAAATTCCTTCTAGGGGTATTTAATTAGCTTATTAAGCTACCATTTGCAAGTCGAATGATGTAAAAAGATAAACTATGCTAAGAGAAATCAATTTAGCAAATTTAGCTATACCCCCGACTTTTTAGGACTGTAGTAGAAGATGACCAGAGTTCACCTCGATGCAGATTTCTCAGAAATGGCTGAATAGAATTACTTCAAACTTTGATAGGATGTAGATGACTTTGAGCTGAATCCAACAAGCTTTGAATCACTTGATTGGGTGAAGAATTGACCGAGCTATGCCCTTAACAAGTTGACAGACTTTTGAGAAGACTAACAGAGAACTCAGAGATGAATGATGTAAATGTATCTATTAATGAACACTTGTATACAATCCCATTGGCATGAATAACATTGCCTAATGGTGTAGAGAGGTGTAGGCTATAGTATAGTCCTCACACACACTCAAAATCAGTAGAATGAGGCTCGCGAATGATCTCTCTTACCCGCTACTTTTCATGTTCACTTTTTCTATGTAATGAGCAAAGATTTGAATTCAAATTCAAATTTTGGCCCCTATGATCAAGCTCCTAAATGCTTGGAGATATTCCTTCAATCAAATGAGCTAATTTTTCCATGACTCACTTTGGTAGGTGATTACAAAAGATTCCAAGTCAATTTGACTTTTACAATGAGGTAAAGTGGTAATTAACCACTAGCATATGTTCCTATGCTTCTTCATGTATGTGTAGTCTTTAATGCATCCTTTGAGCCAAATGTGTAGGCTTGCAATTTACACCAACAGCTCCCCCTCAAGCCAAACATTTTGGCTTAAGTCTTCATCTTCAATCTTCAAGTATATCCTGCAATCCAATCATGGATTTGAACCTGCAAAGTTTTGTTCCATCCAAAGCTTTAGTCAACAAATCTGCACATTGCATGTTGGTTGATACATAGGTAAGTTAAATGTCCTTGCTTATCAACTTCTCTCTCACATAATGATAATGAACCTCTATGTGTTTGGTCCTAGCATGATAGATAGGATTAGCTCCAAGGTGAAGAGAACTTGTATTATCCCCAAAGATAATTGGTGACCTAGTATACAATCCCAATTCTGTATACAAAAGTTTAATCCAAATTGCTTCTTGTGTGGCATTAGCCAGTCCTCTATACTCTGCCTCTGTGGAAGACAAAGCAATAGTAGGTTGCTTCTTTGAAGACCATGAAATTGGTTTATCACCTACAAAGGAAATATATCCAGAAGTGCTTCTCCTATCATCCTTACATCCTGCCCAATCTGCATCTGAATAAATTTTGATATCAATATCTGAAGTGTAAGGGAAATACAAACCATGGTTCTGTGTACCCTTGAGATACTTCAAGATTCTCTTGGCAGCCTCTAAGTGAGGTATCCTTGGCTTGTGCATAAATTGACTTAGCACACTTACTCCATATGCAATATCAATTCTTGTAAGAGTAGCATAGTTCAAGCTACCCACCATACTTTGATAACCTGTAATGTCTTTGACTTCATCACCTTCATGGGCACTTAGCTGTAGGTTTACCTCCATTGGAGTGCTTGCCACTTTAGCATCCTGCAATTGAAACTTCTTCAACATATCCTGTACATACTTTTTCTGAGTAATGTATATCCTTGAATTAGTGTAAACTAATTCAAGCCCTAGAAAATACTTCAATAAACCAAGATCATTGATCTTGAACTCCTTCATCATCTGGCTTTTGATATACCTGATTCCATTGACATCATTACCTGTAATGATGATGTCATCAACATAAACACAGAGATATTACCTTTGAATTACCTCTCTTACTGAACAGAGAAGTGTAAGCCTTGCTCATGACAAAACCTTGGTCTTGGAGGTATGTAGTTAACATCTAATTCCATGCCCTAGGTGCCTGCTTCAATCCATATAAAGCCTTTTTTAATTTGCAAACATAAGTTACCTTCTTAGGGTCCTCATAGCCAGGAGGTTGTGACATATAAACTTCTTCTGAAATCCATCCATTCAAGAAAGCATTCTTGACATCCAATTGGTACATGTTCCAATTCTTTGATGCAGCCACACTTACCAACACTCTGATTGTTGGCATCTTGGCCACAGGAGAAAATGTCTCTCCATAGTCAATGCCTTGGGTTTGTGCAAAACCCTTGGCTACCAATCTGGCTTTGTACATATTAATTGTTCCATCAGAATTTCTTTTCAACTTATAGATCCATCTGGATCCTATTACCTTCATAGAATCCTTGTTGGGAACTAACTCCCATGTGTCACTCTCCTTGAGTGCTTCAATCTCCTCATCCATAGCTTCTTTCCATTCTGATTTGGTTATTGCTTCTTCATATGAACCTGGTTCTTCATTTGACAAATCTTTGGCAAGATAAATTGAATGTTTAGTAACAAGAGATGTATCATACCCATATCTGATAGGTTTCTTGCTTTCTCTTTGAGATCTTCTGATTGATTGAGTTGAAGATTCAGGTATGTCTTCAAGCTTCTTCATCTTTTGCCCTTGGACTTCCATGCCTTGAATTCTTCAAGGTTGATAGTGTCTTCATCATCTGATTTTGAGTCTTCATTCTGAGTAGGTTCCTCCTTTGCAAGTTTTGGAAATTCCTCTTCCAAGTCATAGGGTAGATTAACCTTCCTGCATTCATTCTCATACCAAGAATCATTTTCATCAAAGATCACATCTCTGCTTACCATAAATCCCTTATTGGTAGGATTATAAAACCTGTAACCTTTTTTATTTAAATCAACCCACCTCTTATCTGAGAAGGAATGTGCACATATGCTACACATCCAAATATTTTGCAGTGATCTAAAGATGGTCTCTTACCGTGCCATGCTTCATAGGGTGTCATACCATCAAGTGACTTAGATGGTAACCTGTTTATGAGGTAAGTGGCAGTAGAAACACTCTCTGCCCATAGATAGTTAGGTAACTCTCTGCCCCATTCTGTTCAGGAGAATACCTTGTGGTTATCTCTCTTTTGATGCCTCTGTCCTGCAAGAAGTCTTCAAATTCATTGGAGAAGTACTCACCTCCTCCATCTCACCTTAGCTTCTTCAAATTCCTTCCTGTCTGGTTTTCAACTAATGCAAGATATTTCTTACAATTAAATACCTCATCCTTGTGTTTCATGAAGTATAATAGAGTCCATCTGATATAATCATCAATGAAAGACACATAGTACCTTGATCCTGAGACTGAGGGGTCTTTGCTAGGTCCCCATACATCTGTATGTACAAGCTCTAGGTAGTCTTCATGCATATATCCTTTCTTGGAGAAGGGTAACCTGTGAGACTTACCAAATTGACAAGCACCACACTTGTAAATCATATGTTGTTTGCATACATTAGGTATCCCAAGCACACATTGGTCCCTGCATATTTATTTCAAGGTTCTTTCTCCTATGTGCCCTAACCTTTTGTGCCAAATCTCAAGCTCTAAAAGTGTTTGATCTTTATAACTGTATAGTGCAATATTCTTTGTATCTTCCAACTCAAAAGTGAAAAGTCTACCTGATTTTTCTCCTTTAGCAATCCTCTTGAACCCATGTCTTGGGTCCTCCACATATGCTCCATATTGATTGAATCTGACCTGCAAACCTTTCTCCACAATCTGACCAACACTGATCAAATTTTTGGTAATGGTTGGTACATAGAGTACCCTGCTCAACAAATTCTAATTACCATCACAAGTCTTAACATTTCCAACTTTAACTACTGAATGCTTTGTATCATCACCTATTTGGACTTGATGTTTACCTTTTGGTTCCTCAAGATCAGAGAGTAGTGCCACATTGCCAGCCACATGATTTGAGCACCCTGAGTCAATATAGAATAGGTGGTCATCATTTGTACCTGACTTTGAAGTCATGTTCATGATCAGAAGAGAGTCATCCTGCTCCTCTGTGTAGTTGTTGTAGTCCTTTCTAGTTTTCAATCCTCCTTGGTAGTTGCCATTGTAATTGTTGTTGTAATTGTTGTTGTGGCCTTGGTGATGGTTGAACCTTCCTCTTGACTGTGAGTATCCACCTCTTTGGTAGCCTCTTCCTCTCTGATTTTTGTAATTCCTGAAACACTCATCTGTAGTATGATTTGATAAACCACAAATGTTGCATGGTGATGAGTTATAGGGTGTCCCTCTACCTTGCTGACCTCCTCTGCCCCTTCCTCTTGAAGATCTACCTCTCCCTGCATAGTTGGCTTGGGAGGTAGAGCCTTCATCTTCCATCTTCTTGCTCTTGCCTTTATCCTTAGACTTCTTATCAGTGTGTAGGGCAGAAGAGTTATTACCTTTGGATGTATCTCCATTCTTTGTGAGCTTTGCTTCATGTGTAAATAGTTGTCCCATGAGAGTTGTAAGATATGGAGTATGCATGTCCATGTAGAGATCCATTGCAGTGGTCAAGCTTTCCCATTTGTCATCAGCCTTGATTCCATTGATCACTTGCCTTACAATTTGTTCTTCTTCAATCTCTTCTCCTATGCTTGCTAACTGATCTGCAACATCTTTGATCTTGGACAAAAATTCTGAAACAGCTTGCTTAGGTTGCTTCCTTAGTGTTGTGAATTCAATCCACAACTGATTTTTCCTAGCCCTTGTATTGGAGGAAAAGTATGATTTCCCAAGTTTCTTGGGATGTCTTATAATTTCTGATATGTGGCAAAAGAAAGTCAACGATAGAGTTGAGTAAATATGACCTTGCCAATGCATCCTTAGCACACCCTGTGTTGAGTTTTTCTTGTTCTTCCTTGGTTGGCAATCCTCTTGCTTTGAATGAGGTCAATTCCTCATCTCCTGAGATGTATCCATAGAGACTCCTTCCTTGTAGATAGGTCTTCATCCTTAGAGACTAAGCTTGATAGTTGTTCCTGTCCAATTTATCAATAAATGAAGGAAAACCATCTCCCATTTTACCTCTATTGCTCTGATACCGCTGTTGGGATAGATGGATGGATGCTCCAAGAGACTGAGGAGGTACTACCAAACCTGCTTTGTACCAGCCCTCTTTTGCTTCAGAGTTGATAAGTAGACATTCTTAGCTTTCCAATAACACCAAAAAATAGCCTATGTACTTTGGAAGTGATGTGTGTAATGATTGAACCAAAACAGATAACTTTGAAGTTCACAAACTCAAGAAAACCTTCTATTTTTGTCTTGACACCTGCTGAATGTTTTGCTTAGTGTGACCAGCACAATAGAAATTGATGCAACTACTTCTAGGGGTATTTAATTAGCTTAGTAAGCTAACATTTGCAATTGGAATGATGTAAAAAGATAAACTATGCTAAGAGAAATCAATTTAGCAAGTTTAGCTATACACCCGACTTTTTAGGACTGTAGCAAAAGATTACCAGAGTTCACCTCGACGCAGATTTCTCTGAAATGGCTGAATAGAATTACTTCAAACTTTGAAAGCATGCGGATGACTTTGAGCAATCCGACAAGCTTTGAATCACTTGCTTTGGTGAAGAATTGACCGAGATATGCCCTTAACAAGTTGACAGACTTTTGAGAAGACTAACAGAGAACTAAGAGATGAATGATGTAAATGTATCTATTAATGAACACTTGTATACAATCCCATTGGCACGAATAACATTGCCTAATGGTGTAGAGAGGTGTAGAGAGGTGTAGGCTATATTATAGTCCTCACACACACTCAAAATCAATAGAATGAGGCTCGGGAACGATCTCTCTTACCCGCGACTTTTCATGTTCACTTTTTATATGTAATGAGCAAAGATTTGAATTCAAATTCAAATTTTGGCCCCTATGATCAAGCTCCTAAATGCTTGGAGATATTCCTTCAATCAAATGAACTACTTTTTCCACGACTCACTTTGGTAGGTGATTACAAAAGATTCCAAGTCAATTTGACTTTTACAATGAGCTAAAGTGGTAATTAACCACTAGCATATGTTCCTATGCTTCTTCATGTATGTGTAGTTGTTAATGCATCCTTTGAGCCAAATGTGTAGGCTTGCAATTTACACCAACATATCTATGATCAGAAATTTGGTAATCTAATGTTGTTTCCATATAGATAGGTATGCATATGTCAAAATAAATCGAGACAGGTATGTATATGCATGTGAGGATAGGTTGTTAAACTAGACACGTTTCCAAGAAGTTTGAAATTGTTTCCCACAAGAAGGCACTAAAAAGAGCCCAGCTAAGGTAATTGTGTGTGTAGCATCCCATATCTGGTTGCTTCATCTTTTGGGTCATTGTTACATATTCTTCTTTCATGTGGGTGATAGTACACAAAAACTGATGGGCATGGTCATATATTTTGGTCACGATTCAGAGTCTTCAGAACATTATTTCATGATATTTCGCTCATGATGAAACATGATGATTTTTTACTTCATTTTTTCCCTTTTTGATAATAATATGTACTGTGAATGTTGCAGGATGTCTAGCTTTACACATATTAGACTGGCATGTATGTGGATCTCTGGCATGTATGTGGATCTCTATGTATATGTATGCTCGAATATATATGCGTGTATGCATTTATGAATCCATGTGTATGGGTGTGTTGACTGGCAGGTATGTGGATCTATAGGTATAGGTATGTTGGAATATATGTGCATGTGTATATATATGTTGATTTCCATGGCAAAAAGAGTGACAGCTAGATCATAGTAATATCTTGAAGCTTCATCCCAGACATAGCTTGACTAATGTGCATTGTTCACTTTTTCCAAACTGCTCCCATTTTTCTATTTTCTACCCTATAGAGTTACACTACTGTGCAAAAGTAGCTGCTTCTATAGCAACAGCAGCTATACCACTAGCTTGGCATGATGAACCAGGCCCACCACTCTTTGTAAATGAAACACCTAACAATTGCCCATTACTGTCTAAAGCTATGCCATTGGTTGCCTCCAGAGCAGGTATGCATTGGGTTTGAAGGTATGCATATATCGAGGTATTCTAGGCCCTGTATGAGGTGCATCATAGGCTTTATGGTGGTGTTGGTGTTGGCCTTGAGGTGATTTTGGTTCTTATGCTTTACACTCTTGTGGTGTTGTTTTATTTTGAGTTGGTTTGGCTCTAATGACCAAGGTCACCAGGCCTTTGAGGGTGTTGGTTGCTCGGACTGAAATATTATGTCATCCCTTGTAGTTATGATGAACTATATGTATTTTTCTTTGTATAAGTGTGTGTGCATGTGCATGTGTGGCTACTGTGTTCATGGCTGCTGGAATGTGTGTACATTGTTTATACATATACAGGTATGTATGTATGTATCTACATATGCACATGTAAGCATGCATGTTTGTATATGTATGCATGTATCTGCACATGTATGATGTGTGTGCTTATGTATGTATGTGTGTGTGTTTCTATGTGTGTATATATGCATGTACATATGCATATGTGGTTGTTGTGTTCAAGGCTGTTGGAATGTGTGTGCCTTGTGTATATGTGTGGAGATATGTTGAATGAGTTGGAGGTGTTGATTACTATTAATAATTTTGTGCATGTCCCATTGTGATGGAATGTGCTACAATGTTGATGCATGCATGTGTGTGTGGAATGTGCATGAATCAGTATGTGAATCTATTTGAATGTGTCTCTGTGTTTGTTTGCATGTGTGTCTATGTATATGTATATGTGCATGTGTGTGTGCATTGTGTATATGTATGCACATATGTATGTACCATACATATGTTTCTATGTATGTATGTATGTATGTATGTTATCACCTTAGTGCCTCATAGGAGGTGTGTTCAAGTGCTACTGCAAGGAATTGAACTCACAACCTCTTGGTTAGGAATGTGATGGGCTAACCACTTGCCCCAAAAGCCATGGTTGAGGATTACTTCCTAATCCTCTCTCTTAGAGCGTAGTTCAACCATCTCCTACTAGGATTATGTTACATTCTTCCCCCGTTGAACTCCCTAGGGAATGTACCCTGACCAGCTATGGGACTGGCAGGATGTACCTTGACCAGCTATGGGGCTGGTAGGATGTACCCTGGCACTGTGTACCCTGGCACCGTGTACCTTGCACCGTGTACCCTACGACGCACTGCGCCGTGCCGCGCCACCTTGCCCAAGCCTACTTCCTAGGCTCTGATACCAATGCAAGGAATCGAACTCACAACCTCTTGGTTAGGAATGTGATGGGCTAACCACTTGCCCCAAAAGCCATGGTTGAGGATTACTTCCTAATCCTCTCTCTTAGAGCGTAGTTCAACCATCTCCTACTAGGATTATGTTACAGCTACCATGCCATCTACAATGATAGACAGGAGGTGGATAATCTATTGGTTGCTATACATATATACATTACTCCATGATATAATTTTGTAGGTATTGAAGAGAGAAATTTCTGGCAAGGCATAGTAGTTGCTTTGAAGTGCAATGCAACAAAAGCTCAACTAGATGCTACTGTAAGATTTCTATATCTCATTGGTTTGATAGTGTTTTGAGTGTTCCTTATGAATTTTTCTTCGATCTTAAACTATTCATAAACTGTTCCATACTTGCATGTGGGGATACATCCATCTACTGCTGAAGATAACAATGAGAACAACTACTAAGTGGGTTTCTCCAGATGGACAATTGAAAAGCATTTGAGTTGGAAACATCAATTTGCACATTGAGAATATCATGAGCCAGGACCAATCTGAGAAGTGTGTTAGCATAAGTAATGCCATGATGTTTGAGTGGAGCAACAACATTGAATGGCTATCAAATCATGATTTGGCTTTTCTTTATATATGCAGGATCTTATGAGTGTGATTACAAGTCAGGAAAGCTTTTGAAAAGTATATGGTGAACCCTGTGTAGATACCTCTTTATGTACAAATTAAAATGAGTGATATTTTTTAATACATAAGTCTAGTTTTCTAAGCATAAAGCCAACAAATAATGTACATGTGCATGTACATATAGATGTTTTTGATTTTACATCTGACTGTTACCCTTGATTGGTTGATCACTAGACATCAGTTCTTGGATGTATACAGTCTATCAAGGGGAGCTACTCAAGCCTCTAGAAGAGGAATTGTACATTTTATGCATCAAAGATTGAGCCTCAGATGTATGCTTATGTGTATTGTCAAGAGAGTTTTCACTTTACACACAAACTAGCCAATGGACATCCAGTAATGTGTAGTGGACTTGACTTTTTTGTTGGCCCAATAATGATTATTTGAATGTTCAAATATCTTCATTATTCATGGTCGTGCAAGTTTTTTTTTGGGTGTATGCATTGACTCCCTTTGTGCTCCTCTAATAGAACAAGGATCCTTGATTTTTAAGACCTGAGTTGTTGTGTATAAATTGTTGTGTATATACCACACATACAATAGTATATACTGTGTGTTGTGTATATATTATTGTTTATATATCATGCATACACACAATAGTACATATATTCCATAATAGTATATACACAACAATAAATACATACATATTGTTATATACTGTTGTATATATAGATAGCAAGTATATAATAGTAAAAATATATAATAATAGTATATAATGGTATATACATATAATGTTATGTGTATACATGTATGTATTGTTGTGTATATATACTGAGAAGATGGTGGAAGATGTTGAGACATGCAAGTTTGAAGATTACAAACATAGTATGAGAGTAGAGTCTAAGAATTCTCTTAGAGAATTATTCTTACAACATGAGGAATACAATTAACGATGATAAGATTGCAGGGAAGTTTGATGTTGTAGGTAAGAAGAAGATTGAAGATGTTGTGGAGCAGACAATACAATGGCTAGATCACAGTCAGCTTGCGGAGGGAGATGAGTCAAGATGAAAGAGCTAGAAAGTATTTGTAATCCTATTATTGCTCACATGTATCAGGGAGGTATTCATGTTCCTCCAGGTGCTTTTGTTCAACAATATAAGCACCTGAATATGGCCAAAAGGGAAAGCCATTATTGGGGATGCATCACACGTAAGGGATTGATGTGTTGTTTCTTATGGGGTTCTAAAAATAATTGAAAAAATGAATTAAGTCTAATATATTCATTGAGTGCAGGCAGTAACAAATAAAGGAAAGCAGTGAGAGCTTTCACAATTTAGCATTATTGTACATACAATTTAGAGTTTCTTTACAATTTATATATAGAGAAAGAGTTAAGGTTTAATTATTTAGTTTAGTATATGTAAATAAATGCATAGAATAGTAGGATTTTAAGATCTAAATTAGTGGAAGTATTATGGTATGTGTTTGCATTTATGATGGCATATGTGTGCACGTATGTTCAAGGAGAATGAAGTGTTGCTTTGTCTCAATAATTTTGTGCATATTTGAGTGTGATTGAATGTGCAAAAATCTAAATGCATGCATGCATATGTGAAATGTGCATGAAAGAAAGTGTGAATATAACTCTATGTAGGTGTGCATGTGTATGTGCATTGTGTATATGTGTGTATGCATTGTGCATGTATGTGTGTGTATATATGCATATGTTCAAGTGTATGTATGTGTATATGTGTGCAAGTGTGCAAGTGTGCATGTGTATGTTGAATGTTAGTCTATGCATTATGTATGCATCTATGACATGTGTTAGTGAAAGTGAAGAAACGTTTGGCCAAGGAATGGAAGAAGAAGGTAGCAAAAGTGAAGAGGATTACAAAGGAAAGATTGTAGAACATGTGATTAAGCATAGTGAATGATATCAAATACTAAAACATTTCTATAGTTTTAAGGGAGGTTATCACGGAAATTGAAAAATTCGCCCAAGTTATTATACTATCAAATGGAAGTTGTTATCAAAATTTGCCAAAATATTTATAATTATTATATGATATACTTTGAGAAATTTGCCCACATTTATATACTTTCGAATGACGGGGGTGGTCTTATTTTTTACCCTGGTGGTAGGGTGCTCTAATCCAGATAGTGATATATGGGTACATCTTGCAAGTTATGCAAATACATGTAAATCTCAAGGTATCACATCAAAAAGATTCAAAAGCATGAGTAGTTCACAACACTTTCAAACTAGCCCAAGTGTAGAGCAATAAGGAGTAGATGCATCGATGACAGTAGAGGATCATCAGGATATTTCTACTCAAGTCTCTCAAACTATTTTTAAGAATAACCAAGATACATGTACTCCATTTTCTCCAACTGCATCAAAAAAAGAGTGGAGTTGGTGAATGTAGTAAAAATGGTGGCTCTGATACTCTATCACCATGCTTTGTCTGTAATACATCACAAAATACTATACTTGTAGCTTTTGAAAAGCATGATTGTCTCGAGCTTCATCTTAAATGGACTCAAGCATTCTTAGCATGTGGGATTCCTTTCAATGTTATTCAAAATCCCATTTTCAAAGATGCTTTGATGTCAACTGGACGAAAAATTATGTACCCATGTATGGATGTACAATAGCATTGGATGGATGGACAAATTGTCAAAAGAAACCATTGACTAATGTCATGGTTATATGTCCAAAAAGAAACATGTTTTTAGAAGTTGTTGATACTTCTCTTAAAGAGAAAAGTTCAGCTTTTCTTGTAAAGGTATATGAACATGCTATATCGTGCATGGGTGGTCCAAAGAATGTGACTACGATAGTGATAGATAATGCCTCTAATTTTTTAAGTGCTGAATTTCCAATTCAAAACAAGTATGAAGGCATTACTTGGGTTCCATCTGCAACTCATACATTAAATTTATTATTGAAAGATATAGGTAGATTATCTTTCATTAAAAAAAGCTTATAAAATGCAAATCATGTGGTAAAATTTATTAGAGAGCATCAATTTTCATATTCACTCTTTCGATCAAAATCTCCCAATAAAGCACTTCATATTTTTTGTGCCACACGATTTGCAACTACCTACATTATGTTCAATGGATTATTGGAAGTTAAGCCAACTCTTGTAGAAATGATTGTGAATCGAAGATGGGAGGCATGGCTAGAGAAGTATCCTTCTTATCTAGTTGCAGCATCCACGTGTACGTCTCTAATACAATCACAAAATTTTTGGTGTAATCTTGAAAACATTGTTGGTATCACTAAAACTTTTGTGGAACTTTGACAAATGGTTGATACTACTAAATTTGTGATTGGAAATGTTTATTGGATTATGTCAGAAGCTATTCAAAAAGTAAAAGACTTTAATCAATTTTCATTACAAAAAAAAACACAGCTTGTATCATTAGCAGAGAAGAGATGGTCGCAAATGCACACTCATTTGCATGGAACAACATTCATTTTGGATCCAGCATTTTAACTCAATGGTCAAGTGTCGAACAAAAAAGTCATGGAAAACTTCAAAACGACATGTCAATTTATACCACTTCATTTACTCCACATAATTCAAATGAATCCACAATATTTGATTCACATATGTTAAATGAATCCACAACATTTAATCCACATTACTCGAATGATACCACTTTATTTACTCAACATAATTCAAATGATACCACATCATTTAATCCACATATTCCAAAAGATTACACTTCATTTCATCCACTTAACTCAAATGATACCACTTCATTTACTCCACATATTACGAATGATTACACTTCATTTCATCCACTTAATTCAAATGATACCACTTCATTTATTCCACATATTACAAATTATTACACTTCATTTCATCCACTTAACTCAAATGATACCACTTCATTACTCCACGTATTAAAAATGATTACACTTCATTTCATCCACTTAACTCAAATGATTACCACTTCATTTATTCCACATATTACAAATGATTACACTTCATTTGATCCACTTAACTCAAATGATACCACTTAAGTTACTCCACATAATTCAAATAAATCCACATCATATTAAAAATGATTACACTTCGTTTCATCCACTTAACTCAAATGATACCACAACATTTACACCACTTAATGCAAATGAATCCATAACATTTACTTCACTTAATGCAAATGAATCTATATCATTTAATCTAGATAGTTCAAATGAATACATATCGTTTTCAATATGGTTTTAATCCATCCGTCATGGATATCTTTAAACCATACCGAGTTAGATGTGAGAATACTCTAAGCAGTTCATGTGCTTCTACTCTTTTTGATACATCTTTGTCAGAAGCTAATTCTAAAGCATATTTGAACTTGTAAATCCTATTTTTATCAATGGGATAAGTATTGAGATCTATATATTTCAAGAGTTGTAACATGAGTGTCAAAACTCTAAATATCTCCTTACTCTTATTAAAAGGTGAAGGACTAGTGGATATTCATTCGGGTGCAATCCATGATTACTTTCAAATCCACTCATTTCTAGTTGATATTTCTAAATTAGGTAGCTTTGGAAAACTTTTCTTTGTTGGTAAATATGTTGCTCAACCAAAATCGCATAATCCTATAAAAGGGTGATGATCTTCAAAATGCAACAAGATGTTGCCTGGATGGAGATCGTTATGGGATATATCACAAGTGTATAAAAATGATATTATTTGTAATAAGCTGTTGATCAACTTCCAAATGTTTGTTTTCACGGTTGTTATGTCTCCTTCTATGTCCTTCCACGCCTCTGCTTTGTGGTGTGTTTAATAATTCCTTCTTCATTCTTTCTAACCACATGTGCAATGTATCACCATTCCAAAATTTGAAAATAAGGCATGGGCTTTTGCTATGGTGTATAGCTAAACAAAGTGGACAAATAATTCCATTGTGCATTGTCGTACAGATTCTACTCACATGACTCTAAAGGTTAGATGAATTTGGTGGAAAAATTCAAGAGAATTTGCAAGTAATGTGCATGGTGAAAATTGGGAACATGTTGGATGTTTTGGAGGCATGCCCATGTGTGTTGTGTTTTTGAAGGCCATGAAGGTTTTATGCATAAAAAGAATGATTTTGTCTTTCATGTTAAGGATCTTCATTACATGTTGATCCTCTTCATTTCAAAAAGAAACTTGAAGGAGGATTATTTTAATCTAAAAGGCTATATGAGAAGGATTACATAACGGAGAGCTTCCGTGGCCATATTGAGCTAAAAGAGGAAACAAGGCGATGTGGAAGGCCAACATATTTTTTATGGGATGAAATATCTTTGAGGAGCAATAGGGAAGCTCTTGGAAGGGCATTCTAGTGTGCGTGTGAAGAGGGGATCAAATAAAGAAAGGAAACGACTTGAATATTTTTTAGGGTGGAGAATGTTAGAGGGCTCTTCGTCTGGTGGGAGGATATAGTAGAGAAGGGGAAAGTGGTTGTGTTGGTGGTGTTTGTATGGGTAATGGCATACCTGTGGAGTCCAAATCCATCTGATAATTGAAATGTTGAAGTGACTTTTTTAAATGTTGGCATCGGAAGAGATGGGTGATATAGAATTACAGATCTGAGGAGGAAAGACCCTGTCGACAGGGAAGGATAGGTGCGTCTCAGAGGGTTGGCCGATGGTCCTATTGCTAAGGATGAGAATCTGATTTGAGAAGCTAGCGACTAAGCAAACGCATTCCACTAGATCAATCAGGATGTCTCACAGGGCTACTTGCATTGTTAATATGAGGATACACTCCATGCACATCTTCATTTCTTTTGTTAATTCCAATCTTCTATGTTGCACGCTTTGATGCAGGTCAACACAAAGACTAGTTTTAGTTTGGGGGTTTTATTGAAGCCCTCTCAAAGGGACTGCATGGCTTCATGGAGGTGAAAAGACAAAAGATCTATCGTTCGTGCATCATTTTCTTATGTCATTGCCATGTAAGAAGCCATAGAAGAAGACAGATGAGGATATTGGGCTCCTAAAAAAATAACTGTTAAAAGATTGATTTGTCTGTAACTGCCACCGTCCATTTCTTTTCTTGATGAAACTCTATCAGTGCCTTCTTCTACAAAATCTTCTTTGAACGCATGTTTATAGAGGACAAGAAGCTCTGTGCTAGTAGGAAGCTTAGTTTTGAGGCGGCTATGTTGAAATTGAAAGGCATTTTTTTGGGACTAAGAGACCATTGCTTGTCTTGCGTATGTGGATATATGAAGTGGTGGGTTTTCTTCTATCGTATCTGCTGAAAAACTGTAATTAGGATCATAAAATTTAAATATGTATATAATTTTCGGTTTGAATCATGTATAATGTAGTTATTTTCTCCATAATTTTCTATAGTTTCTTAGTCAAGGATTTGATGATACTATTGTTCTATTAAGACAATTCGCACTCAATCCTGAGATAAAGTGTCATATAGTTTTCAGATAATATATTAAATGCACTTGGACAATCAAGGGATTTTGACCTAAGTTAGTTAGAATATGAAACTGTTGACTATGTGAATTTAGTGTGTACATGCTTTCGTAATGGGATTGATCATCTAAGGAGTAGGTGATGTGAACCTGCAATTGTTACGTTTTCCATTTGTGTTTTTTTTGTGACTTCATTAAAGATGATGGGAAGGCAGATGATTGTAAGTTCTTCCATGATTTTTCATGAAAACAATTTATTTATGGTAAATACTCAGTTTTATGTCTTTGTGACTTATTGGTATTATTTCCACTACTTGTGAAGCAAAAGTTCATGTGTGAGACAGATATAGTGAATAATACCAAGCTTTAGAAGCTGACATACTGCATGCACTTCACTCCACTATCTTGTACATTTGTTGAGTATTCTATGATGAAGCTCTAAGTCTTACTTCTCCCTCCTTTTTACAAACCCGACGACAACCTGGTGAACCCGACGTCAAAGGAGGGGGTGAGTGAATCCTAGACATAGCAAATTGAAAAATCAAGTTGACAATCTATTTTAGCAAACATGGAAGATCTCCAAGCTTAGTTCATACATTTTCAAGAAGAGGATAGGCATAAAAAATTCATCCAGTCGCTTCATGACTATTTAATCAAGCGATGGGGGTTTTACGATGGCAAAAATATATCTAGGTTCTGTAAAGAGTATGAACTCGAGGCCAAATACCTAGGTGTCGGTTTGAGACTCATGAAGGATATGGAATTAAGTGAAAATTTTCCCTATGTGTGTGAATACAGTTTACATGATCAAATCATGCAAATAAACTACATAGCATGGTCGCAATATAAAGCAATGCTCCTCAAGCATTTCATGTTGGAGGACATAGACAAAGTGACGCGTAGGTCCTTCCTGAGGTGGGTTCATATGCCCAAAGACCAGCCGATTCTAGAGATCAAAAGAGAGTTTGAGCGACAATATGAAGATCTTTCTAAGCACGATAAAAGGTGCTTAAGTTATGAAAAATTATTGTTGTTTCTTCGAGCAATAGATGTTAAATCCATAGAGGATTTAATTCCACTTCTACAAGATATAGACTCTGAATCGGGGCTCATAGAGGATTGGTTGCTCATGCATCAAGCTGTGAGGAGATACGTGAAGAAACAACAAACAATTGAGAAATTTCTAAATGATTGGAGAACTGATCTTCAAGCAGATGAAAATTATAACTAGACTCCAAGCATTTTACCAATTATGGATAACATTCAAGTCCATAAAGATGTACAGACCCCACTTGGTCATGAAGTAGATATGCATGGGCTTGACATACATACTGATGATGGGAAATATGAAGAAACTTCTAAAAGTGCGATTGATATGACCTCTAAGGTTATAAGGTGCCAAGAGCTTGTAGACTTCTCTACAATGATCACATCTTCAAGTGTTGTATATGCACAAACTCTAATGATGAAAGGAGCAAAGGAGCATGTGGAAGCCAATCAAAATCAAATAAAACAAAAACCAAATACAAAACAAAACAAAATTCAACAAAAGTCATCAAGAAAACAAGATGAGGATTCTCTCGTCCTGCTAAACTCCTCGCATCCATTGGAGGATAAACAAACAAATCAAGCAACAACTCAAGGTACAAATAAAGAGTTAGAGGAATCTACAAGACTTAAAGGTGATCAAATGGAGATAAGAGATGAAATACATATAGAGAATCTAATGAATCTGTGTGAAGATCAAGAACAAAATAGTTCCTTAAATGATGAAACCAAACAATATTTAAGGAATTATTTGATGACATTTGAGAGCGAAGCATATCTTCAATCATATGATTCAAATATGAATCATGAGCAAATGACTAATTTGTATGAAGAGAATGCAAGCAAGCATGATGCTAACAAGGAGGGCATGCCAAAAATGAGTCTTCTAGGGATTGAGATGTATGCTAGCCAAGAAGATCATGATGTTGGACCTCAGGAAAGAGTGGTTGGAGAACAAGTCCATGATATGCATTTGTTTGATTCCACATAAGAAGTATGTTCGAAAATGCATGACAATGATCTTGTTCATAAGAAAGAGGATAAGCTATTGGATAGATTTCATAGTAAAGAAATGTATGCAAGTAAGGCCACACTCTATGAAGAGGTGCATTCCAATGGGAATGATGACTATGATGAGCTAAATCCATTTTCTAAAGAGATCCGACCTGAGGATATAGACGTGACATTCATTGAAATGTATGAAAGATGATGTAATAGAAGGTTACTTAACGAGGATAAATGTGAAAACATTGAATCAAGTGGCTACATTGAGGAAGATGGATACAAATACTATCCGATAAATGGATATGTAATTGACAGAAATAAATGTTCTAAGATATTTAGACATGATAAAATGTTTGAGTAAGAATAGTTGACCGAGGAAATGTATGAAGAATGTGGTCTAAGTACATCTTTTGAAGAGAATGAGCAAGAATCTAGTGATGTTGAAGACTTGAGTGATCTGAGTTTTGAGAAGTTGATGAAACAAGTGTCAAGGCTTTCCACAAAGAGGAAGATGGGGTGGACATTGACTCTTCATGAGTTGAGGACATTCTCGCTAGGACTCCTTAGCAAGTAGGAGGGGGTGAGAGAGATGAGGTTGATTTAGAGGAGAATGAAAAGCATGATGAATTTTCTTCCGAGCATAGTCTTTTGTATGATGAAGAACTGAATATATGTGAAACGTTGTCTAATGATGACGAGTGTGATGAATGTTTGAGTTTGAATGATTGTGGTGAGTTTTTTCAATAGGTATGCATGAAAATCTATTAGCTCAAGATGAAATTATTGATTTCATGTATGCAGTTTGGTACTTTGCATGATTTTGAGTGTAAAGAGCTAGATGAATAGAATGAATTGTTTTCACAAAGTGAATATATGTTGGAGGATTTGAATTTAATTCAAATCAAACAAATGAACCTATTGTTCAAATGAATTAAATTTTTTCAAATGGCGTGATTGAATGTGATGTTTTTTATATGTTTTATGCATTTATGAGTAGAGATGCGGATGATTGGGAAGCAATTGAAGATTTTGAGTTTGAATGGATCGTACGAAGGGCACCTACTTTTGAGTTGCTAGTTTATATTTTATTGTAGATAGATTTTCGAGAACTCCTTTCATGGATTGCATATGTACATGATGTTAATTTTGATTTAATTCTTTTCATCTTTTGTTTAGTTTTATGAGTGCAAGAAAAGGTTGAGTGAAGACAATGGAGATTAAAAACAAAGAATGAGGTTTTGAAAATGTTTTTCAATAGCTACGTAGCTTTAACCCTGAGAAGAGCACATTCTTCAATTCCTATAGGTGTACATTCATTTGCACATGAGATATATTTGTAAATATTATAAATAAGAAAACATCGAGTTATGAGTGGAACTGAGAGAAGAATTGTGAGTGAGAATGAGTGATTGCATTAGAGTGTAGAAGTTATGAGTGAAGAACTTCTTTTAGTAGAAATACTTAGAATTGCTTCCATGTTTGCACCATGATTGTAAATGTCTGCATCTAAAGTATGCATGCTTGAAAATATATGTGCAGGGAGTTTTAAAGCCCTTAATTGCACATCCATTTGGACATCAAATGAAGTATGCATAGGCAAAGAAAGCTTGAATCTTAGAACCAAGTGAAAAGCCTCTTCATCAAGTACCAAACACCTTTTTGTTTGCACCATGAGTTTATTGATGCATTTAAGAGTATGCATGTGATAGGGCCCAATACATGGCCATGCATAGACATAATGATTTTGTATACCCATGCACATAACTCTATTATTCAAAATGTGGATTTCTCATAAAGTAATAGATACGAAGATTGGCGTTGGTGTGTCCGGAGGCCACACAGGTTTGGAGGGGTTGGATGTTGTATAGATTCTACTCACATGACTCAAAAGGTTAGATGAATTTGGCAAAAAAACTCAAGAGAATTTGGAAGTATTGTGCATGGTGAAAATCGGCAACCTGTTGGATGTTTTGGAGGCATGCCCATGTGTGTTTTCTTTTTGAAGGCCATTAAGGTTTTATGCATAAAAAGATTGAGTTTGTCTTTCATGCTAAAGATCTCCATTACGTGTTGATCCTCTTCATTTTAGAAAGAAATGGATTTACATATTTGAGGAGGAAAGATCCTGTTGAGAGGGGTGGACAAGTGCATCTCAGAGGGTTGGCCAGTGGTCCAAATGCTAAGGACGAGAACCTGATTTGAGAAGCCAACGAGTAAGCAGAAGCGTTCCACTAGATCAACCACGATGTCTTAAGGGGCTACTTACATCGTTAATTTGAGGATACCCTCCTTGCACATCTTCATTTCTTTTATTAATTCCAATCTTGTATGCAGCACATGTTGATGCAGGTCAGACAAAAGATCTATCATCCATGCATCAATTTAAGATTGATTTGTCTATAACTACCACCGTCCATTTCTTTTCTTGATGAAACTCTATCAGAGCCATCTTCTGCAAAATCGTCTCTGAAAGCATGGTTATAGAGGACAGGAAGCTCTCTGCTAATAGGAAGCTCAGTTTTGAGGTGGCTATGTTGAAATAGAAAGACATTTTTTCTGGAACTAAGAAGAAGAAAGTACAAAGTCCATTCCCTCTTCTCCGTTGTTTGTTGATTCCAAAATTACAAGTAACTGCTCTATACTCATTGATGATATTGATGATCGATTTTGTGTTCTTGGTTGGCATTGGTTCTGGAGATAGGTGATTGCTTTTCTTGCGTATGTGGATATATGAAATGGTGCAGGGTTTCTTCTATCGTATCTGCTTGCAAATTCTAATTAAGATCATAAACTTTAAATAAGTACATAATTTCCAGTTTGAATCATATATAACACAGTTATTTTCTCCATAATTTTCTATAGTTTCTTAGTCAAGGAGTTGATGACACCATTGTTCTATTAAGACAATTTGCACTCACTCCTAAGATAAAGTGTCATATGGTTTTCAAATAATATATTAAATGCGCTTGGCCAATCATGGGATTTCGACCTGAGTTGGTTCGAATATGAAACTTTTGACTATGTGAATTTAGTGTGCACATGCTTTCATAATGGGATTGATCATTTAAGTAGTAGGTGATGTGAACCTGCAATTGTTACTTTTTCCATTTGTGTTTTTTTTGTGACTTCATTCACGATGATGGAAAGGTAGATGATTGTAAGTTGCTTCCATGATTTTTCAAGAAAACAGTTTATTTATGGTAACTACTCAGTTTTATGTCTTTGTGACTTATTGGTATTATTTTCATTGCTTGTGAAGCAGAAGTTCATGTGTGAGGCAGATATAGTGAATAATACCAAACTTTAGAAGCTGACATAACACATGCACTTACGTCAGTCCACTATCTTGTACATTTGTTGAGTATCCTAAGATGAAGCTCTAAGTCTTACTTCTCCGTCCTTTTTACGAACCCGATGAGAGTGTAATAGATAACACTGTGACTTCATTCATGGCTTCATTCTCTCGTGTTTGTATGTCATCACCATGTAATTTGAATAACTTGTCAACAAATACTTCATTGTTGAATCTCAAGTGGGATATTTTGACTTTATGGATCATTCTATATTATCCTTCCCCCACGAGAGCTGCATCTTCAAAAAGAATAGAGGAAAGTGGGAGCAAACAAAGATTTTTTGATGTTTGATCTCTGATATTCACATATGTATATCTTGTTTTTGGATCTTCCTGTGCTCTCACAAGGTGTTCACGCATGTCCGGTTTTAATCACTTTCCTCTCTTCAGTGTCTGATAATATAAATCGATAAATTTAATTTTATCAATGAATCCGGGCATAGTGGTGATATCCACCCCGAATGACTCTGCTACTTTGATGATTTTTCCAAAGATATGTGTAAACTCTTTCGACATTTGCTCATCTACTACATGTGCTCCAACGGACACACTACGAAGTTTATCTTCAATATCAATAAAATGTTGTTCTAGATAATTCCACAATGAAATCTTTGTGATTAGATGTGTCCATGGCTACAATGATTTCATCTTCTCTCATTTGATACATGTAGGAGCACACAAATTCTTCTAAAAAGCTTTGCTCCTACTTGTTGATTGAACCTGGCATTTGTGCAAAAATAAAAAATAGACTATCAGTAGGTGTATGGATAAATAAATCAATAGTATGTGTACACAAATGATAGACATATGCATAGTTAACTAGATTTATAATTAAATAAAAAGTGTAATAATAATCTTGAAGTGAATCTATGTAACTATTAAGAATGTAAGAGTCAAAGAATCTGACATTTATAATGCTTCATATACATTCACTATACTATGTATGAGTTTTTTCACATAATTGTATATAAATATTTTGATAGTAAGAGTCAAAGAATCAGATAATCACAATAGTTTCTATACACCCTATGACCTACACTAAGTATTCTCATCCGAATCTAAGTGACTAATGTGATAGTAAGAGTCAAAGAATCAAACAATCACAATAGTTTCTATACACCTTGTTGGGGTTTTCTTGTGTAGAAAGGGACTTGAGTGTTTGTAGGAGAAGAAGGATAAGAAGAAGGATACAAATACTGAAAAATTCTCTAGGTTGATTATAAAGAGAGAGAAATATAATAATGATGTACAACACAATCCAAATACTCTCTTTGTAAAGTCCCAAAGAGTGCACAATCAACAAAGTTACAAAATACCCAAGATTCTTGTTGCCACTGACCTTCTCTGCACCTGACCTCCACCTTCTCCAAGAACTTGTACTTGTGCACACCTTGCACTCAAGCTTCCAAAAGGGGGAGGGATGGACACCTTCTCTCGTCATGCACATAGCTTCAATGGGACTTTGTGACCTTGATTGCATTGTTTAGTACTTCTATTCACGCACCTAAGTCACAGTTCTTGCACACTCTGCACTTGCTTCTCTACATCGCACACTCACTATATGTCTCTTGCTCTTCTCTCATTCCTAATGTAGACTATGCTCACCTTGCTTAGTCTAACCAAGAATAATGCATGCCTTGAGTTGAGTGTCAGTTCACGTAAGCTCCTAATTGATAGCATATCTTGGTGCTCACTTTTATGTCCCAAGATTGTCTCCAAATGTGGGTAGTCAACGAATCTCTGTTTTGTCTTGTAGTGACTTTAGACTAAAACAAAACTTTTGAAATGGGGGGCCATACTTTCACTTTTGCGTACACTTCCTCTTCACATGACTTCATATTTTTCCCTTCAATTCTTCAAATGTGTACCTAAGGGAGAGTTCACCTGAACCTTCCAAACAATTTAAAAACACTTTTGAACCTTAGAGAAATAACAGAAAGACAATTTACAACCTGCATCCACTTTCTGTAAAACATAACCTTTGTGAAGAATTTGATTGTGAACCACCTTGCACCTTGACAATCGAACTTTGAACCCTTTGACTCTAACCATCTTGACTTTGACCTTGAACATGTTGACTTTGATCACTTTGACTTTGACCCTTAGACTTTGACCATGTTGAATTTGACCAATATGACTTTGATGGGCTCAATAGTTGCCCACCACCTAATGAGCTCTCCGTCCCAGAGAGCTAACAGCCAAAAATCTGAGTAGAGCTTTCACCATGATTCTTGTGCTACAAAAATTCAAAGGGACATTTGAGCATCTACCAAGTCCACTAGGAACAATAAAGAACAAGCACCCGAGAAGAACCAAAAGAACTTTGCATTGATGAGCAGATGATGGAGAATGGAGGGTAGGAGGAAAAGGGTAGGGAGAGCTAAGGGGAATAGGGTAAGTAGGGGTAAGGGTGTGGCTGGTTAGAGGGATAAATGGAGGGGTAGGAAGTAGGATTATGTGCTCTAGAGAGGGCCAAAAATGATAAAATAGGAAAGCTACAGAGGGTGCATGTAAGAAACTAACAATTACCACCACCACATAGAGAGATGACTCTCCTCCCAACCTTATGCCTGTATATATAGCTGCTCAAATCAACGAGGACCACAAATGTAACTAGAGTCCACAAGTGCATGTGCAATCTCCTCCACTCCTTTCATATCTTCCGCTAGAGTCCACTAGTGGTTGGTGTACTCTTAACCGCTACTTTAGTGCCTTCCATTAGAGTCCACTAGTGGTTGGTGTACTCGCCTCTCGAGTTAAGTCCACTGGACTCAAGTTAACTCACCTAAACTTGAGTTAGAAGGCTTAGAGTTCCTTGGGCAAAACTCTCTCCCCATTCTCCCCATGGGGATTGAACCCAAGACCTCCTCCTTCACAACCTTGAGACTTAACCACTAGGCTAAGTGGATCACTTGTCTAAGAGAGCACATGGACTTATGCTTAAGTCTAGTCTCGAGATCTTTGGCCATACACATGAGTGACCAAACGGTATCCAATTTCAGATCTGTCTGAAACAGTCGAATCCTTAGATCATAGAATTACTTTATTACATTCTTCCTTCCTTGGGAAAGATTTTTGTCCTCGAAAATAAAGCTATATATAATAACCATAGGCAACCCCCGAGCCTCATGTTCTTAAACCGAAAGAACATGGTCATGTTCTAAAACTAGAGGAACATGTCTCATCTCTGTGGTGGGATCCCTGCCCAAATGATTCAAAACACTACCCGGCTTTGCACTTTGATAAACTTGACAAAGTACAAAGTAGTGAATGAATAATAAGTGTGGATCTAAAATCATCCCTAGCCACTTCATTATTTCTTGATGTGCCATCTAGGCACAAATATATGAAATGATGGAATTCAATTACTAGTCCATTTTTGGGTATGAGTGGTGCATGGATTTTGTAACTAAGATGGGATTTGTATCCCAATCAAGACTTTGAGAACTCTTGATTCACTGGAATTTGATTTGGAAAACTTGAAGTTTGATTGATCCAAACATTTGACTTGGATGTTTGTACAATGATTAACTCCCAACCAACAGTTACTTGATTTCTTTACCCAACTTGAGGACTACCTGGTCCTAATAGGCTTGAAAATCCTATGTAAACTATAGAAGAAGTTTTTCCATTTACTTTGGAGCAAAATTACTATATCTTGACCAGGTCAAATTCAAAATAAAAATTGTCCAACCTAGGACACTCTTCTCAAAGACTTTAGCTAACCGTTCTTGAGAATCATCAATCTTATGAGCAATTCCTAACTTCTTTATTCTAGAGTATATTGAACCTCTAAACAGTCATGAGAGTTATGCTAGTAACTAGAAGCAAACCCAAATGAATAAGTTAATCTTGGACTTGTCATCCCTTGAAGCTTGAATAAGTTTTTATACAGAACATCTATCTAGGATGTTTAATTTAGTTATCTCGTTACAATCCGCTAACCTTAGACTTTTGCGAAAGGAATCAAATAGCATATGTGCGTCAATTCTAAAATATTTGGAAAGCAAAAGGAAAGAACTAAAACTTTGTATTAATTAATTCAAACTTCTAAGAGATAAACTTACTATGAGTCAAGTACTTGATGACCCAACAATTTATCTCAAGACTTTAACTTCTTAACAATCTTTTCAACAAGGTATTGAAGCATTTTTCCTATCTTTAAGAGAAATAAAATTGACTCTCAAAAAGATTCCAAGCAAATCTAAAACATCATCCAACCACAAGATACTAGTGTGATGTCCAACATCAATGTGTCGACCCACTGAAGTTCTATTGATGAGTTTTTTTACTCAAACAATGCTTCACTTGAGACTAAGGTCACACTTATATTCAATCTTTATGAGTTCTTGTTGGGAACACAATTGTTGTGCATTTCTTTAAGTCAAAAGATTGAATTTTACCAAGTTACACTAGGAACTTGTTGCTTGACTTAGTCAGTCTATTCGATAGTTGAAAGATTCGGTTCAAAGTCAAAGTCTTAATCTTTCAAAAATTTATCAAATATTTCTGAATCATCAACACTTTAACTTGAAGTGTTTCAAGAAGATCTTGGAAGTTACTTACTTCATATCTTCTTTATGAACTTGATCTTGAAGTATCTTGAGATCATACTTTTATCCTCCTTGAATTAAAACTTATCCTTGGAAGTTTTAATTATCTTAAAGATCAAATCTAACTTCAAGATTTACTATAGGACTAAAAGATAATTATCATCGCATGGTCTCATGTCCCATATCATCTTTCCTATATCAATCGGAGTATAAAATTTGGCATCCCATACCACCCTATTTTATATTCACATTAATGTGTGCGTGATATTTATCCTAAAGTATAAACATATCTTGATAGAGTACCTTTTCACTTCAACTCTTTGAAGTTTCAGGCATTACCTTTAACTTGATATTCTAGGTTTTAATTCCTTTGCATGATCATTTCACAATCTCGTACCTTTATCTTGGAAACTCAAAAACCTTTGATAGAATATTCATTCTTCTTTACTAAGGTTTTCAAAAAAAAAAACAATTATCATTTCAAGTTCTTGAATTTATCAATTTCAAGTCTAATTGGTTATACTTGACCAATTTGTAGCGACAAGAGCTTTTTATTTCTTGTCTTTAGATTTCTTTCTAACAAAAGCTTTTAAGTAGCTACCTCAAGGACTTTATAGGAACCTCTTTATTGCTTAAGTCTTAGGATCTGCTCATGCTTTTGGATTTCACCTTTAAGAAATTCCTTTAAGGATAGGTAAACTTTATGGTTTACCTTCCATAGGCTTAATTACCGTCCACAGGGTTGCAAACTACATTCTTGGAATTTTTATTCTGTTCAAACTTGGAATAGCTCACTTTTTTCACAATTTTCCATTCGATAAATGGAACATGAGTGAAAATGTTGCCAAAAGAAATTTGACTGCTAATACTTGGGAAAATTTCAGAGTAGTTCCCATCGTAAGTTCTTGGAAAACCATGGCCAATCTTGACCTTGCGACTAGAATAAAGACTTAGTCTTTATCTATAGGATCTCTTAAACTATCGAAAGCTTCTTTGCTTACCGATGAGCTTTTAGAGATCTTTCCCCTACTCAAGTCCAAGCATATACTTATGCCTTTCAGATTCTAAAGCTAACCATCTTTGATATACTTCCAGATGCTTTCAACCATTGGACTTTAAGTACCACTACGAGTGGTTTGGGATGTCTAGGGAACTACTTAATATTTAAAGAGTATGAAAATTTGCATTCTCACTACTTGGGAGAATGTTATTCTTCAAAGTCTTGAGATTCATTCTAGGGAATCAAATAACCTAAGAAAATGATTCATCTTGGAACCTTTTGCAATGCTAAAAGGATATTTGAAAGAAATTCTTGGACTTTCAAACAATATCCAGAAGCTTTATTGATTCGGATATGTTCATCTTCTGAGTATCAAACTAGAGAATAAATATCACCTTTTGGATATGGTTTCCCATTCCACTATGAAAGTTTGTTTTGAAATTTCATTTATATGATATTGATTCTTGTTCTTGAGTTTGATACAATATTTATTATTATTGGTCAATCTTTAGATGTTACTAGAGTACTCTAAACATATTTTGGCAATCAAAATTATGTTTAAAGTCCAAGCATCTATTGAGGATTGATTCAATAGTAATGTTACTATGAACACATAACTATGAACTTTATAGCTTGTTTAGGAAAAGTTCATGGATTGGAGATCCATTTCTTGGAGCTTTGTTTTCCTAAATGAAAAGTTCACAATTTGCTTCAAGTCTTTAGGAACTTAGCTAATTTCCTAAAGTTTTCTTACTTTGGTTTACTTTTGAAGCTTCAATTAGCTTGAATGAAACCAAAAGTTTAACTCTATAAAGAGTTCTTTCATATTTCCATGATTTCTTAGCAAGTTTCATCATTACGAGAGATGCAACTATGGAACCTAACATCCTCCTATTGAACATCAAAGATCAATTGATGTTGAGGTTCAACCTTTGATTTCCACCACTCCTTGGGATGAAATCAAATGAAAACTTATTAAAATTTCATAGTTTTTCTTAGCACTTTGCATCCTTACCAGGGATGCTACTTATGGAATAGAACAAATATCTTGTGAACTTTAAAGTTCAGCTAGTGTAATTTTCATTTAGCTTTATTTGATTTTGATCACGTTTTGGGATAAAATATCAAATAAAGGTGTTCATTAAGAAGTGCTCAAGTAAGTAAGGAAACTCTTTTCATCCTTCTTGGATGTCTTAAATCCAAGCTAACGACTACATCTGGGCTTGTCGTTAGGGATCTCTAAGTTTTCTCCTAAACTTAGCTTCATCATGGAAACTTTCAAGGAGCTCTATTTTCTTGCCACTCCAATGAGCAAGAAAATTGAACACTTGAATTTCCAAAGGCCTACATGTCCTCTTCTTTGAAAAAAAGAACCCTTCCTTGGACTATAATTGTCTTAGACCATCCTTTGTCTTTGGATGATGTGTGCATGATGCTTCACTTGAACTAGGTTTGAATTGAAGTAGAGAGCTAAACATTCGTGGGTTTGGATTATGTGCAAAGTTTGCACAACCAATGGGCTTGAATTTGAATATCTTAAAAGCTTGAGAACTTCAAGTTTGAAAGACTTGAACATTCTCTTTCTTCTTCCATAGCACAGAGGTAATTCCCAATTGATTGGATAAGTGAAGAGAAATCAATTTGTAATATCCGAAGTTCGAATCTAGTACAACATAAGCTGAACATAGAAGAGAGAACTAAGGCTTTTGCACCTTCTGGCAGAATAAGATGCACGTGTAGCCTTCGAGCAATTATACTTAATATAAAATGGTAACAATGAGAGTACCAAGCATCTGTTGGTACTTGGTGGAAGCCTCTTGTCTGCAAAATTGTGCATGACATAAAACAAAACACTTTTGCTTCTCTATGTGCACGTGGATAGCGCTCGCACGATGTATTTCCTCAAACAACGCCCACCATATTTGAGTGATCTGTGACGAGTTTCGTTCCTGATGGTCAAGGGAGGCATACACTTTGCACTCTTCAACAAAGATGAAAGATTAAACAATTGGATTCATTATCTGAACGGTAGTGCTCCACTGATAGCGTGATTCCATTTTGATTGCTTCCACCCAGTTCGATTTCTGCAATCAACACCTTATAGCAGTGGAATGATTTCCTTTTTGCTGGATCTGCGAGCAAATGAAGGGCAAACAAAGGCTTTGTGCGAATCCATGAACTATGAACTCCCTCATGAGTTCACAGTTCTCGTGAATCTGCATTGGAAAGCAAGTAAGCCGCATCGCGGCGGAGACGATGCCATGATCCAAATAATATGTTTTTTTTTTTAATGGAAGTTCTACCGAGGCTTACTCCCCCAAGCTTTAACTTTGAAATTGCAACTGTACAAGGAAGGGCATAGTACCCATGGGACCCCCTTTATCCCACAAGAATAGGGGTTTACAAGGCTGGGTTAAACGATGGTCACAATTACCGTAGGGTTGGATAAACAGTGGCCCAACAGCCACATGCAACATCTTTCCAAGATTCATATGTCGCTTAGATGTTGTGAGGGAGAGGGGGGGGGTGAACCCTCACCTCCGCCTCAAGAGGTGACAGGGCCAACCACCGAGACAAACGGCTTGGGACATCCAAATAATATGTTCACGTAGTGGGAGAAAAGGCAAATGGGTTTTGTTCGGCGCACTACAGCATATTGAAGTACATCATTTGTAAAAGCGGCAGTAAAAGATAAATACACAATTGTCCTGCCTTCGCGAAAGATAAATACACAGTTGTCATGCCTTCAGGAAAGATAAATAAGATAAATACACAGTGGTTCTGCCTATTTTTTTTTTAATAAAGGAAGTTCAGCCTTGGCCTATTCTCCTGGACTTTAATTAAAATAAAGAAGAAAAGTTACAAGTGAATGGGACTATTGCCCATGGGACCCCCAGAATCCCACAATGCAGGGGATAGGTTCGGTAAGCTAGAGGGCATTACAAATGAGGCGGACAAATCTATCATCTCCCTCATGCGGGACCCATTTGGGTTTCAGCTTGTTATCCTCGAGAAGATAAATACAATGATGCCTAAACGGTGGAGATCTCTAATCTCGGGAGATTCTTTTACCTAGAAGAAACAAGGATTTCTCAATCGACCATTCCTTTGGGGTTTGGCCAAAAGTGACATCACATCGCTACCTCCAAATCTTCCAAAGAGTCTCACCCCTGATGGCATTCCACAGCCTTGATGAGCAGCCAACTACCTCTCCCAACAACACCTGTTGCCAAGTGATTTGGTTCGTGAGCCTCAATACCCACGTCACGTGATGCTAGATAACACCAGACTTGGGGCACTCGAAGAAAAGGTGAACTAAATATTCGATGCATCAATGGAAACACTTGCACCATGGAGGCACACCACAAATTTTGTTAGCCCTTGCATTGGACCAGATACCCTTATGCAAGATCTGCCACATGAGAACGAACTTTTTGATCTCAATTAGGGGGTGCCAAATAGACATGAACTTTAGTTCCCATCGAAGTTTGGTCCAAGAAAGGCACACATCTTGTTAAGGGTGTGATGACCATCTAAGTTCTCTTTGAAGTTGGGGATTTTGGATAGTTTCTTACCATTGTGCCGTTTGAGGCCCTCCAGGCAAGGAAGATCTTGTCCGCAGAGAAGGTGGGTAGTTGAGCTGTCCCACGCTAAACACCTGTCTTGAAGAAGAGTCCATCCCTCGAGGATAACTCTATGTCTCATGTCTAAGTCTTCAAACCTGATCCACTAATCGGTCTCTTGATTCTAGAGCTGTTTCCACTATTTGAACCCCTTGTTCCATAGCCACTTAGCAGTTTGGAGGTTCCAAGTCTCCACCCCCCTAATGCCAATGATCGGGAACCAGATAGAGTCATTTTTGAAGTATTTCGATGGCGTGCACCACACTAGACTCTCCTTCTCGAGAGCTCCGCAACGATATGCTCAAAGTAGAAAAACGAGCTCCTCTCGCCACACACAGTACTCCGCACGGGATGTTGTAGAATACGCAGAAAACGCAGTACACAGGAAGCACGAAGACAGACTTCTTAGGTCTTACAAATGCGGTCGAACTTACAGTCCGTGACTGACCAGGCCACTATATGTTTTATTAAAGAACATATACAAAGAAGTGTCCGGTGGCCATTTGGCCTTTCACATGGACACTAACGGTAACAATCTCCTACTAAAGGCCAATATGGCCAGAGTAACTATGGGAGAAAAAAGAAAGAATGATAAAGAATACCTGAGTGTAAGTATACAAACTATACCTCCCACCTGATGGGCATGTTACACAGTATACAAGTGACTGCGTAAGATCAAGAATCAAGTAACCCCCATCAAGTGACAACAGTGTCGAAAGCTATCCTGTGGTAGAGCTTTAGTCAAAGCATCTGCAGCATTATCTTGAGTGTGAACCTTCTCAAGAATAATGCTCTCAGTGGCTAAGCAATCTCTAATGAAGTGATACCTCACCTCAATGTGCTTGGTCTTTGCATGATAGACCGGATTCTTAGCCAAAGCAATGGCACTCTGACTATCATTGAGCAAGTGAGGTACATGCTGAGGCAAACCCATATCACAAGCAAGACGAGAAAGCCACAATGCTTCCTTACATGCCTCACTTGCTGCAACATACTCTGCTTCTGTGGTGGAAACAGCTGTACATTCTTGAAGACGAGATCTCCAAGAGATAGCACCTCCAGCAAAATGAAAAATGTACCCTGATGTAGACTTACGATTGTCTACACAACCAGCATAGTCAGAATCTGTGTAACCAATAATGGATGCTTTCCCTCTACCTAAGCATAGACACTTGTCCTTAGTGCCACTCAGATATCTCAAAATCATTTTGACCGCTTCCCAATGTTTCTTGCCAGGATTAGACATATATCTGCTCACAACTCCCACTGCAAATGCAATGTCTGGTCTCGTAGCTACCATAGCATACATGAGACTACCAACAGCAAACTGATAGGGAATTTTGGTCAGGAATTCCTTTTCCTCATCTGATTTGGGGCAGTCATCCTTGCTCAATTTCACATATGTGGGTAAAGGTGTACTCAATGCCTTTCCACCCTGCATATTGAATCGATGAAGTACTTTGGATATGTACTCACTTTGAGACAAGTATATGCATCTTTTACTCCTATCACGAGTAATGCGCATGCCAAGAATATGTTTGGCATCCCCCAAATCCTTCATATCAAATGTCTGACTCAACTTCTTTTTGAGAATTGACAAATCATAAGAGGACTTCCCAGCAATCAACATATCATCGACGTAAAGTATCAAGCATATCAAGCTGCCATCAGAACATCTCTTTGTGTAGAGACAATGATCCTCATTGCTCCGAGAATAGCCTTGGGACTTCATAAAAGCATCAAACTTTTGGTACCATTGTCTAGGAGACTGTTTAAGTCCATACAAGCTCTTCTTGAGCTTACAAACTAGACTTTCCTTGCCAGGAACTACATAACCCTCTGGTTGTTCCATATAGATCTCATCTGTAAGATCTCCATGCAAGAAAGTTGTTTTCACATCCATTTGGACTAGCTCTAAGTCCTCCATTGCAACGAATCCAAGCAACATGCGCAAAGTAGTCATCTTGACCACTGGGGAGAAGATTTCCTCAAAATCAACACCATGTTGTTGCTTAAAACCCTTTGCAACAAGTCGTGCTTTATATTTTGGAGAAGCACTATCTGATGTGAATTTCAGCTTATATACCCATTTACATGGTAAAGCTTTCCTTCCCTTTGGCAAAGGTACTAAGTCCCAAGTACCATTCTTGTGAATAGAATCCAACTCACTCTTCATGGCACGCTCCCACTTGACATGATCCTCTGTCTGCATAGCCTCTTTGTAGCAAGAGGGCTCACCGGCATCTGTTAGCATAACAAAATCTAAACCTGGAACATATCTATCAGGTGGATATGAGACACGTGCAGAACGTCTCAATGGTTGCTGAACAGGAACATGTGCAGAGTGATCTGAATGGACATTCTCTTGAACATCCCTATGTGCAGCATTTTTATGCATGCTAACCGGAGGACTAGTATCCTCAAACACCACTCTTCTCACTTCAACCTCCTTAATCGGCTGTTTATGCATCTTAGACTCATTAAAAATGACATCACTACTTCTGATCACTGACCGTGTTTCAGGATCCCATAAGCGATATCCAAATTGTCCTTCTCGACCATATCCAAGAAAAATGCATTTCTTTGACTTATTGTCCAACTTCTGTCTAAGATTCTTGGGTATATGAACATATGCTTCACACCCAAAAACTCGAAGATGATCATAATATGGTGGTTTCCCTGTCCATAACTCTTGTGCCACTTTCAGACCTTTGGCAGTACTAGGTGAAAGGTTAATCACATGAACTGCAGTCAATACTGCTTCTGCCCAAAAACCTTGTGAGAGGTTTGCATGATGCAACATAGAGACTACTCTATCTTGAATAGTTCTATTCATCCTCTCAGCTACACCATTCTGTACTGGGGTATAAGGAGCTGTAAACTCTCTACGAATCCCTCTACATTGACAGAAAAGGCTGAATTCATGTGAGGTATACTCACCCCCATTATCTGAACGTAAAGCCTTAAGCTTAGTTCCTTTTTCAGTCTCAACTGAAGCAAGCCATTTTCTGAAAGTAGGGAATACATCATCCTTCGATTTGATAGGATATACCCAGACTTTTCTAGTAGCATCATCTATGAAAGTAACAAAGTAAAGAGAACCACCTAAGGACCTAGTGGGCATAGGACCACACACATCTGTATGAACAAGATCTAAAGGCTGAATTGAAGAGTCAATGTGCGTTTTATGCACATTTCTGGTTTGCTTTCCATATTGACAATGCTCACAAAATGAAAAATCAGAGAAAGATAACACAGGTAAGTAGCCAGAACGAGAAAGATTTTCCATTCCACTACGAGATATATGGCCCAAACGACCATGCCAAATACAAGCCATAGGCTGTTCAGTAACAGCTAACAAGTGTTCTTTCTGTGATACAAATAAAGGGTAAAGTGAGCCAACTTTCCTTCCTTTTGCAATAACCATATTGCCCTTTGATATACGAAAGGACTGAGCATAGAAGACCACCTTGTAACCAAGGTCATCAAGTTGACCAACTGACATCAAACTGCGTGATAACTGAGGTACATGGCGTACATTATGCATAGTAAATTTTGAACCGTCAATGAACTGCACAACCACATCTCCAATCCCCACAACATCACACTGGTAAGAGTCACCAAGTCTCACGGTACCAAGAGACTTTGCTGCATAATTAGAGAACCATTCTCTATGTGGTGTCACATGGAAAGAAGCACCAGAATCTAGCAGCCAGGTGTGGGAAAGAGAATCAGCCATAAGTGCCTCAGATGGCACAGTGCTATCAAGTGTCAACACATCAGCATCATCAGAAATAGCATTAATTTCTTCAATCTTCACAGTCGAAGTAGATGGTGCAGGTAACTGTTTAACATGCCCATCAACATTCTGTCCTTTACCTTTAGCATTCTTTAATGCATAACAATCTTTCTTCATGTGTCCTTTCTTATGACAATAATGGCATTCAATATCCCTCTTCCTTGATTTACTTCTGCTCTTATTCCGTTGACCATTCTTTTCCTTGTTCTTGCTCCTGCCACGTTGTTGATTCTTTCCTTGGTAAGAATCACGAACATTATATGCATCTCCACTGTGAGTGCCAACCATAGATTTTCTACGAATCTCCTCACTCAAGAGTGCTCCACATATGTCATCATAGACGAATTTACCACCTGGTGCACTATTGCTAATAGCTGTGCAAAATGTATCCCATGATGATGGCAGGGTGCATAACAGCAATACTGCTTTCATTTCATTGTCCATATCCATTTTCTGAGCCTGTAACTGGGAGAATATGGCATCAAACTCATTTAGATGAGCAGCAACACTATCTGTGTCCTTCATACGAAGGTCGTATAATTTTCTCATCAGATATACTTTATTTGATGCCGTCTCTTTTTCATATGTATTGCATAACTTCTTCCAAAGCTCCTCTGCACTTTCACAGTCTAATACTGTAAAGTAAACATTATCTGCTAGGTGCAAGCAAATGGTAGACCTGGCCATTTCATCTAACTCATCCCAATCATCTTCATCCATGTCAGCAGGCTTCTTTGAAATCCCATTTACTGGCTTCCATTGCCTTCTTTGAATCAGCACATCTTTAATCTGATTCTTCCATAGAGCAAAGTTTGTGCCATCAAATTTTCGGATCTCAAAATGGTCTTTGCCCTGCAAGTTATAGCTCCTCCTCGGAACGCTAGCACTAGACCCTGATCCACCGGATGTGCCTGAGACCTCTGATGCCATGATCGTAGAGAACTGAATAGAATGATAATGGAGCTAGAAGAGTCCAAACACCAACAAATAAGTGTATCAAGGAGTAGATCGACCACTATATAGTTGACTAAACCAGAAATCTGGAAAAATTTTGCCAGAGTATCCTCTGCAAAATTAGCATATGACCAGTGTCAAAGTATCATAAAACTGCAAGTACTAACATGTCTACCTGCATAGTGAATCACTGACTCCACTGCATATAATCAGTTACCCAATAGAAGCCAACTAGGCTTATCGAGCACCTATGAACAACTATCATACATCTCCTATGGCGAGGCTGGGTAAGTCTTCCACCTGCATCACCGAAGAGACCCCGACATCTGGGTGTCTCCCAGTTAAGAAAACCTCACCACGACCCTCTTTATCAAACGTAAAAGGCTTTATGCAAAGAACGTAACCGCTATATCAATGCCCACATGGACGTACATAAGCGGTATCCACAGAAGCGTACATGGTGTGTATGTGCTCAATATATGCAGTAAAATGACACTGAAAGGCTGAATACACAGCCCAAAAAACTAGCCAATAACACCTGCAAGTGTCTGTCAACTCTGATGTTTTAGGCTTTAAAAACCTGCAGAAATTTGCAGCGACTGCTCCCACCAAAACTGAAAACCCCTCGAGAAACCTGTTTTACGAGTGTGGCTGAAAATACAGCCCCAAAGGTTGATATTTATTGTCTGAGAAGTACAAGGAACACTCTTCTTGATGTTCTTGGACCTGTGTGAAGAGAACTACGTGCAAAAGTACTCCAAAATGGCTCCAAAAACACCCCAAAATTGCTTCAGAAATAGGCTTTAAAAGCAAAAATGAAGCTTTGAGGGACCAAAACTTGTTCAAGGTAATGCCAACCTTAGTCTTTCCCCTTCTTCAAACACCACAAGAGTGTAGCTTAGTGGCAAGAGATTGCCGCGGTTAAGCGAGCTCTGGGGGGAACAGTACTGGGATGGGTGACCTCCCGGGAAGTACCGGGAACCTCTATATTCCTTGATCGTTGAGGTCCTCCCTCGCGCGCAGCCAACGGCGCCAACGGTGACTTCGGTGACTCGGATGACAAGGTATGCCAAGGTCTATGCCTTGGTCGCCGCCTTAGTCGTAAGCCTCGAACTACTCTGATACCAGTGAAGTATTTCGATGGCGTGCACCACACTAGACTCTCCTTCTCGAGAGCTCCGCAACGATATGCTCAAAGTAGAAAAACGAGCTCCTCTCGCCACACACAGTACTCCGCACGGGATGTTGTAGAATACGCAGAAAACGCAGTACACAGGAAGCACGAAGACAGACTTCTTAGGTCTTACAAATGCGGTCGAACTTACAGTCCGTGACTGACCAGGCCACTATATGTTTTATTAAAGAACATATACAAAGAAGTGTCCGGTGGCCATTTGGCCTTTCACATGGACACTAACGGTAACAATTTTGTCTTATCGTAGCCGCCCACTTCCACTCATCATAAATTTTGATGAATTGTTTGGCCTTGTTGCAACTCTTCCATAAGGAACACAGGAGGCTAGACCCTTTAGGGGACACTAGGTGGGGGGAGAACAAGATCGTGAGGATCCCTATGTCCTTCCAACCCGGCGGGCCAACAAGGTAAGGTCTTTCAAGTTTCTGAAGATCAATTTAGCCCAAGGCGAATCACTATTGCTCCAAGACTTGATAAACCATTTTTCAGCCACTTTATAGGCCAACCCAACGATATCCAAAATACCCAAGCCCCCCTGAGTCTTCGAACTAATGCAAGTTTCCCATTTGATTTTAGGAATCCCCCTTCTATTGGGGTCTCCAGTCCATAGGAAGTTTCTAGAGATTCTTTACACTTTGGCCAACTCTTTCTCTTTAGGTCTCCAACATGAGATAAAGTAAATACTCGTAGAAAGCATAAATGGGTTAACAACCATTGCACGCCCTACCAAGTTAACTTGCATACCTTTCAAAAGATACTGGCATCCAATTCCACCGTTGGTCCATTGAGATGTTGAAGCCCATCAGAATACCGAGGAGACAGAAGACTTGACCTCTAGGAATAACTTGACACCCCTGATCTAACAACAATTGGGGTGGAGGTCCACAGATTGCTCTGAAAGCAATTTTAGCATGGTTGATTTTTGAACCTGACACCACACAAAAGATGTCAAGGCAGCTCTTGAACACCTGGATGCTTTAATAGGCAACTGAGGCCATCCGAGGCGATAGTGAAGAGTAGTGGAGCCACTAGGCAGCCTTGCCTGATAGATCTTTTTAAACGTATGGGCTCAGAGAGCTTACCATTGATATTTATTCTTGTTGACGCATTTCCAAGTAGAGTAGAAACCATCTTTGTGAACGTTTGGCTGCATCCAAGGTCTTTCAACAATTGAAGAATAAAGTCCCATTCCAATCTGTCATACGCTTGTGGAAGTCCATCTTAATGAATACGAGATCTTGTGCAGACTCCTCAACAAATGCAAGGCCTTCCCAAATATCAATAATTGCTTCAAGTATAGACCTACCTTTGATAAAACCTTTTTGGTCATCACAAAGCCATGACTTTAAATGACAAGAGATTCAGTTGGCGATTACTTTGGCAGTTATCTTGTATCCAGTTTGGAGCATGGTAATTGGTCGCTAGTTTTCAATTTTGTTCTTGTCTCCCCTTTTGTGAATTAGCTTGATGACACCATTATTAAGACACTCAGGGAGGGCAGCGAAGGAGAGAGCCTCTTGAGACACCAGACGTAGTGGGGTGGCTACCATGTGCTTGAAGGACTTGAAAAACTCATTGGTGAAGCCATCAGGGACCAGACTTTTTCCATTGGGAAGAGCATCAATAACCTCCATAATCTCATTCTACCTTCGTGGTTACATTGACTACAACATTTACTCAAAGTTTTGAGTTCAAGTCCATGCGGATGCATTTGTAAAAATTGCATCCTTGCTTTTGTTAAGTGACTTCAAATGCCAAGGTCTTATTCACTTGCGTGGACCTAACGAGTTTCCTATTCGAAAATGCAATAACCACTCACAAAGGAAGCATAATACATTATAAAGGTTTCCATGAGAACTCATACAGTAAGAAGATGATGAATCCTACAAGAACTTCATGAGAGCTTGGCTTTGATACCAATGTAAGAAACTAACAATTATGACCACCATGTGCTAGAGATATGACTCTCCTCCCAATCTTATGCCTGTATATATAGCTGCTCGAATCAACGAGGACCACAAATGTAACTAGAGTCCACAAGTGCATGTGCAATCTCCTCCACTCCTTTCAATCTTCCACTAGAGTCCACTAGTGGTTGGTGTACTCTTGACCACTGCTTTAGCACCTTCCATTAGAGTCCACTAGTGGTTGGTGTACTCATCTCTCAAGTTAAGTGCATTGGACTCAAGTTAACTCACCTTAACTTGAGTTAGAAGGCTTAGAGTTCCTTGGGCAAAAATCTCTCCCCATGGTCCCCATGGGGATTGAACCTAAGACCTCCTTCTTCATGACCTTGAGACTTAACCACTGGCTAAGTGGATCACTTGTTTAAGAGAGCACATGGACTTTTTCTTAAGTCTAGTCTCAGGATCTTTGGCCATACACATGAGTGACCAAATGGTATCCGATTTCAGATCTGTCTAAAGCAGTCGAATCCTTAGATCATAACTTACTTTATTAGAGTGCATAGGCGAAAATGTGAAACATATGGTAAAATCAAGTGGGAATAGACCATGTGGACCATGTGCATAATGAAAAAATTGTGATAAATGTGCTCAAAACATGTGGGTTTTGACCAAAAGTCAGAGAAAGTTGGGATGTTGGAAGAGCTAATTCAAACATGAGTTCAGAGGTGCCAGAAAAATGACCCCAAGTTTGGAAAAAATGGCCATCTGAGGCCCCAACTAGAGCATAAAGCATTGGACCAAGGAAATTTAAAAAAATTATATATTATTTTTTTCTTTGAGTCTCCATGGGGCTGGGGCAAAAATTAAAAAAAAAACAAAGTAAATAAATAAATAAAATAAAAATAAAAAATAAAAAAAGAAAGAGATAGAGGGGCGACGAGGGGGGGTAGAGCACGCCAAGGGGGCTCGGGGGGGGGGGGTAAGAGAGAGGAGGGAGAGTTTTTTTAATAGGAAAAAAAATCAGCTATCGGGGGCTTTTTCTTTTTTGTTTTTAAATACCAAAAGTAGATGAAAAATACAAATAAAATCCAAAAAATTTCCAAAAAAATCTAGAAAAAATTTCCCAAAACTTTCCAAGCACATCTAGGCCACGTATCCCACTAAAACCATAGAGAGCTTTGTTTTTTCCTCCATCTTATTAGAAAAATGACATTGAAAAAAGATAAACAATTCTAAATAAAATTCTAAAAATGCTTTAAAAATTCCCAAAAAAATTCTTGAAAATTTTGTTGTGCCAAGGGCTGTGAAATGGCTTCTATGTTGCATTAAAACTCAAGCAAAAAGCATGAAAATGGATAAAAACTACCAAAACATAAGCAAAAAATATGATATGAGAAGGCTGTGTACAACCTGGGCAGATTTTGCAAATTCCAGATGATCCAGAAATCTTCACTTGTGTTGATGATAGGCCTTGAGCCTGGATATGTTAACCAGTGGTAGTACCTTTGCTTTCAGAGTCTCTAACTCCATTGCACCCCAATTCAGCATCGTCTTAACTCTATAAGGTCCTTCCTAGTGTGGAAGCCATTTTCCCCTTACTTGTGTGTGGATTTGAGCTCTATGGAGAAGAACTAACATGCCTGCTTGTAAGCTATTGTTCCATAGATTTCGATCATGCGTCTCCTTCCTCTTCATTTCAGTCTCTAGGAATTGTTGTGCAGCATATAGATGTATCTCTTCCAGGCTATAGGTTTATCTCATTTTGTTGCATAGTCAATGGGATGAATATATACTTTTCTCTCTTTGGAAGTGACGCAGGGTAGATAGACGCGATGAAATCTAGCCCCTAGTTCCCAAGTGTTGGGAAAGATGGATGGACACTCCAAGAAATGAGTAGGTACTCCTAAATCTTTCTTTGTACCAGCCCCTTCTAGCTTCAGAGTTGAGTTGTAGGCCCTCTTAGATTTCTTATGACACTAAATAAGTGCCTATGTACTTTCGAAATGATGTGAGAAATGATTGAACCAAAAAGAGACTATTTCCAAGTTGAAGGATTAATGAAAACCTTCTATTTTTGTTCACACACTTGCTGCTTGTTATGCTTAGTGCTTCCAGTATAATGGGAAATAGAAAACTTCCTCTTAGAGGTATCAAATTAGCTTGATGACCTAATGATTCCAAGTAGAATCACTTAAAATGATGCACTTTACATAGAGAAATCAATTTAGCAATTGAACCACTACCCCCGATCTTTTAGGACCTCTATAGAGTTTGACCAGTGAGTACTTCTACGCGCTTCTCCCCAAATTGGCTAGATAGATTGTCTTCACTATTTTGAGCCTATATAGAACTTGGAGATGATTCCAACAAGCTATAGAACATTAAAAATGGTAAAGAAATGACTGAGATATGAACAGTATAAGTTGACTATTATGAGTGACTATGACAGAGAGACCATAGATGAGAAGTATAGATATTTTGTATTAGATCACCATGTTGTACAAGATCAATAGCATGATAAACAATGCCTAATGATTATGAGTAGTATAGGCTATGATGTATGCCTTACTCTCTTACAATGTGGTCAAGGAGAACTCAGATATGGAGTCACTTATCCCGCGATTTTTCTAGACATCTTTTATAGATGTGAGATGTGAATTTGAATTTGAATCCTCCATTGGCTCTCACTTAAAATTAGTCTTCCAATCTAGGAGATATTCCCTCAAGTGGAGTCGTGAATTTTCCAACTAATAAATCTACGAGTTTGGTGATGATTATAAATATTCTTTTCAAGTAAAAATGACTTTTACAAATGGTAAAAGTTAAAGACTTCCTAGCAATGGTTTCCATGGAGCTTGAATTGTACATAAGCTCTAGCCAAATGTGTAGGCTTGTTATTTGCACCAACAGCTCCCCCTCAAGCCAAACATTTTGGCTTGGTCTTCTTCTTCAATCTTCTTGAATGTCCTGCAATCCAATCATAGACTTAAACCTGCAAAGTTTTGTACCATCTAATGCTTTAGTCAATAATTCTGCACATTACATTTTAGTTGGTACATAAGCTAACTAAACTCCTTTCTCAATAGCTTTTCTCTCACATAATGATAGTGGAACTCTATATGCTTGGTCCTAGCATGATAAATAGGATTTTTTGCAAGATGTAATGAGCTTGTATTATCTCCAAAAATCATTGGAGATGTAGTATGCAAACCCAAATCTATGTATAACAATCTGACCAATATGTCCTCTTGAGTAGCATTGGCCAATCCTCTATACTCTACCTCTATAGAAGATAAAGCAACAGTAGGCTGCTTCTTTGAAGACCATGATATAGGTTTATCACCTGCAAAGGATAGGTATCCTGAGGCACTTTTTCTATCATCTTTGCAACCTGCCCAATCTGCATCTGAATGTATCTTGATATCCAAGTCTGAAGTATAAGGAAAGTATAACCCTTGATTTTGAGTGCCCTTAAGGTACTTCAAAATCCTTTTAGAAGCTTCCAAATGAAGTGCCCTAGGTTTTTGCATAAAGTGACTTAGAACCCTTACTCCATAAGCAATATCAATCCTTGTCAATGTAGCATACTTCAAGCTTCCCACTATGCTTTAGTAACCTGCAATATTTTCAAGCACTTCACCTTCATGAGCACTTAACTTCTGATTAACCTCCATTGGAGTACTTGCTACTTTGGCATCTTGCAAATGAAACTTCTTCAACGTATCTTGTATGTAATTTCTTTGAGTAATATAAATTCAAGAGTTAGTATACACTAACTCAAGTCCAAGAAAATATTTTAGTGATCCAAGATCACAAATTTTGAACTCTTGCATCATCTGATTATTGATCTACTTGATGCCATTAGCATCATTACATGTGAGTATGATATCATCAACATATACACAGGTATATTACCTCTGAATTACTCCTCTTAACAAATAGAGAAGTATCTGCTTTACTCATGATGAATCGTTGATCCTGAAGGTATGTAGTCAACCTATGGTTCCATGCCCTAGGTGCCTACTTCAATCCATCAAGAGCTTTGTTCAATTTACATACATATGTTACCTTGTTTAGGTCCTCATCGCTAGGAGGTTGAGACATGTACACCTCCTCTTAAATCCAACCATTTTTAAATGCATTTTTTACATCCAACCGATACATGTTCCAATTCTTTGATGCGCCACACTTACCAATACCCTGATGGTTGGCATTTTGGCCACAAGTGAGAAGGTTTCTTCAAAATCAACTCCTTGGGTTTGTGCAAAACCCTTAGCCGCAAGTCTAGCTTTGTACCTGCTTATTGATCCATCAGAATTCCTTCTAATCTTATAGATCCATCTAGAACCAATTACCTTCATAGACTCCTTCTTTGGTACTAGTTCCCAAGTATCACTCTCCTTAAGTGCTTCAATTTCCTCATCCATAGCTTCCTTCCATTCTTCCTTGGTCTTTGCCTCTTCATATGATGATGGCTCTTCAAATGACAAGTCTTTTGCAAGACAGACAAAGTGCTTAGTAACTAGGGAAGTGTCATAACCATATCTGATTGGCTTCTTGCTCTCCCTTTGTGATCTTCTGATTGCTTGATTGGACGATTCAGGTATGTCCTCCAACTTCTTCATCTTGACTTTGCCTTTGGACTTCCATGCCTTGGACTCTTCTAGGTTGATGATGTCCTCATTATCTAAGTTGATGTCTCCATTCTGAGTAGGCTCCTCCTTAGTGAGGCTTGGAAACTCCTCTTCTAATTTATAAGGTGTCTTTACTTTCCTACATTCACTATCAAACCAAGAGTCATTTTCATCAAAGACAACATCTCTACCGACCATGAATCCTTTGTTTGAAGGATTGTAGAACGTGTATCCTTTCTTATTCAAGTCATACCCTATGAAGATGCACTTCTCTGCCGTAGGGTCTAGCTTGCCTCTTATTTGAAAAGGGATATGCACATAAGCTACACATCCAAAGATCCTGCAATGATCAAGTTAAGGTCTTCTACAATGCTATGCTTCATATGGGGTCATCCCATCAAGAGATTTAGATGGGAAATTGTTTACAAGATTTCCTTGAGAAGGGTAACTTGTGAGATTTTCCAAAGTGACAAGCACCACATTTATAGATCATGTGTTGCTTGGATACATTAGGTATCCCAAGCGCACATTGATCTCTACATATATGTTTTAAGGTTCTTTCACCAACATGCCCTAATCTCTTATGCCAAATTTCAAGCTCTAATAGTGTTTGATCTTTGTAACTATAAAGTGCGATGTTCCTTGTATCTTCAAGTTCAAAAGTGAATTATCTACCTGTCTTTTCTCCTTTGGCAATTCTCTTGAATCCACATTGGGGATCCTCCACAAATGCTCCATATTGGTTGAATCTAACTTGCAAACCCTTTTCCACAATATTTCCAAAACTCATCAAATTCTTGGTAATTGGAGGTACATATAGAACCCTACTCAACAGATTCTTGTTTCCATCAGAGGTCTTAACATTTCCTACTTTAATCACTGAGTGCTTCATGTCATCACCTATTTGTACCTGATGCTTTTCCTTTGGTTCTCAAGGTCAGAGAGAAGAGCTACATTGTTTACAACAATATGGTTTGAGCATCTTGCATCAATGTAGAAGAGATGGCCATCATTTATACCTGATTTTGAAGTCATATTCATAATCAAAAGAGAATCATCTTGCTCCTCTGTGTAGTTTTTGTAATATTTCCTTGATTTGTAGCCTCCTTGGTAATTGCTATTATAGTTGTTGTGCTAGTTGTTATTGTATCCTTGATGGTGATTGAATCTTCCTCTTGATTGTGTATATCCACCTCCTTGATAACCTCTACGTCTCTGATTCTTTAAGTTCCTGTAACACTCATCTCTAGTATGATTTGACAATCCACAAATATTACATGGTGAGGAGTTATAAGGTCTCCCCCTACCTTGCTTACCTCCTCTGCCCCTTCCTCTTGAGGTTCTACCTCTCCATGCATAGTTGGCTTGGGAGGTAGCTCCTTCATCCTCAATCTTCTTGTTCTTCCCTTTCTCTTTAGACTTACTTTTATCAGTGTATAGGGCAGAAGAGCTATTACCTCTTGATGAATTTCCATTCTTGTTGAGCTTGGCTTCATGGGTAAAAAGTTGCCCCATGAGAGTGGTAAGGTCTGGAATGTGCATGTCCATGTACAAGTCCATGGTAGTTGTGAAGCTCACCCATTTGTCATTAGCTTTAATACCATTGATTACTTGTCTTACAATCTAATCCTCTTCAATTTCTTCTCATATGCTTTCCAATTGATTTGCTACATCTTTGACTTTGGTCACATACTCTGAGATGCCTTACTTGGGTTGCTTTCTTTGACTGGTAAACTCAATCCACAATTGGTTCTTCCTAGCCCTTGTGTTGGAAGAGAAATAGGAAGACAATGTTTCCCAAGTCTCTTTGGATGTCTTACAGTTCCTAATCTGTGGAAGAAGAAAATGAGAGATTGAGTTAAGTAATTAAGACCTTGCTAATGCATCCTTGGCACACCATGTGTTGAGTCTTTCATGCTCCTCTCTTGTAGGTTGTCCTTTGCTTCTGAGTATGGGCATCTCCTCATCTCCTGAGATGTATCCATAGAGGTTCCTTCCTTGCAAGTCCTCAAGGACCATGCTTGATAGTTGTTCCTATCCAATTTATCAATGAAAGAAGGAAAACCATCTCCCATTTTACTTTAGCTTTGCTCTGATACCACTCTTGGGAAAGATGGATGGACACTTCAAGAAATGAGTAGGTATTGCTAAATCCTGATTTCTAACAGCCCCGTCTAACTTCAAAGTTGAGTTGTAGGCCCTCTTAGCTTTCCAATGATACTAAATAAGTGCCTATGTACTTTGGAAATGATGTGAGAAATGATTGAACCAAAAACAGACTATTTCCAAGTTGAAGGATTAATGAAAACCTTCTATTTTTATTCACACACCTATTGCTTGTTATGCTCAGTGCTTCCAATACAGTAGAAATTAGAAAAATTCCTCTTAGAGGTACGAAATTATCTTAATGACCTAATGATTCCAAGTGGAATCACTTAAAATGATGCTCTATACACAGAGCAATCAATTTAGCAATTGAACCATTACCCTCGATTTTTTAGGACCCCTACAGAGTTTAACTAGTGAGCACGTCGATGCACTTGTCTCCAAATTGGCTGAATATATTGACTTCAAAATTTGTAAGCATGTAAAGAACTTGGAGCTGATTCCAAGAAGCTAAAGAGCATTAAAAATGGTAAAGAAATGATTGAGATATGAGTAGTACAGGTTGACTGTTATGAGTGACTATGACGAAGAGACCATAGATGAGAAGTATAGATATTTTGTGTTAGAACACAATGTTGTACAAGATCATTAGCATGATAAACAATGCCTAATGATTGTGAGTAGTATAGGCTATGATGTATGCCTTACTCTCTTACAATATGGTCAAGGAGAACTCGGATATGGAGTCACTTATCTTGCAAGTTTTCTAGACATCTTTTATAGATGTGAGATTTGAATTTGAATTTGAATCCTCCATTGGCTCTCACTAAAAAGTAGTTCTCCAATCTAGGAGATATTTCCTCAAGTGGAGTCTTGACTTTTCCAACTAATAAATCCACGAGTTTGGTGATGATTGCAAATATTCTTTTCAAGTAAAACTGACTTATGGTAAAAGTTAAAGACTTCCTAGCAATGGTTTCCATGGAGCTTCAGTTGTACATAAGCTCTAGCCAAATGTGTAGGCTTGTTATTTGCACCAACACCAAGAAGTGGAAATAATGAAGGGGTTGTGCCTCTCCTTTGTTGGCTTGGGTCCACACCTTTGATAGACACCACATGCTTTTCCCCATTCCTCTTCATCTCTGAATAATGTAGGCCACCATAAGCCCCCATGAAGGCTTCTCTGGCTCATAATGTGTCCTAGAAGGTGCCCACCACTTTCTCCTTCATGTGCAAATTTAAGGATTTCCCTCACTTCCTCTTCTTCCATGCACTTTCCGAACCTATTTTCCTTGCCCTGTCTATATACTCAATGAAGGTAAAAGGTCTGCTTTTGATTAGCAGCCTCTTTCTTTGCACATCACTTGGCTTCTCTAAATACAATCTAGTTTTAAGAAAATTCTTGATGTCATCATACTTTGAAAATGATTTTTTATGCTTGCATTTTATTAAAATATGATTGAAAAAAATCATAAAAGATCCTACATAAAGAGGGAGATCAGTTAATCATGATGGTTAGAATTATTCTCACTTGGAGACTCTTGAGAGAAGTAATTATGTTTATTTCCAGTAATGGTCATTGACTAGATGGGATGATCTAGTTATTGACATTAGTGAGTCTTGGAGTAGATTGATGATACCTCTCTTTAGAGTTTCTAGGAGATAGGGATATATGCAACGTATTGGGGTACCAAAATCTTAGTTGGTGTTACATCATGAGTATGATGTGTAAACATTAGTTAGGAGGATGGGTACTTAGGGATTATCTAAATCTCAAAGGGAATGTTTATTGCATCCTTATGGGTTGAGGTGCTTGCGTCAACCCATACAAAGCCTTTTGCAACCTGCAAACATATTTTGGATGCTTTGAAACTTCATATCCTTGTGGCTGGTCCATGTATACTTCTTCTTGTAACTCACCAAGTAGAAAAGCATTCTTCACATCCATGTGATGCAAAGTCCATCCTTGTATTGTAGCTAATGCAAAAAGTGTTCTAATAGTAGACATTTTAGATACAGGGCTGATGGAAACTGATGCCGAATTCCATGATTTTTTAGAAAACTCCTAAACTCATTTGACATGTATTCACCTTCTCCATCAGATCTTAATGTCTGAATGTACTTCCTTGTCTGCTTTTCCACCATAGCTTTCAAATTCTAGAAGTGGGTGAACACCTTGCTCTTCTCTTTCATGAAATATACCCATACTTTGCATGCATGGTCATCAATGAAAGTAACATAAAACCTGCAACCACCCATGGATGTGGTCTTTGTTGGACCCCAAATATCTGTATGTACTAATTCTAGTACATTCTCACTAACATGCTTGTCATGTGGAAATGATGCTCTTGACTGTTTACCTAATTGACATGCTGCGCATAGCTTTTGCATTTCTTCAACTTTGAAATTTGGTAGTCCATGGACAATCTCCTTTAACTACATCAATTTCAGCCTTTGCAAGTTTGCATGTCCAATCCGTTTGTGCCACATCTCTATATCTGCAATAACTCCTGCACCTTTTGCAAACAAGGCTGCATTCATTTCAACAATCTTTACATTTATGGTCAACATCCTACCCACTTTGTTTCCTTTGGCAACCAATCGTCCATCCTGCTTGTACTCTTCTACATATAATCCATCAACATTGAACCTGACTTGTAATCCTTGGTCAACCGTTTGCCCGACAGAAACCAGATTCTATGTTATATTTGGAACATGCAGCACATCAGCAAGATGTTTTACCTTTCCATCCTCCATAGATAGTGCTATGTTTCTTGTATGCTCAATAAGATGTGATGTGTCATCACTTGTTTCAACATATCTAGGAACTGGCAATTTTTGCAAAGTACTAAACCATTCCGCATGACTGGTCATGTGATTTGAAGCACCTGAATAACCATACCAGACATTATCATTCAATTTTGAAACACTAGCAGACATCGTATTCATCATGTGATTTTGAATCATGAACAACTTCTCAGAATCATCTGCACTTGTGGATGCATATTTATTTTGTTGCCTTCTGTTATTTTGATTCTTCAACATGTAATCACGTTCAAAGTGTCCATGTTTACCACAATTCCAACATCCTTTACTGTCATTACCTGAATCATTTCTTTGCAAATTTCTGCAACCTCTTTGGCTCCCCCTACCTCAAAACTATCCTCTTCCTCCTACATGATTCTGTTGTTGACCTTGGTCTTGGTTACTGTTTCCTCTTCCACTTCCAAAACCTCTACCTCTTCCTCTTCCTCTACCAAAGTAGAATACTTGCTCAGAACTAGGCTTCCCTTGGGAGTTTGAGTCCTCACCAAGATTCTTTTCTTCAATGATGAGCATGGATACCAAATCAACAAAATTTGGAATATTTTCCCTCGTCTGTATAGAAGTTTTGAACTGCTTACATGCAGCTCCTAAACCACAAAGGCACACTTCCACCTTATCATCATCATCTACATTCACGCCAATAGATGCAAGTGACTCACATATGCCTTTGATTTTCAGAGTTTAGTCACTTACCGACATGTGCTTCTTCTCCAATGTATGCAACTCGTTCTTGAGTTGATATTTTCGTGCCTTTGTATTGGTCTCATACAATGTGACCAAACTGTTCTAAGCCTCTTTCTGAGTCTTGGCATCATGTATGTGCCCAATCATGCTATCCTATATGCTAACAGATAGCCAGTACATTACCTTTCATGCTCCTTGATTCCATTCCTCATATGCTCTTAACTAGTTTGTAGTCCGATTTCTTTTTGGTAACTCCAAAGCATTTTTGTTCTCTCCTTCGATGTACTTCTAGTATCCTTTTCCCATCATGAAATTGGTCCTTCTGAATCTCCAAGCATGGAAATAGTACTCGCAACATGGTCGTCGGTATGTGTGACGGTACACTCAGCAGTCACCTGTATAGGCATCAGTGTGAGTATCGATATGAGCAACGAAAATACCGACGCTCATACTGACAGCTATATCGACGCTCATACCGTCGTTTTCGTTCGGACGTCTATATCGGCACTTACATCGATGTGAGGTGAAAAATGTGCTTGTTCAATTTCCTTGATAGAAGCCTTGGTATATGGCCGATATGTTGTAGTGTTTCCAAGTGTATATAGCTTGATTCTTACTTCGTAGTGTGTTTCCTTCCTTGAGATTTCCTTTTTTGTAATTTTTATGAGTGATTTTGATCTTCTTTAGGTGCTAACCTAGTAGTGAAGATGAAGAGTGTACCAAATTCGTTTTTCTAGATACTACTATAGGTGTTCTCATCTCATTTTTTTTATATCTTTGTAGAGTGCTTTAATAGCTTTGAGGGAGATATGACCATTTTATTGGCTACCTACTAATTTTCCTTTTGATTGTTTAAGTAAGGTCGACTTTCTTTTGGAGACGTAACTCACACATCAATAAATTTTGGTTATCTAATCAAAGATCTTGCATGCACCCCATTAGAAATAGGCGTCCCCTCATAATGATTTGTGGAGTGGTGATTAGATTACAAAGTTGTGTTGTGATGAGATTATCATTTCCTCATAAACTTTAGGCGTCATCAATCATGGAATAGGGAATTAGATCGGAACTTGGATGATGATGGTTGATCATGATTAGGAAAATTTTTGAGGGATCATGTGGATTAGAAAGAGAGCACTTGGCAGCTATAAAAGTTATCTACTCACCACATTTGGTTACATGATTTCATTGCTACTAAATTGGGTCTACTCTTTATGAATTAATTGATTAATCGTGTATGAATGTGCCTACACAATGCACCTCGATATTATCCATTACACTTTCATAAATGATGAGTTTGTATGTGGAAAGAAGTTGGTCAGCGTATATTGTATTTTTTGGATTGATAAGAAATATTATAGCTGTACTCTAATTTTTGCATAATTTTTCTTTGACACATATGTAAACATATGTGAATTTCAATAATATGCTTGGTAAATAAAGAGATTTAATGTGTTTCAAGTTTTGATTCTCAAACCAACAATCATGTAGGCATGGACATTGTAGAGTCGCTCAAGTTTACATATATTTTTTAGGATTCATTAACACAACTGGAGCACTTTTCTCTTTTTTCTTTTACTCTTCTTGTGAAAATTGTGTAGAAAAAGTACTATTCTACGTTTCTTGAGTACAATATTTTTGTTTTGATATTTCTTATAAAAACCTTTCTTTGCACTAATGAGAAGTTTCTATTATTACATGCATTTTGGCTTTTGATGGATGGTTCTCTTGATCACTTGATTGTTGCATGTTATTCATAGGCTTAGAAGTATTATCATGGAGGAAGTCCCACTATATTCTATTTTGAAAAAGAAGTGAGCGCTAATGAGAAATAAAGAATAGCAAAATCACTTAGAGATTCAATGACAAGGTTGAGGGGTAAATATCCATGCACGTTAGTTCATTGGAAGAACTTTCATCTCTTGAGGAAGGGGCAAGGGTTGAGCCCTTGCCTGCATCATTGGACATGTAGTGTTCCTTAGGCTAGACTCCAAACGAGTTTTCGGATTGTTGTACTATTCTTCTGATAGCCTACTCAGTTCTTACCTTGGTTTGTAAGATATGGGGGTTCCATGGGTACTATGACCACCATTTTGGAGTTGTTCTTTCCATTGTTTCAAGCAAGAGAGAGAAGACTTCGGCCGAACTTCCTCTCTAGGAAAAGTTTTAGAAGAAAGTTAGTTGATAAGGGGCTAAAGAAACAAAAACTAAAGTCTTGTGGGAGTGGGGTTTAGCACTACCTTTCTTATTACAGTCCAACTTCACTATTGTGTGTGTGTATGCTGCTAACAACTCTTTTGACAGATCTAAATGCTGGGAGGAGATTGGTAAGCTTGAGGGTGATATCTTATTAACTGGTGATTTTAACATGGTCACGAACCCGGCTAATAGATTGGGTAATTGCAATAATGTGATCTCTAGTTCTGAAAAAAGTCATTGGTACAGACTTGTTAATAATCTTAATCTTTTTGACATATCTACTGGTTCTAGTCATACTTGGAACAAAAGAAGTGTTGTGAATAGGCTGTCAGCTAGGTTGGACAGATTCTATATGAATGCTCCTAGATTTCAAGATCTGTGGAATAGCAGCTGTGTTATTGACTCTTCCCTTCAGCTTTCTGATCACTCCCCTCTTATTGTTAGGTTCGCTTGTAATAACCCTGCCTATAGAGCTGGTTGGCCCCATCTCGACATGTCCCTGATTAAGGTGCCTATTGTTAAAGAGGAGATCAAAAATATCTTTAAAACCCATTTTGTCTTGGGGTGCTCTGCCTTTAAGGCTTGGGAGGGGGCTATTAAAGATGTTCAATGCACTCTTACCTTCTATAAGAAAAGAGCTAGGGTTATCAGATACAATAGGGATGCATTTAAATGAGATAGACAGGATTGAGAGATCTAACTTAAGCAGCAATGTTAAGAGACAAAAGATCCTGGATCTTCAGGAAAAAGTGAGGTATGAAGACTACCTTCTAGCTTGTGGTGCCCTTGTCATGTCCAGAGAGTTTTGGGCTGGGAAAGTTGATAAACCTAATAAGCACATGTATGATATCATGAGGAAAAAAAAGGCTAAAGATTTTATTCCCTTATTAAAAAAAAGTAATGGTGGGGTCACCTCTTGTGTCCAAGAGAGCTTGTAGGAGGCTGTCAGCTTCCTTACCAATGTTTTCTCCCTACCTCCCAAGAGAGGGGACCATATCTGGAGTGCAAGAGCTGCCATTGCCCTAAAGAGGAAGAAAATGATTCCTCTTGGCTTGGTCTCCCTCCTAGATCTTCCCCTCTCTGCTAGTGAGATTAGAGAAACCATTAGTAAATTGAAACCCTGTAAGTCCCCTCGACATGATGGCATTCCTAATGAGTTTTTTCAGGAATTCAAAGAGGATTTGGTGCCCATTATTCTCTGGATCTGGCAAGAAGCCATAAGTAGAGGGTCTCTTTCTACCTTCATTAATACTGGAGTAATAAAGTTGATTCACAAAAGAGGATCTAAGGATGATCTTAACAATTGGAGACCTATCTCTTGTCTGACTTCTTTGTATAAAATTTATGCCTCCTCCCTTGCTAGAAGGTTGAGCCCCCTGATGGATAGCATTATCCTGCCTGAGCAAAAAGGTTTTATTAAGGGTAGGTTTATTCTTGATGCTATTATCTCCATTTGGGAAGGATTGGACTTTGCTAAAGAGAATAACATTGACACCTTCTTCTTCATAATCGATTTTGATAAAGCTTATGATAGAATTGAGTGGGACTTTATTTTGCAATCCCTTCATGATATTGGTGCTGGAAGAAATTTTATTAAATTTACTAGTATTCTATTTGGCAATGCCCACTCCAAAGTTGCTATGAATGGTCATCTTTCCCCTCCCTTTAAACTGAGTAGATCTATTAGACAAGGCTACCCCCTGGCCCCTTTGCTTTTCGCCATCACTAGTGATGCTCTTGGTTGGCTTGTCAAGGATTGTATCAATCAAGGTAACATAAAAGGTATTGAGGTCCCCCAAGCTCAATCCCAACTTTGTCTTCAAATGTTTGCTGATGATACTAACCTTGTGATGAGAGCTAATGCTATATCTTCAAGTTTTTTTTTTAAGTGTCTCAATACTTTCTGTACAACAAGTGGCTTAGTGGTTAACCATTATAAAACTGGATTTTATGCTACTAATGATTCTGTTCCTGAGTGTGTTCACATAGCTGGTTGTGAAGTCATCAAGAAGGGCTCTGTCATCAAGCTATTGGGTATACCTATGGGTTTTGACATTTCCAGTGAACAAAGATGGAATTGGGTTCTCGACAAATTTAGAGGAAAGATTTTCAAATGGATAGATATGCAGTCTAGTTTATCTCAAAGAGCCTTTGTTTTAAAACATTATATTCTTCCTGTACTGACTTATTTTCTTGCTTGCTGGCATCCATCCAAGAAGCCGATGGTTCAAGCCATTGCTCTGTCAAGAAGATTCTTATGGGGGAATTCTAATACTCCTACGGTTGCTTGGAAGGTTTGCTGCATGAAAAAATATGAGGAGGGTCTTGGCTTGATTTTCCCTACAAGGATGGCCACCCAAATGGCTACAAAATGGATTCTTAAGGCTACCTCCTCCACTGATTTTTGGGCTTGTTTAATTAAAAGAAATACTAACAATTTTCGCTTAAGAAACAACAAGAGTTGGTCTAATCTTTCTTTGTGGGATGTTGTTTTCTCCCTTGCCATTTTTATGCCCAAAGGTAGTCAGCTTGTGTGTAATTTTTGGAGATCCTGGATGGCTCTCAAAGGCTGTTATAAGCTACCTATCTGGTTTGCAAAAAATTACTCCTTTCTGTTACAGGATTCCTTATGGGTGGGGTGGTTTACTGATAATAATGTTTCCTCTCTTCCCATAAGATGGCATAAGTGTAAAAAACGTGACTTTGCTAATTGGAATGATCTTTTAAGTAATGGGCAGGTGATTGATGATATGCATATTATGAATACTAATAATTTGTCTTTGGCCTGCAAATAGATTGTTAGAGAAAGGAAACTGCAACTCATGAGGATGAGAGAAGATAACCTTTGGGAAAAGACTATCTCCCTCTCTGAGGTGGCACAAGACATGTATTCCTGCTTCAAACTTACTCACAGCAACATCAGTAGCATTTGTGGTCACCTGAATAACAAGTGGGGACTAACCTGGTCCCACCAACAATGGAGATATAGGTTTCAGACCATCTCGGCCTTTCCTATGTCTAACAAGTAATCTTGCCTGTTATGGCTGATCCTTCATAGAGGTGTTTGGACTGGAAGCAAAGCCAGAAAATATAATATTGATGCACGTCTTTGTAAAGCTTGTGGTAAAGTGGAAGATATGGAACATCTTTTCTTTAAATCTAAGACAACAGTGGGATTTTGGAAAATCATTTACCTTTACTGTAAGACTTCTGGTCTCAAGACGTCTACTTCAGAGAATTGCTTATTGGAGAAGCTAATATGATGGACATTGCCTTGTGGCAGATTTTAAGGGCCCACATTCTCTGGGCTATTTGTAGGAATAGGAATAACAGAGTATTTGACAGGAAAGAAAAAAATGTTCTCTTCTCCTATTTAATTGGGATAAGGAGGGTTCTTCAACTCTGCAGTAATACTCCCCTTAGTGGGCATTTGAGTGATAAGCACCCCATGTATATTTTTAAGAAGTACCCTTATAACTCTTGGAAAAGAAAACTACTACAGACACATTCGAGTGAAAGGGATAGTATGATCAGTTTCATGGATTGGTATATTAATGCTTGTATGATGTAATTGTTGTCAGATTGGGGGTCTTGTTCTTTTCCCCTTTTGAGTGAAAGGGATAGTATGATCAGTTTCATGGATTGGTATATTAATGCTTGTATGATGTAATTGTTGTCAGATTGGGGGTCTTGTTCTTTTCCCCTGTGACTCCCTACTCTGTCGTTATGCTCCCTTTTCTGTGGGAGTGAGCTGTTGTAACCCCTTTCTTTTTCTCTGCATCAATATTATATTTTTTGTTTTTGCTCAAAAAAAAAAAAAACAAGAAACTAAAGTCTTGTTGTATGAAGAAGAAGTATTGAGACGTGCGTTCTCCGCTAATTGTGAAAATCCCAAGAGGGAATGGCTCTTCTTCAATGGCTCACAAAGAAGCCAGTTGTTTGTGCCATCGTTCAGGCCATGATTTCTTGATTAGGAGCTAATGGCGAACCGTATTTCCATACCCGTTATGAGTCATTGTAAGAGTCACTTGTAAGGGTCTTTTGACGTTCGAACAGGATGTTAGGTTCTGTGTTTACTTAGCATGAGTCGCTAGCAGAAGGAAAATGCAACTGATTTACTCTATGAGGACAGAGGATATAGATTGTGTCCTAGGCTTTTGAATGTTTGCGTAAAGGCGTTGAGTAGTGTATTTCTGTACTGAAAATTCTGGGTTCTTCAAAACTTCCCCTCACGGGATTGTGGAAGTAGGTGCACTATGCAGACATGGAGCTGGTTCCTGCACAGCGTGAGAATCGAAAACAAATTCGGCTTCTCCCCGATTTCAAGAACATCGCAAACACGTCCACCGGAATGATTCTAGTCGAATGAAAAAGCTTCTGTTCTGAAGCCTTCAATGTCGTATCAGTTATAGTCTACGCTGTTTTTTCTGGAACTCGATGATGAATATATGAGTCTGAACTCTGTACTCTGCATTCCTCCTCCATGTAATTCTGGCGCTGAGTAACATTGCGCCAGGTGTGAAGCTGGTGTGCACTGTGAACTCTGGAACCACGATAAGTTCAAAAGAAGTAAAAGATGTCGCTTTGCTGTTCTGTGTTTTCTTGCGCGCGCGTGTATGTAGCTGGATGAGTGTCTTGTTCTGCGGGGATTACTGGATTTAACTGGATGAGAGTCCTCTGTTACGTATAATGTGGTTGTGTGCGCGCATGCATGCGGACATTGGGATGCATCGAACACACATTTGCTGTTGGGTAAGAATCTCCGCAAACAGGCCAACAGTACTCTGTGAATGGAAAATATACCACATAGCGTTGATCTGATTTGAACTGAGCGTGCGCGGCGCCAAATAGAATAAGAGGCTGGTTGAAGTGACTTATGCTGTGCGTGCACGACACAATCGTAAAGAATAAAGAACCTGTTTCTCGTACGTGTGTAACATGTCATTGTGTGTGTATGTGTGTGTAGTGTGTGTTTGTTTGCGGCAGGAAAAAAAATCGAACTGACAAAAATGGTTCTGGTCGTGTCATGATCATATGTGTATGTGTGTGTGAGAGAGACAGAGAGAGAGATTTGTAGTTCAGAAGAATAGATCCCTCCGTAGTCTGTATCAGAACTCTACAGATGTTCTTAGTTTAATTTCAATGTTTCTGAACATCAGAGAAAGCCGTGACCTGTACGTACAGAGACTGGAGATTCTTAACAGCACACTGAAATTAGAGGAATCCAAACCTCTGATCGTGCAACAGAAGCCCTCCTGCGTTTGAAAGATGTTCAAACTTCAAACCAACACAGAGAAAAGCATCCTTTTTTCGGACTAGAGGAAGATGTTCTTAGTTTAATTTCAATGTTTCTGAACATCAGAGAAAGCCGTGACCTGTACGTACAGAGACTGGAGATTCTTAACAGCACACTGAAATTAGAAGAATCCAAACCTCTGATCGTGCAACAGAAGCCCTCCTGCGTTTGAAAGATGTTCAAACTTCAAACCAACACAGAGAAAAGCATCCTTTTTTCGGACTAGAGGAAGAGTAGGGGTGAGTTTAGGGGTGGGTTCAGACTGCACAAGTTTGCTGAGTCACATCATGTGTTGTTGAGTTCAGTTCATACAAAGTGGCGATAGGCTTTGGATTTCAAAACTTTCAAGTTATTTTATTGGTTGAACAATTTAAAAATCCAATCAAAAGCTATTGTCAGAGCCCGCACTTTATTCCGAGGGAGAGACTGACTCAAGAAATGGTAGACCCGAAATTCTTTTTCTTTTTGAAAGCAAATTATATTTTGCCATATGAAAGCGCTCATTGCCCCTGGGCAGTGTGAACCACTGTAACTATTGAAAACAGTGCATGTCGTGATTCGTCTTCAACGCTGAAAGCAACTCACTCACATTCATGCCATCTCAACACCCTAAAGTCAATCCTTCAGTGGGGTCTTCCTTCGATTTCTCAACACATGGACCTCACTATCTCAGACCACTATCCGATTACTCTGTCCTTCAAACCAATTCCCATGCTCCAGAAAGCTCCTTGGTTTCAGGCTTGTCAGACATCATTTTCCCTCCCCTCGGTCCACCAGGAAATTTCTGAGGTGTGGACGGAAGCCTTTGCTTACGGTAATGAACCGGCTAAGTGCTGGAGAAATGCGGTAGAAAGGACTCGTAAAATTCTAATCAGGACTCAAAAGGCTATAAGAGGAATTCGAAAGAAAAGAAGAGAAATGGTGTACCGGAGGCTCTCACGGCTTGAAGAAGAGGTGAACAAAGGTAAGCTACATTGCCAACAGGGTCTGTTGAAAATCAGGGGTAGGCTAAGATTAGAGGAGGAGGTCCAAAGGAAAAATCTCCAAATTTTCTTCAAAGAGTGGTGGGCAGGGAAGACGGACAAACCAACGAAAGAGATGTGTAACATCCTCAAAAGGAAACAAGCTAGGGATTCCATCCCCCTAATGGTCGATAACAATGGAACTGAATGTCGCACTGAAATGGAGAATAGAACTATCATCGTCGAACATTTTACTAACCTTCTCGGGGTCTCGACCCCTCTTTCCCCCCACAGGCGCGACTCCATGGCAACCATCTCAAGGGTTGCTCAAACCAGGATCCCACAGAACTTGATTGCTCTGCTGGATGCTAACATCTCCGAGAATGAAATTATCGAGGTTATTGATGCCCTTCCCAATGGGAAAAGTCCGGGTCCAGATGGCCTTACCAATGAGTTCTTTAAGTCCTTCAAACTTCAGGTGGCCACCCCCCTGCGCCTCGTGTGGCAAGAGGCTCTCTCCTTCGGTGCCCTCCCTGAGTGCCTGAATAATGGCGTCATCAAGCTAATCCACAAACGGGGAGATAAGAACAAAATTGAAAACTGGCGCCCGATTACCATGCTCCAAACTGGATACAAGATAATTGCAAAAGTTATCGCCAACAGAATCTCCTGTCATTTAAAGTCATGGTTGTGCGAGGACCAGAAAGGTTTTATCAAAGGTAGATCTATACTTGAAGCAATTATTGATATTTGGGAAGGCCTTGCCTTTGCTGAGGAGTCTGCTCAAGATCTAGTTTTTATTAAGATCGACTTCGACAAAGCGTATGACAGATTGGAATGGGACTTTATTCTTCAATCATTGAAAGACCTTGGATGCAGCCAAAAGTTTACGAAGATGGTTTCCACGCTTCTTGGAAATGCTTCAATTAGAATAAACATCAACGGTAAACTCTCTGAGCCCATTCGTTTAAAAAGATCAATTAGGCAAGGCTGCCCTCTGGCTCCTTTACTATTCGCTATCGCCTCAAATGGACTCAGCTGCCTATTAAAGCATCACATGGACGCCGGCAATCTCAAGGGTCTCTCCTTACCTCGAAATCACGGCCAAATGGTTGTGAGACTTTTTGCTGATGACATGAATGCCTTTGTGCATAACGATATAAATAGCATTGAGATGTTTTGGTGGTGCCTCCACACCTTTTGTATGGCATCAGGCTCAAAAATCAACCATGCCAAAACTGCTTTTAGAGCGATCAGCGGGCCTACTCCCCAATTGTTGGTGGATCGGGGGTGTCAAGTTATCCCTAGCGGTCAAGTCTTCCGTCTCCTCGGCATTCCGATGGGTTTCGATATCTCAATGGAACAACGATGGAACTGGGTGCTATCCAAGTTGGACAGCAAGCTGAATCAATGGAAAGGTATGCAAGTCAACCTGGCAGGGCGTGCTATGGTTATTAACACCTTTATGTTATCTACAATGATTTACTTTATCTCGTGCTGGAGACCTAAGGAGAAAGACTTGGCCAAAGTAGAAAGAATCTGCAGGAACTTCCTTTGGACTGGGGACCCAAACAGAAGGGGGGTTCCCAAAATCAAATGGGAAACTTGCATTAGCCCTAAAGACTCAGGGGGCTTGGGTATTTTGGATATTGCTGTTTTAGCTGACAAACTGGCGGCTAAATGGCTTATCAAGGCCTGGAGCAATAGGGAGTCCTCTTGGGCTAAATTGATCTTCAGAAACACGGGAGACTTTACCTTTGTCGGCCTCCCGGGTTGGAAGGACATAGGGATTCTCACTCTTTTGTTCTCCCCCCACCCAGTCTGCCCTAAAGGCTCTAGCCTCGTGTGTTCCTTATGGAAGAATTGGAACAAGGCCAAACAGTTCATCAGAATCAGTGATGATTGGAAGTGGGCAGCTGGCATAAGACAAAATGACTCTATCTGGTTCCCGATCAGTGGCATTCGGGGAGTGGATTCTTGGAACCTCCAAACTGCAAGGCGGTTATGGAACAAGGGGTTCAAAGAGTGGAAACAGCTCTGGAAACAAGAGACCCGCCAGTGGATTAGGTTCGAAGATTTGGATCCGAGACTTAGCATTACCTTTGAGGAATGGTCTCTTCTTCAAAGCAGGTGTTTAGCCTGGGACCGCTCTACTACCCGCCTTCTCTGCGGTCAGGATCCTCCTTGCTCGGAGGGCCTTAAATGGAGCAATGGTAAGAAACTGTCCAGAATCCCGAACTTCAAAGGGGAAGTGGATGTTCACCACACCCTTAACAAGAGATGGTGCCTTGCTTGGACCAAACTTCGGTGGGAGCTAAAATTCATGTCTCTTTGGCACCCCCTAATTGAGGTCAAAAAGTCCGTTCTCATGTGGCAGGTCTTGCATAAAGGAATCTGGACCAATGCAAGGGCTAACAAAATCTGTGGTGTGCCGCCATGGTGCAAGCGTTGTCATCGGTGCATCGAAGATTTAGCCCACCTGTTCTTTGACTGCCCCAAGTCTCGTGTTGTCTGGCATCACGTGTCCCGAGTTTTGAGAATTACGAGTCAAATCAACTGGCAACAAGTGATGCTGGGTGAGGCGATTGGATGCTCTTCGAGGCTATGGAATGCCATCAGAGGCGAGGCTCTCTGGAAGATCTGGAGAGAGCGCTGTGCCGTCAATTTCGACCAAACTCCTAAGGAATGGTCGATCGAGAAATCCTTGTTTCTCCTTGGTAAAAGAATCTCCCAAGTCAAAAGTTCACCACCGTTTAGACATCACTGTATTTATCTCCTGGAAAACAACAAGTTGAAACCCAAATGGGTCCCACATGAGGGTGATGATAATGTTATCCACCTCATTTGTAATGCCTTGTAGCTTGCTAGACTTCTCCCCTGCGTTGTGGGATTCGGGGGGTCCCATGGGCACTAGTCCCGTTCACTTGTAACTTTTTCTCTTTATATAATTAAAGTCCGGGAGATTAGGCTAAGGCCGAACTTCCTTTTTTTAAAAAAAAAAAAATCCTTCAAAGTTCAGAATTCCAGAAAAGGTTTGCTTTATATGACTAAACCAACGCACGTATATGACATACAGTCTCTTTCTCTGCCTCCATAAACTTTCGTTTTACAGCGGTTCTATACAAGTAAAATCCTCGCAATCTGTTCAATAATACATATACAACTTTCGCAGGCTCCTCATACTCAAATTTGAGTCAAAGAAAAGTTATCTTGAAGTAAGGACGTGAACTAATCCTCTAACAAGGAAAGAAGATCGAATATGATGAACACATGCTGTGGCATCAAGATAACCACATGGGGGAAAAAAGCTTTAAGCAGTCGCGAAGAAGGTCACATTTCCCGACTTCCCCATAAGTTAGGCTTCCAATGAGGAAGTCCTTGGGAGTGCCCTTGACGGTGTTACCAAAATTAACTCTCCATCTTTCCTTCTTTATCTTCCATAGAGGTTCACATGTCAACGTATTCAGAAGAGGCTTTGGACAATCCATTGCCTCGACCAGGGTAGCGTCCATTATCTTCTATAGAGCTTCACCGCTCAACGTATTCCAAACGGCCCTAGGACAATCCATTGCCTTACCCACGACAGCATGCTGAGATGAAATCTGCGTATGCAGGTTGAAAATCCTTTGCTCAAAGTTGCAAACCTCTTTACGCTTAGCACACGCGTAGATAAAGATGCCTGATGTCCTCTTCTGAGTGGCATCTGTTGCACGAACGACTGTGAGGTGAAAGAGAGCTACAAGAGTGTTCCCTGTTCAGATACTCAATGATTTTTACGATTCAAGAACATAAGCTAAGGCGAGATGGATCGCTCGAGAGAGGGAATGACAGCTTTATTCACATGCTTTGATGTCCTCCTAAGCTATTTTATATCACGTCCTTTTAATAAATTTTAAATTTTTGGTAGAAAAAGAGAAATAAGACTTCCAGTTTGCCTCTTTCCATCTGTTCTTCATGTTTTTCACGCACATCTGTAGCATTTTCCATCATCTTAGAAATACATATAGTACAAACTTACATTGAAGCTTGCCAGGATTTCTCGCCATGAGCGAGATCGGATGCTCCAGATACTGCTGGAAAACTTTAATCATTTTTCTGTACTTTGAACCAATCTAAAGCTTAAGAAGCAAACTCAGATAAACATACTACATTATTAGATTACCGATGATGAGTTTCGTACTACCATCGCCTCATCGATTGTTGTCAGGCCAAATGTGAGATCAACAAACACTGCTTAACATAATTCATTAATCAAAATGATGCTTACAAACTTGTGAGGCATCATGTCGTAATTGCTGCTACCCAAATGTAATGCTCTGACCTCCCCTAGACATGTGGTCATCGCATCTAGTTGTTGACGATATCGGTAAAGATTGTGTCGATACTTACTGTGAATCATCTCACACTCCTCAGTCTCTAACCATACAAGCTTCTCTAAGACTCCTCTGAAAGCCTCGTGAGCCTCTGATCTTTGATGTGACATCACCTCACCTACCGCGTTTTGAACCCACTCTCAAGTGACAACAATGTGCCAAGGTGTTGGTTGATACTCATGATAGATCACCTCTATGATGTAATTCTTACAATACTTTTCTTGTTTACTCTATTTGACCATGACAGAGTGTCCAAAGTGTATTGCGCACAACTATCATATCCATTGATGTATGGACTTTATAGTTGTGTCCATCGATGGAGCTCCATCTCGTATACGATACACCTTAGAGTCATCATGGCCATGAGCACCCCAAGGTGTACATGGTATACTTTGTGGCATACCTACATCTAAGGCACTTGGTCTAGGACTGGGTGTGGCTCACACTGCATCCTTTGCACCTCGAAGGTGACTCATACGAACGAGACAATGGAGCACCTACATCGTGCTATGGTGTCGAACACTTTCGCACACATCAACAACTAGAATAACACAAGCATTTCTTCCATGTGTTCTTTCTCTATCATGCTCCCAATAGCTTGTCCTTCTGCATCCCATTTCGCTCTCTTCTTCCTAGGATAGGTAGACAATGCAATGTCATGTGGGTCGATCTACTCACCAATGGAACCATGAGACTATAAGCGTAGGTTTTGTAGTCGATCCAAATCAAAGGATCCATATTACCAAATGTGTGCAGTACAAATCCATTGTTTACAAAATATTTGATATTTGCATTGCATGCAAGGACATGTCATTCTCTCCTCCATATCAAAATATGCATTTTGATACCATGCTGAGGTGTTAGGATATATCCATGTCTCTCTCTATCTACCTATCTAACACTATGTGTGTGTATGTATATATGTTTTTAGGTTAGTGTATGAATCTGTGTGTGTATGTGTATGTGTGTGTGTGTATGTGTTTATGCATGTGAGTCTATGTGTGTGTACCTAAAACCCCAAAACCCTAAAATCCTAAAACCCTTATCCTCTGTGTGTATGTGAGTGTATGTGTGTATGTATATGTGTGTCTCTTATGTGTATGTATATGTATGCATGTGAGTGTGTACCTAAAATACTAAAACCCTAAAACGAAAGTTAATTATATAGATTCTAAAGGCTAGAATATGATTTAGATCTACTTTGGTTTAGCCCTTGAATTACCCTTGGAACATTCCTTGAACCTTTGGATGAAACCCTTGGTTTTAACCCTTTGCATATTTATTCATATGAGCTCCAAATTGAATGGTTGGAACCTTAGGTTTGATTTACCCTAAGGTGTGGGAACCTTAGTCTAGGGAGAAGCTTCTCTAGGAGCCATCTTGTGTGTACAGGAGAGAAGAATCCTCATTTCATATAGATGGCATGTGATAGACCTTGGGAAATTAGAAGGCATGTTATGACTCTTGGGAAAGTCTCCACATGAGGGACACTTGGCTCGACACTTGGCTAATCCCAAGGACATGCACCCCCTTGGTCTAGAGGTATATATATGGGTGGATACGTGCTCTCTCTTCTTTAGTGGTCTTGCTAGTTGGTTGATTATCTCATAGTATAGTCTGTTTAGGAATTTAGTTTCACAATATTGGTATGCTGAGCCTCTTAGATCCCTTATGAGAGGAATTCGACTTTTTCCTTCCTCCCCATGAGGTTTTTTTCCATCCAACTCACATAGATCTATGGACCCGTATGGCTTTAAGCTCATGGTCATTGAAGAGTTGAGCCTATTAGATCCCTTATGAGAGGAATTCGACTTTTTCCTTCCTCCCCATGAGGATTTTTTCCATCCAACTCACATAGATCTATGGACCCGTATGGCTTTAAGCTCATGGTCATTGAAGAGCTCAAGTATAGGGTTTGGAGGCTAAAAATATTCCACATATAACACCCCACCTTAGGTCTAGACTTAAGCTAGCATAGGGTCATTGAATACCTCATGTCCGGGTGTTGAACAACTCATAGTGAGCTAGGATCTTCCCTTATATGCCTTGAATGTGCCAACACAAGCGTGTGTGATATAACAATTTTCTTACTCACATATTCAGAGTGAGGACGAGAGAAGAGAGGCGCCCTCCTCTCTCCCTACGAGTTATTTACTTATGCACACTTCAATTCACATATATAGAAATACCAATACTCAAAAATCTCATATATGGGATTTATACTGCAGCGCCCATGACCCACAAAGTTGGCTCTTTTCTGAGCTCTCTGTACACAGCTGCGATTTCCATGGTCCTTGTTTAACCCCAATTTTTACATAGAGTGCATGAAGAGATGCTCATACGAAGAATATCAAGGGATGCTCACATGATCATAAGGTGAATCCTACCATCTTCCAAAGAAACATGAAGACAATGTTGGAAACCGTGGAGCTTGAAAGAGGAGTGTGCCTTTTTCGAATCAACAAATGGAGGTTTTCAAGTATTCATGGAAGTTAAGTATTATGTCTTTTACTTGTATATGTTTAGCTTCATCTTATCTCGATACGTCATGTGATGCAATGCATGCACCATTAGTCCATGGAGTACTTTTATCATTATGGATTCGGGAAAGTATCAATTCAAGTATCTATTCGAGTATGCATGGATATACATTGAATATGTATAGAATTCATTATTTATTGCGTGAGATCTGAACTCATTTATTATGTGATGTGGTAAAGAAGTTTTATTTACATGCTTGTTTACAATTAAAGGTATAAGCATGCATTCATGCATCCTTACAACTTTAGTAAATATAGATGCATACTTGAGCATAAATTAAGTAGGTAAATGTTGAATGAGGGAGAAACAATTTTGAGTAGATACATTTTCAAGGCCCATTTGAGCTCCTACTGAGTTTTGAACTCGGGTCCCTCTATTGAAAGACATCCACACTAACCAAATATGTAACAACCTTTCAAAGTATCCGAATGGACAAGATTCCTCTTGCAAAGGATCAAAGGATGGACGAAGCTACAATGCAAATAACTATTATTGCCCATTTTTCTCATTTATGTTACCATGCAAAAGAAATGCATGAAAAGATGCATTAGCTGAAATCCAAATAAATAGAGAATACTCATGAATGAAATTAATCACCCAAATGATGTACGAAATGTATAACATTAATAAGACTCACCACATGAAGATGACTAAATTTAGAATGTTAATTATAGCATGGCATAAACATGAATCCAAAGTAAGAGCATGCTATTGAGTAGAATGGAACTCAAAATGAGAATTCCATGCACGCTTTAAAGAGGCGTTGATGTTTTTAATCTTATGCATGCGAAACATCTTCAAGAAAAGATGTATATTTTCTTGGCCTACACTATGTATGCATGGATTGAATCACATATGCATGGTGTTGGAGTTAGATGTCTATGGAAGCACACAAAGAACACAAGGAAGAAGAAGAAGCTTGAAGTGCAACACACAATACTCGATGTATTACCACTAGAATGTACAAAGATAAGTAACCTCTTACGGCAATATGCGTATATAAAAGCCAGGGGAAAAAACCTCCTAGAGAGGGAAAAAAGTTCCTCGGTGGTCCTAGAGTGTTCACACACATCACTACCTAAATATATCAACAAATCCCCCTTGGGAGTAATGCAGTGAACAAGGAGTTCACACTCATGTACAAGGAAGTGCCAAGCTATGTGGAATCAATCCACAAAAGAAAGTAAGGCCAAATCTTTGCGAAAAGCTTCAAACTTCTCCCTAGGCAAAGCCTTTGTGAGAACGTCTGCAATGTTCTCCTGCATGGGCACATATGCCAAGCCGATCTCTCCACCAGAGAACCTCTCCTTGATGTAATGATAATGCACCTCAATGTGCTTAATGCTAGCATGGAACACAGGGTTCCTTGCAACTGCCAATGTGCTCTAACTATCAGTGAAGATGGTGGTGGAAGAAGACTGACCAACTCCCAAATTAGCCGTAAGGCATGTGAGCCACACACACACAACAGTCGATGTGAAGCTTTTCTATACTCAGCCTCAGAACTGGAAGTGGCCATAGTAGACTGCTTCTTGCTTAGCGAAGATATGCATGAGCTACCAAGCATGAAGCAAAAACCACTAGTTGACACATAAGTATCATAGCAACCAACCCAGTTAGAGTAAGAAAAAGCATGTAAATCTGGCATTAGTGATCCACTCTTGGGATAAAATAATCCAAGTAATTGGGTACCACTCAAGTAGCAAAAGATGCACTTAAGTGCCTACCAATGCTTGACTCTTGGGCAATGCATAAACTTGCTCATCTATGAGATAGCAAACTGAATATCTAGTTGAGTAATGCATAAGTAAATCAAGCATCCAACAGCCTGTTGATAGAGAACAACATCAAATGCATCTCGAGGATCATAAAGACTCAATCATAAACCTATCTCCATAGGAGTGGCAATAGGTTTACAGTATTCAAGGCCAAAATGCTGCAATAATGTGTCAATATATTTTGTTTGATACAAGGCCATTCCACCATCAACATGCATAAATTGAATGCCCAAATAATGATGCAAATGCCTCAAATCAGACATCTCAAATGAGGCATCCAAATCAGCCTTAAAATCATCAATATGCTTCTCATGAGGACCAGTGAGTAGCATGTCATTGACATACACAACAATGATCACAACTACATCATTAGGACACTTAACATATAAGGTGCTTTTAGTTGGACTATTCTTAAAACCATGTGCAATCAAATAGGCATGTATCTTTTCATACCAAGCACATGGTGCTTGCTTTAAACCATATAATGCCTTCTTTAACCTGCATACCTGATTTTCATGCCCTTTCTGCAAAAAGCCACGGGGCTGAAAAAAATGCACTTCTTCATGCAAGTCACCATTCAAAAATGTTATTTTAATTTCCAACTAATGTACATTCAAATCATGATGAGGTACAAAGCGCAACAAATGCTACGAAGAGTAGTCATATGGTAAGTAGGAGCAAAGGTCTCATCAAAATCAATGCCTCTTTCCTAAGCATAACCCTTTGCAAAAAGCCTAGCCTTATACCTGTCAATTGTTCCATGAGGCTTACGCTTAAGCTTGTATACCAACTTAGTGCCAATAGTCTTCCTGCCAAGAGGCAAGTCACATTAAGACCAAGTTCCATTTCTCATGATAGGATCATATGCAAATTGCATTGCAACCATCCAATGTTCAAAATTTTGTGCTTCATCAAAGAAAACAAGCTTAGTCTCATCATTGAGGCTAGAGGCAGCCATAGCATAACAATCTCATGCAAAAGAGGCACTATGAGAGCTTGAATGAGTACGGTATGACAAAGATGCATCTAATTTTCTATCATGCAAAGTCTACACCAACCATTTTGGCATAGTTTCTACCTCCTCAATATCAAATCTCTCATCAACAACTGCATCATGTAAATATGCATAAAAAATAGAATGATCTCCATCATCACTTGAAACCTTCAAAGGCTAAGAAGTTTCCTCATTAGGACTAGCACTAGATTGTCCACTTGTAAAAAGAGGTAGCAAAGTATCATACATGTCTTTGGAGCTAACAAATGTCTCTTTTGTACATGAAAGTAAAGAATGTATAGCATCTTCCACAAAAACAACATCAGAGCTAACCAAAATGCGTTTACTCTGTGGATTATACAAAGGATAACTTTTGCTTTGAGAACTGTTCCCAACAAAAATACATTTTACTACTTTATCGTCTAATTTCGTGTGATGATGTTCAAGCACTAATGCATATGCCAGAAAACCAAAAACATGCAGACGAGCAACAGATGGCTTGCGACCATGCCAGGCTTCATATGGAGTGATAGATTGCAGTGCTTTAGTGGGACACCTATTAAGTACATATCCGACATAGATGACAGCCTCAAGCCAGAAGGGATGTGGTAAAGCGTGACTCTTGACCATACACCTCGCCATCTCCATGCGTGACATGTTCTTCCGTTCAGAAATTCCATTCTGTTCAGGTGTATACAATAGTGTATATTGATGTTTTATCCCACCTTCAGCGAGAAATGCATTAAAGTCTGAAGACATTTATTCCCCCCCTCGATCCAATTGGAGGGTGCCCATTTTACATGTTGATAGATTTTCAACCAAAACCAAAACATTTTTGAAGCACATAAAGACTTCAAAGTTTGCTTTGAGTGGATTTACCCATGCATGCGTGGAAAAATCATCAATGAGAGTCAAGAACAAAAAGATGTTTCCAAAAGAGGGTTTCTGCATAGGACCACAGACATCACTATGAACAAGTTGCAATTTCTGAGTAGCTCGAACTGAACCATGTTTTGGAAAGGAGGAACGTTGCATATTTCCCAAAATACAACCTTCATAGATATGTTTTCTGAGTGCCTCAAGTTTGGGCAAAGAGGACACCATTTCAGATTTATGGAGGCATAGCAAACTAGCAAAATTCAGATGATGAAAGCATGCATGCCAAAGCTTTGCATCTGACATAGCCTGAGAATCATGTACTACACATGCTGAATCATTCATAGATTTTTCATAGTCTATGAGCTTATACAGCCCACGACATAAAATGCCAGAAGCAATAATCATGTCGCCATTTGACAAATCATGAACTATACATTTGTCATCAACAAATTTCACAACCAAGCCAATCTTTGCTAATGTAGAAACTGATAAGAGGATTTTCTAGATCTCTGACACAAATAAAGCATCCGACAAAGTGAAGGAACTACCATCAACAATAGTCAAAATGATCTTACCAACTCCCATGACAGGATAAGAGGAGTTGGTGGCACATGTGATAGTATTTCTTGTAGGGGCATGCTCAAGGGAAGTGAAGAAATTGTGTTGCAAGGTAATATGTTTGGTTCCCCCACTATCAAAATACCAAACATTTGAGTCTATTGTAGACATACATTGCTCATGAAAAGACGGGTCAAAATTGCAAACAGTAGTAAACACCCATTCTTTATTCTGCACAAGATCTTCAGACTCTGTTTTCGGTGTAGACCTTTTGCAATAACCATTCCAACCTCTTTTTTCTTTGCCTCTTTTGCAACTAGTTTTGGACAGTTCTTTATGACATGATTGTTTCCTTTATAGTACTTACAAAAGAATTTTTGCTTTTTTTATTTCTTCTCATCTTTGTTTTCCTTCTTCAAATGTGCAGCACTTGCACATTTTTGCTTACTAGTAGATGACTTCCATTTACCTTTGCCCTTCTCATTAGCCAAGAAAGCGTGATCTACAACACGCATAATGGACCTATTTTGCCTGGACCAATCTTCTTGCAATAAATCAGAGTCGAACTCCTTAAAGGTCAAGGCATTTGGATTGTTGTTCATCATCAAACAAAGAGTAGAAGCAAATCTCTGCTATGAATCAGGAAGACTATTCAAAACAGTCTACAGAAGTGAGCTATGTGGTAAAACTTCATTAGCAGAAATCAATTGTTCCTTCAAGTCTTTGATCTTTGTTAGAAAATTGTCCATAGAATCACCTTGATTCATATGCTCACTCTCCAACTATTTTCGGAGGTAAGCAACACGATCCTCATTCCTAGCCTGGTACAACATGGTAAGTGTATCCCAAGCATCCTTAACTATTATGCAAGAGTGAATGTGAGGAATAATGGCACGTGTGACATCAAGGCTATCAATGCATATGCCTGAGCATCTTTGGCATCCCAACAAATTTTCTCTATAGTAGGTGCAGTAGAAATCCTAATACGATCAAGAATCTGAAGAATATTGGCATCTTTAGTGCCATCTACATCAGCTTCAATACTTGTATTTGCAGATGTAATAGGATGTTTTTCAACACTGTGCACAATGTTCCACACTCCTTTTGCAACCAATACATGTCGCATCATATAAGCCCCGAATGGATACTTGGTACCATCCAACTTATCCTCACAGCCAACATACAGAATACATCAATGCTTTCAGCCATGGACACTAACTAAAATACCCTGATGCAAAACAATGACTGTAACTGAAAAAGTTGAACAAAAGTACCCTGATGAGTTCTACTAGACCTATAGTAGACTTAGAGATGCTTATCCTAGCGAACCAAAACTTGTATATATGTTTGGCACAAAAAGACAAAATAGCCTATACAAGCACTATGATAGTGTGTTCGAGGCCAAAATGAGCTCAAAACATGATTTCAGTGCCACAAAGCGAAGTTGTTTTGATCTCCTAATCACCTTGAGTATTCTCACCAAATTTCGTGCAATTTTGAGACTATGACCTGAGGGGTGTCGATGACGCCCTAGATGAGAAGAATACGCTTGGAGCACAACACACAATACTGAATGTATTACCACTAGAATGTACAAATATAAGTAACCCATTAGGGCAATAGGCGTACATACAAGCAGGGGGAAGAAAACCTCCTAAAGAGGGAAAAAAGTGCCCCGATGATCCTAGAGTATTCACACACATCACTACCTAAATATATCAACACGGGTTTATGGGACATGAGAGAGTAATAAAGTTTTGTAAGTTTAAGGTTTAAGACACAAAAATGACTTCTTCGTATGAAGTCAAAAGCATAAAATTTTAATGGTGTGTTGAGATTGAGACTCAATGCCCGTTAACTTTTATGCTTTTTATATGTGCTTTATCAAAAAGCCAAAAACAATTTAACACAAATAGAAAAAACCTTAAGCTTCCAGTCTTATTGATGGAAATTGTCAAAGAGTAACTCATTGAAGCATATATGGAGGAGAGGATGATTAAAGGGTTGAAAGAATCTCTTAATACCTCTACTCCAAAATGTGCTCTATGAATAAAAAGCAATCTACCAATATGGTTAAAACGGTAACCATTTAGCAAACGTTATGATTGACTATATTTGTTGAGACAGATGCCTACTTATATCAATAGATAATATCTAGTATGAGACTACTAGCTCTATTATCAAATGACATAAGCAAAGATAACTTTGATTGCATCTGATCAAAGAAATAGTCCAATGAAGGCTCAATTTTCAAAGTATTTTCAAGAACAAATCAAGACTTGGTAAGGATGTAACTTACAAAGATTTTGATTATATTTGATAAGACTAAGATGAAACAAGTTTCATTATTATGTCATTGGATGATGCTAAAGATCTTTGATATGATGTGCAAAGTTTTGCAAGTCTTCAAAAAGGTGAAAAGACCAAATGTCATTGCACGAAGCTTTCACTACTGTAACCTCAACTTAGTATGATACTAGCATGACACCCACTAATGAAAAGCCATATACATGGCACTATAGAACAAAATACTTACGGGTATGACACATGTAGACATTCCAAGATGCATTCACCATTTGTTTTTGGTAGTATTACTCAAAATGTTTTATCTTAAACCCCAAAAATGTTTTGAATCTCTTTGCATGCAAGAAAATCAAATATTTGATCATTATAGCTTACCAGATGTAGACACTCCCAAAACAATCAATTGGAAATGGTTGGAAGCTGATTTTGTTAAATATATTCAATACTACTCTCAAGTGACGACAAATGATCCATGGTGTTCTAAGTTGTGAGGCCCCCATTACGAGAAGAAGCCACTGTGAGAGCACAAATATTTGTGGAACCTATTCCATTGTTCTATTATTCCTTATAGATTTTGCCAAAAGACATTTGGATTGCTGAGCACACCACTCCCGTGCATCTCCTTTTGAATTACACAATTGATCCTCATAGATAATATTGTGATAAAGATGACAGGTACAAGTGAGACATGAGTGTTGGAAGACCACAAGAAAAATCACAAGCATGTTTACAAGAGGTAACCAAAGAAGAGGGAGTACTTAGAACATGTCCAAAAGTGTTTTTCAAAACCTTATCATACAAAAAAAAGATTATCACTAATTTTTTCATAAAAACCTATTTTTGTAATCTCTTCATATGTAGTTACTCGATATGTAGATCTTGTTCCATCACAAAGAAATTTAAAAGATCTGTAGGTATGGGATGAAGATTTCTGAATGGTTCTCCCATAAGTGTATTGAGAACATGTCTTCCAATGTTTTCTTGTAGCAAGTAGGCATTTATTTGATTCATGCATGCCACCTTCAGATATCAAGCTGAACATGTGATGATCCAGGATGACAGGTATGAGTTTTTCGTTTCTGTGACATGTATAGTGGTCACGCTGGTATATGTCAGGGATACTTCATTGAGCTTTATTAGATTTATCTACTGAGAGTGATGGCACATTTGTTCCTTGCTAGCTCACTCATTTGTAGACATTAGGTTTTTCCTTATCTACTGATCTTTATATATTGCACTTGTATTCTTGTTTTTAGGTCATTCTTGTACATTCCTTTTTATGTTGCCGATTGCGACCTCTTAACATGAAAGCAACTGCACCTCAATTACATAACATGGAGGCCCATAATGAAGAAATTCCTCCTCTTTGGACACAAGAATCATTGGAGAAGGACTTTAGTACCTTGGGTAATGATATCTCTATTCATTCTCTACTTTGCATGTAGGGTCCTATAAACAACAAACTCGTTAAAATTTTACATGAGGATGGTAGTTCACATGACTTAATTTCACATTTATTAGTACAAGACCTTAAATTAAAAATATTTCCTTCTTTGTATAAAATGAAAGTTGCATTTCAAGGTAATCGTTATAATGTAACACGAGAAGTGCAAGATGTTATGATTAGCATAGTCCCATATATTGATTCACGAATATTCTTAATTGCAGCTTTGCAATCTTACGATGTTATACTAGGTATGCCTTTTTGTCATCATTATAACCCAAGGATTGACTACCATACACATACCTTTAATTTTGAATTTAAAGGTCAAATCATTACTTTGTCTCCACGACATGATTTCCAACCATTTCCTTTGATTAGTCATACTCAAATAAAATGTGCATTTAGGAAGGGATTCAATTCATGCATTGTCTTTGTCAATGTCATCAATGATTATACTCATACACTTCCTGATGCACATAAACCTTTCTTGACTACTTATAAGGATTGTTTTATGTGTGAGTAGCCCTCTCAACTACCACCCTCTCAAGGATCCTTAGACCCTAGCATAGATTTAGTCCCTGGTAGTTCTCCTCCTCATAGCTTTTGTTCTTGTATTTTTTGATGATATACTTGTTTACAGTAAGAATGATAGTGAGCATGAGAAGCATCTTAAAACAATTTTTCATTTACTACAAGAGAACATACTCTATGCTAATCCTAAAAAGAGTTACTTCTTTCAACGTAAGCTAGAATATCTAGGACGTATTATTTCAAGTGAAGGTGTCCATGTGGATCCAAAAAATATTAAAGTTATAGTAGAATGGCCTACACCACAATCAGTCAATGATGTTCATTCTTTTCTTGGGTGGGCTAGTTTCTATAGGAAGTTTGTTCAAAAGTTTTCTTATTTGGCATTGTCCCTTACCTTGTTATTGAAAAAGAAACTAAAATTTTCATGGGGACTTACCCAACAACAATCCTTTGAAGAACTCAAACATGCACATGTTTTACAATTACTTGATTTTTCACAACCCTTTCATGGTCTTACTAATGCTAGTGGTCCAGGGATAGGTGTAGTTTTAATGCAAAATGATCATCCTATTGCATTTGAGAGTAGGAAGCTTAAGCCCTCAGAAAAGAATTATAGTACATATGATAAAAAATTATTAGCAGTTGTGCATGCTTTGCGAATTTGGAAACACTATCTTATGGGCTCTGAGGTCTTAATCAAAACAGATTAAAAGGCTATTAAGCATTTATTAAATCAGCCCTTAATCTCTGATCCCCATCTTAAATGGGCATCCATCATCCAAAAGTAACGTTATCTGATTGTGATGTTAGATTTTGTAATCATTTTTGGGTTTCCTTATTTCAACATTTTGGTTCTAAAATAGACTTAAGCTCTACATTTCATCCCGAAAGTAATGGACAAAGTGAAGCTACAAATAGTACTATTCTTGATTTTGTGTTGTTATTCATTAGATAGTCCCACTAACTAGGATGAAAGGTTGTCATTGCTTCAATATGCTTACAATAACACCACACACACCACTACTGGTCATGCACCTTTTGAAATTGTTTATGGTAAAAAGCTTCCCACTCCCATGTCACTCACCCAAACTGACATTCGTATGGCTGATTCTATTGCTCAAGATCACATTTCTATACTTCATGATGTTCAGGAGCACATTAGGAAAAGTCAAGAGTGATACACACGTAATATCAATACTAAATGATTAGGGAAGGAATTCAAGGAAAATGATATTGTATGGTTGCGTATCATTAAAAGACATCTCAAAAATATTTTTCAGCATCCTAAAATTAAACTTGCACCATGCTATTATGGACCCTTTCACATTATAGAAAAAAATCGATGATAACTCATTTAGATTGGATATCCCATCTCATTGGAATATACATAACTCTTTTCATATTAGTTTACTTAAACCATTTAGACGTACTTTATCACTCACTCCACTTCTTGATGACCCTCCTTTGATTGAAGAACAATCTAAAATCTTGGTTCCTGAGAAAATAATTGATCATCATGTCACTACTACATGCGCAGGTACTCAATACCATTGATATTTGGTTAAGTACAAAAATCACTCTATTGAAGAATGTCAATGGATACATAAAACACAACTAACACCTCATTATGACCACTTAATTTCTGCATATCATACACAAACACATTAATGTAATTCCTCCATGAACATTTCCATGCATTATTTTCTAAACATGGAACATGCTTATTTTCATTCAGTGATGAAACATGTGACTTGCCATCCATGTTTACTTTATTTTATCAACTGAGGTCAGTTGCTTTTTCCATTGAGGGGCTTGTTATACATTATGGAATATGTCGAACAATGCATTGATGGAGTATTCATTTATTAATGTATTAATGTGTTTTTGGTGTTTTTGATATAGCAGATGAAGGTTCATGAGGGTGTGAAAGCCTGAAAGGGTGGAGATCAATAGCCTGACTTCAGGGTGGACATCAATAAATCCGATTTATAATTTAGTTTGTCAACAAATCTGCATAGAATGTTCTATTGTTAGAAATAGTTAGAAAAATAGTTGTCAGAATAAGGGTCATTGTAGACCGCAGTTTTTGATATTAAAAGAAAGGCTTTCTATGAAAGTCACCAACTTTTAGTTTCACGGATGCTTTTCGAAGATGCTCTCATGTAACCACTCTTTTCAATGTAATAAAAAATTCTTATAAATACATGGACTCTGTGGATTGTCGAAATAGAGTGCATGGGGGGAGATTGCACCCAATACTGTGTTCGGTCTCGTCTCTTGGTGTCTCTATTTTTCTGTGTGTTTTCTGCGTTTGTAACCTCTATGTGTTTGTGAGCAAGATCTTGATAACAGTGTGTGTGTTTGTATGCATGTGTGTAAATGTGTGTGTGTGTATGTATGCATGCATGTATATGTGTATGCATGCATGCATGTATATGTGTATGCATGCATGCATGTCTATGTGTGTACATGTGTGTTTGTATGTATGCATACATGTATATGTATACATGTGTGTACATGTGTGTGTGTATGTATGCATGTGTGTATATGTGTGTGTATGTATGTGTGTGTGTATATGTGTGTGTATGTATGCATGTGTGTATATGTGTGTGTATGTATGCATGTGTGTACATGTGTGTGTGTGTATGTATGCATGTGTGTGTATATGCATGTGTGTACATGTGTGTGTGTATGTATGCATGCATGGATATGTGTATGTATGCATGCATGTATATGTGTGTACATGTGTGTGTGTATGTATGCATGCATGTATATGTATACATTTGTGTACATGTGTGTGTGTATGTATGAATGTGTGTACATGTGTGTGTGTGTATGTATGCATGCATGTATAAGTGTATGTATGCATGCATGTATATGTGCGTACATGTGTGTGTAAAAGTATGCATGCATGTATATGTATACATGTGTCTACATGTGTGTGTATGTATGCATGCATGTGTGTATCTGTGTGTATGTATGTATGCATATGTATGTGTATGTGTGTGTATATGTGTGTGTGTATGTATGCAGGTATGTATATGGGTGTGTGTATGTATTCATGTGTGTATATATGTTTGTGTATGTATGCATGTGTGTATATATGTGTGTGTGTATGTATGCAAGCATGTGTGTATATATGTGTGTATGTATGCATGTGTGTATGTGTGTATGTATTTCTATACCTCTTTCTCTTTATCTCTCTCTCTATCTTTCTCTTTTTCATCTCCATTATCTCTCTCTCTCTCTATCTTTCTCTCTTTCATCTCTCTTTATTTCTCTCTCTATCTTCCTCCATTTCATCTCTCTTTATCTCTCTCTCTCTCTATCTTTCTCTCTCTATCTTTCTCTCTCTCTTTCTCTCTCTACCAATAGGGAATAAAACAATCACTCACAAATATGTACCTCTTTTGGATCATTATCATCAAAGCATAATGTATGTCGTCTCTCATCGAATTCCAAAGAATCGATGTCAAAAAACTTCTACAAAATCAAAGAGAAGAGAAATTATAAAACATAAAACATAGAGAAAGAGAAAGGGTAAGAGTACGTGCACCACTTACCAAGATGGGAGATCTAGAGAGAGAGTGAGCGTGTGTGTAGAGAGAGAGATCTATGTGTGTGTGTGCACAAGATAACACAGGTCACAATTCAGTTCATGTGTGTGAGTTTGATAGAAGCAAGCAGTACTCAGTGTAAAAGATGCGAAAAATGTTGGTTTTGGATCTCGGGTCCTGATATCTTTAAAACATGGCCTTGGTATAGGCATCCGTATATGCATCGGTATGAGTGTTGGTAATTTCCAACAAATTACCGATGCTTATAGGGATGCTTATATGGATGCCTATACCAATGAAAATACTGATGCCCATACCGACAATCATGATGCATCCCAATGATATGTTTTAAATGGTTATACCGATGGTCAAGTGACCGTGAATATGCCTAATTACATTTTTCCACCGTTCATATCGATGCCGGTTGTGATCGTCGCTATAAGCAGTGTCGGCATGCCCCTCATATGATGTAGTGAAACATTCATAGATGACACCTAAAATGAGCAAGAAAGCTTATTCAATAATTCTTCAACACAGACGAGATGAGTACTCACAATAACCAAACGTCTTTAGAGGTGAGGGGCTTATCCTTTTTATAGGGCTCCCTCATATACCACTTTGCATCATGTGTGAAAGGGCTAAAATTACAAAAATATAATCAATCTTAGATTTTCTTTTGAGGGATTTCTCACAAACGTTCTTCTCAACTTTTCACCATTTATTGGAAAAAATATTTACAAATCCGTTGATGGTACAAAAATCTCATGAAATTTGCATTAACAGAAAGGGTTATGTCACTATAAGTGAAAATATTATTACTCCTTCCCTCTTGTATCTTTTTGTCCTCGACAAGATCCTTTGTTGTTGTCTGGGTGGGGTAGACCTGCCAAATCTTTGATGAAGATCTTGTATTTGTTGGCATGGCCGTTTAGCTTGATGATGCACATAGTGGGATCTTCAAGTTAACTATTGATCCTTGCATATGTTAAATTCATTTGGACTGGCATGTTTGTTTAAGTTTTAAGCATGTTCATATATTTCAACGCTATATGGTGATGCTTTTGAAGTATATTTGTCTTCTGAAACACTTATTATCATTGATTTAGATAATCGGATAAACTTCTCTTTGTTTCCTTGAAGAGAAAGGTTTGAAAGATGCGCTTTTTTGTGCTATCAAATAATTGAAGAAAGAAACATGCCGAATATTCACATTCATAGTGATTTGATCTACTAAGAGTGTAGTGCATGGTTTTAACAACAATTCTTCTTGTACATGGCCTTGTGATTTAGCCACATGCATGCATACTTCAAATATGCACTATAAAGATTATGGTGCAAAAGTATTTGTCTTGAGCGACGTGTTTAAGGGCATGCAAATGAAGAGGGTTCCTAATTTAAGAAGATTAAAATTTGGAACCTAATATGTTGTTATCCATGTTCTGTCAATCTATTGCTTGATATTGATGGTTGAAATTGCCTCATCTTGACCTTTTTCATGGTTATTTCGTTTCTGTCCTTGGTTGAGAAAGTTCTTCTCTTTGTCTGGTTGATCTTTTGGATTTGAAGCCCTACAATTTTGTGAAAGTTTCTCATACAAGTAGACATGTCATTAGTTTTATGCAAATTTCTTCTTTCACGTGGTTCCCTTACAATTGAAGGCTGGTTCTTAGGGAGCTTAATAGCTGCACGGGGATATCTCATAGGTGGAACAACCTCCTTGCTTCTCCCCTATCACCATCTGAAGGAGATTCACACAAGCATGCCCTAAATCTATCTTGCATTCAGGCCATTGATTACCCATGAATGTAAAGATTTTTAGGTTTGCATCACTCATTATTATAAGCTTCTACATTTAGCCATAGGAGGGTAAGTGTTTTCATGTTTATTTAAATTCACAATTGCATAAATCACTCACGTGGAAAGAAATATTGTTTTTAATGCTTGTTTGGCAATCGCAATTGCATCGGAAAGTAGATCATTATAAGCACATTGTCAAAGTTACACTAATTGAGCACATGTCAAGTTACATTGAAAAGAAAGGGGAAAAAAAATTCAATAGAAGTCTAAGAGATTTTAAAATTTAAAATTTGAAAAGGAATAAAAGAAGAAGTGGAATTGGACGTAAAGGATCTCACAAATCAAGAGAACGTTGAGTCTAAAAGGAACTGCTAAAAGTTCAAAGGGAATCAATAAAGCTCATTGTGAAGTCAAACAAAGAGTTGATCTCTGACTCAAAGGCCAATCAAAGAAAGCAAGTTTGATCTCTAGCTTATATCTATGAACATGAGAGAAATTCTAGGTACAAAAAGTCGAGATGTTTTTGGAGGTAAGAAAGAAAACTAGGATATCAACTATGATTCATCCTAGAAATCATAAGACACAGAAGAGCTAATGAACGGAGATAAATGGATGAGATATTTAATAATATCATAGTTGGAAAACAAGGTGCACATGTAGTGTAATGGATTTTGAATTAAAAAGGGAATTTATAGGAATGAACAGAATGGATTATCTAGATACATTCGAACGGTGGACAATGGATCAAGGATTTTACGAGGAGCTTTTGAAGATGTGAATGTAAACATAGATAGAGTTTCAAAGAAATCACACTTTCTTTGGAATGGGAAATTGCTTTAATGAAGCTATTTGAGTGGAACTATTAATGGCAAAGAGGATAATGGAAACTAAATCCATGGTAATGGATCTATATATGCAAGAATACAGTTGAAAACTAACTTACTCTCACTCCAAGTAATTAAAAAACCATTCAAGAAATAGGAATCAATAAAAATAAACTTTGATAAACAATTTTTTTTGGCTCCACTATTGAGCAAGGAAATAGTGGAACATGGTTTGATGGATCACTAGATCATGTCCATAATTAGGAGAGCTTTTCAATGTGTTTGCCTACATTTATAGTTCAATATATTATGAGAAAAATATTTAGCAAACAGATTCATAGAATCCCATGAAAAATAGAATAAAATATTAATTTTTATTTCATATCATGAAAGAATCAAGAATATGAATGAGACGTCGAGCAGCTTAATATCTTGAAATTTCTTTGAAAGAACTAGATTGTTCAAAGATTGTGCTTCTCAACTCCATGGATGAATATGAGCTCATTTTTTTCGTTTATGATTGGGCATATATTCTATCTAAAGACCAAGTATAAGGTAGTTGATAAGAAGGTGAAACCCATAGCCCAAACTTTACCTAGGGAGAGTTACAAGAACGCTATGATTAGAGAAAAAAAAACATGGGGCATCAATTTACTAGAGAAAATAATCAAGCACATCCAATTTGGAGATGATGAACCGTTTCTTACATGCTGAAAAAGAGAAATGTATTGAGACGATCAAAAGACACAAGAAATATTTTTGTCTTTTTCCACACAAGATAGGTTGTGTAGATCCAAAATTAGTTTCCCCTTTGAAGATGTTCATCTTCAAGATGTATCATATTCCATGGAATCTTTGTCCTGTATCGATTCTAATGGCTCATTTACCTAATCATATGTGAATACTAAAGGAGAAGATGAATATGGGAATTCAACACGTTACTCAAATAGATGATTTTAGTGCCACAGAAGATTGGGAAGCTATGTTTTATCCAAGAAATGGAGCCTCTCAAAAAATTCATGATTCAAAATGAAGGAACACATCCCATAGTATAGGATCCTACGTCTTCTATGTTATTCTGATCCCTCACTTCTCTTATGTTGAAAACCCTCTTGAAAGAGAAAGAAACTCGTTCGGAGTAAAAAATATTCAAGGCCTATGAAAAAGCTACAACAATTATTAATCGGAGCTTCAGTCTTAAAATGAATAGATTTTTGAGAAACAATCCAATCATTTTGACTCTTAATACAAGTCGTATTGGAATATGCTAGGTCACAGGACAAGATGGTGAAGAGGGGAAGAGACACACAATGGATTTTGGTGGTAAGATCCTACATGACACTCAAAGATGCTATCTTCAAATTAAAGAGATCTATTAGGATTAGTTATAATTTTAAAATCTAATAAAGAATATTTCAATTGAGGCAATGTAATAGTTGAGACATAATGTCTCCCATTTGGGAGATTGCTTATTATTGATCTCTGTTGATATATTTAGGTAGTGATGTGTGTGAGCACATTAGGACCGTTAGAGCATTTTTTTTTCCTCTTTAGGAGGTTCTTTCCCTCAGCTTGTATATACGCCTATTACCCTAATGGGCAATACATTCAGTATTGTGTGTTGTGCTCTAAGCTTCTTCTTCTTCCTTGTGTGTTCGCGTGCTTCTGTAGACCTCAAACTCTAAGAATTGCTATCAAAGCAGGTCATGGTTTGATCTAGGGCATCATCGACACCCATCTGGTGATAGTCTTAGAATTGCACAAAAATTTGTGAGGATACTCAAGGCAATAAGGAGTTCAAAACAACTTTGTTGTGCAGTGTTGAAATCACAATCTGAACTTGTTTCAGCCCTTGAATGCATTATCATAGTGCTTATGCAAGAAATTTTGTCTTTTAGTGCCAAAGATATATACAGGTTTTTGTTCGCTAGTATAAGCATCTCGAAGTTTGCTACAAGTTTAACAGAACTCAATAGGGTAGTTTTGTTCAACTTTTTGAGATACAATAATGTCTTTGCATAATGGTATTTTAGTCAGCGGTCATGGGTGAAAGTAGTGATGTATTTCATATGTTGTTTGTTGAGGATAAATTGGATGGTACTAATTGCCCATATCATGTATTAGTTGCAAAAGGACTGTGGAATATTCTGCAAGGCATTGAAAAACATCTTATTACACTTGTAAACACAGTTCTTGAAGGTGATGTAGACAACATTGAAGATGGCGATATTCTTCATGTTCTTGTTTGTGTTGTGGTTCATGTTGCACCTACTATAGAGAAAATTTTTTGGGACGAGAGAGATGCTCAAGCACATGGAGCCTTGTTTGTAAAACGTGCCATTGTTCCTCACATTTTCTTTTGTAGAATAGCTAAGGATGCTTTGGATATAGTTACCACCTTATACCAGGCAAGGAATGAGGCTCATGTTACTTAACTATGAAAAACTTTTCAAGATTGAGCACATGAATGAAAAAGATTCTATCGAACGATTTCTGACAAAGATCAAAGAGTTGAAGGAATGGTTGATTTCTACTGATGAAGTCTTGTCTGAGAGTTCACTTGTGCAGACTATTATGAATGGTCTTTCAGATTCATATCATAGTTTTGCTTCTATTCTTTGTTTGATGATGAAAGGAAATCCAAATGCCTTAACATTTGAGGAGTTAGTCTCTCTTCTACTGCAAGAAGATGAGTCTAGGCAGAACATGTCCATAATGCATGTTGCAGATCAAGCTTGAAGCTCTTCTATTAGTAAAGAAAAATGTATTAATTCTGCACAATAAAAAAAGGATGATAGAGACAAGAAGAAAACAGAAAAGCGGAGATTGTTTTGCATATAATGTAAAAGAAATGACCATGTAGAGTTGTCCAAAATTGGCTACTAAAGAGGCAAGGAAAAAAGAGGCTGGAATGATTGTTGTAGAGGTCTCTACACCCAAAATAGAGTTTGTTGATCTTGTGTAGAATGAATAATCAACATTTACCACTGTTTGCAGTTATGACCCATCTTCTTATGAATAGTGTATGTATGTAGTAGGCCTAGAAGTTTCCTACTTTGATAGTGGGAAAACCAAACATGTTACCTGTCAACACAGTTTCTTCACTTGAATTGAGCCTTCCCCTATAGGGAATATTGTCACATGCACCAATAACTCCTCTTGTCTTGCTATAGGACTCGGTAAGAGCATTCTGACTACTATTGATTGTAGTTCTTTTACATTCTCAAATGCTTTATTTGTGCTGGGGATGAAGAAGAATCTGTTGTTAGTTTGAACTTTAGCCAAGATTGGCTTGGTTGTGAAATTTATTGATGACAGTTCATGATCTCTCAAATGGTTCCTCCAACACACCACGAATAAGATGATTGAACAAACAAGGAACATCTCAACTATTGTCGTGTACCCCACCAAGTTGAGTGTTGCATGCCCTTCCAATAACTAAGCTTGTTGTTGAGCCTAATAAGAAGACAAACCCAATGTTGCCTCATCACAACACCAAAGCCCATCATGATGCCTAGAAGATGAAAGACTTGGCTATAAGGAAGCTCCAGAGACCCTTGATCCATAACAAAAATTTAGAGACGGTCCAAGGAGTGATGTGAAAGTGTTTTCAAGTGGTTGATTCTCTATCTAGACCCCTGATAAAAAATGTTGAGGCGATTCCAAAAGTGATAGACACATCCCATATTATTTTGAGGAAACCCATTTGTGTCATCAAACAAGAGTCTCAAAACCATCAGAGTCTAGCTCCACGTGAGAGAAAGGGACTACAAAGACTCTTTACGTGCATTTGAATATTAACTAGAGAATTGGGACCATCTACTGCAATAGAAAAAATCAATGCAATGAGCAAGCCTCTTTGCCTTATATAACACTCAAGAGAGAAATCAAGAAAGAGGTCCATTAATGTTAATCCAACCTAAGCCATTCACATGAAGCATGCAAATCATCTTAATGAAATTTCATCCATAGACTAGATCCATGAGGAAGTTGAGGATAAAATCCCATTTGATTTTATCATGCACCTTATCTAAGTGAACCTTGAGGAAGAGAATGTCTTGAAAAGACTCCCTCTCATAGTCAATTCCTTCCCATACATACATACATACACACACACATACACACACATATACATACATACATATATATATATATATATATATATATATATATATATGTTAGAAACAAAACACATAGATATCTTGTATTTATTTAGGTATTAACTTATTTATATGTCTATGGATGCATGCATGCAAAGTTTTATCCATGTGTATGTATGTATGTATCCATCTCTATGTGTATTCATATAGGTATGTATGTATGTTTGTATGTATGAATGTATGTATGCATATTTTTGTGTGTGCGTATCATAACCATCATTCGAACCTCCTTCAACGCATCACATAGAAAATTAATTGCACAAACTTGAACAAGAGTCACCTACTCTACGAGACATATATGTTGACAATGAAATCATAGGAAAATGTCTCCTCATCCTCTTCACAAGAATAATCATCTTCCCATTAGGTAAGATCATAAAGAGAATAGCATATGCACAACACAAGAAACTACCAAAAATAGTAGGAACTCAAAAATAAAGGTCATGTGTGCATTTGGATTCCTATCACTCTAATGCACTGTGAAATTGGTTGGCATTGATACCTTCGAATTTGTTGGTGAAGACGCATTGCTACCTATACTTGCTCTCATATCCATAGAAGCTTTTGATAAAACAGAATGTCAAATAAGTAAAATCTTTGAATTTTCTCACTAATGACTACTACAAGGTAGAAAATAATGCTATTGGCTTTGGTTAAGTTGCACTAATGATGACCCTGGAAGGAGGGACTCAAAAATAAGGTCTACTATGCCTATAGAACTCTGAAATGGTTTCCTCTCTACCCAAACTTGAGGCACCTAGTAAGCATGTCTGTGAAGGCTATATTTTGGGCAGAATGCAGCGTTCCTCATTCCCAAGAGATGGTTGTGTTGTGTTCGAGCTACTCATAAATTGTAGCTTTTTCACAATGATGTTTGTGGTTCTATGCAAACACCCTCTTTTGGAAACTTTCTTTGCTTCATAATTTTTGTTCATGATTTCTCTAGGCATTCATGATTTCAGTCATTGAAAGAAAAGTCCGATGTGTTTTTGAGCTTCAAAGAGTTTCTAGTTTTGGCTGAAAATATGTCGGCATGTAAAATGGGCACCCTTCATTCTGATTGAGGGGGGGAATATATGTCTTCTGATTTTAATGCATTTCTCACTAAACGTGGGATAAAACATCAATGTAGAATGCCCTATACAACTCAACAAAATGGATTTGCTAAATGGAAGAATATGTCACTCATGGAGATGGTGAGGTGTATGGTCAAGAGTTAGACATTACCATATAGTTTTTGGCTTGAGGCTATTATGTGTGCAACATATATACTTAACAGGTGTCCCACTAAAGCATTGCAATCTATCACTCCATATGAGGTTTGGCATGGGTGCAAGCCATCTGTTGCTCACCTACATGGTTTTGGTTGTCTCCCATATGCATTAGTGCCTAAACAACAATGCAGGAAATTGGATGATAAAGTAGTGAAATGTATTTTTCTTCGGTATAATTATGAAAGCAAAGGCTATTGTCTGTATTATCCATAGACTATTAGTTAGTCATGATGTTGTTTTTAGCTCAGCCATTACTCTCATGCTCTAAGTAGACCTTTGTTAGCCCCAAAGTTGTATGATACTTTGATGCCTCTTTTTATAGGTGGAAAATCTAGTGCAGGTTTGAATGAGAAAATTTCTCATCTTTACAGGTTCCATGTGATGATGCAAATCATTCCTTTTTTCATGTAGATTTACATGATGCACTTGTTGATGAGAGAGATGATATTGAGGAGGCAAAAACTATACCAAAATGGCTAGTGCAGACTTTTCTGAGATAGAAAATTAAATGCAGCTCTACTATATCATACTTGTTTAGGCTCTCATAGTGCTTCTTTTGCATCCGATTGCTATGCTATGGATACCTCTAGTCTCTCTAATGAGAATGAGCCTGTTTTTTTTTATGAATTAAAAAATTCTTAAAATTGGATGGGTACTATGCAATCAGAATATGAGGCTATTATGAAAAGTCCTACCTAATCTTTATTTGACTTGTCTCTTGGCAAGAAGGCCATTGGTGCTAAGTGGGTATACAAGTTGGAGTGTAAGCTTGATGGAATAGTTCACATGTATAATGCTAGGCTTGTTGCGAAGGGTTATGCTCAGGAAACAGGCATTGATTTTGATGAGACCTTTGCTCCTACGTGTAAAATGACTACTATTCATAGCATCTGTGCACTTGCAGCTCATCATGGTTGAAATGTACATTAGTTGGACATTAAATCTACATTTCTGAATGGTGAATTACATGAAGAAGTGTATGTTTTTCAGCCCGTGGCTTTGTACAGAAAGGGCATGAAAACAAAATCGGTATGTTGAAGAAGGCATTATATGGTTTAAAGCAAACACCAGGTTCTTGATATGAAAATATAAATGCCTATCTGATTTCACATGGTTTTGAGAATAGTCCAACTAAGAGCACCTTATATGTTAAGCATGCGAATGATGTGCATCTCATCATTGTTGTATATAGTGATGGCTTGCTGCTTGCTAGTCCTCATGAGAAGCATATTGCTTATTTTAAGGCTAATCTTCTTGCCTCATTTGAGATTTCAGATTTGGGGCATTTGCATCATTATTTGGGCATTCAATTTATGCAACTTGTTGGCATAATAGCTTTGTGTCAAACAAAATATATTGAAACATTATTGTAGCATTTTGGACTTGAACATTGTAAACCCATTGCCACTCCTATGGAGACAAGTTTACAGTTGAGTCTTCATGATGCTAGAGATGCATTTCATGGTGTTGGATGCGTGATTTACTTATGAATTACTTGTCTAGATATTTAGTTTGCTATCTCACAAATGAGCAGGTTTATGCATTGCCTAGGTTTCAAGCACTGGAAGGCGGTTAAGTGCAATTTTTGCTACTTGAGTGGTACCCAGCTACTTGGATTGTTTTATCCCAAGGAGGGATCACTATTGCCAGATTTACATGATTTTTCTTACTCTGATAGGGCTAGTTACTATGACACTTGTGTGCTTACTAGTGGCTTTTGCTTCATGCTTGGTATCTCATGTATAACTTGATTGAGTAAGAAGCAGCCAACTATGGCCACTTCTAGTTGTGAGCAGAGTAAAGGGTAGCTTTCACAGTGACTCTTGAGTGTGTGTGTGGCTCAGATGCCTTATGGCTGATTTGGGTATTGGTGAGTCTTCTACCACCACCATCTTGACTAACAGTCAGAGCACATGGGTAGTTGCAAGGAACCCTGTGTTCCATGCTTACACTAAACACATTGGGGTGCACTCTCATTATGTCAAGGAGAGGTTCTTTGCTAGAAAGATTAGTTTGGCATATGTGCCAAGACTGGAAAACATTGTAGACCTTTTCACAAAGGCTCTGCCTAGGGAGAAGTCTAAAGCTTTTCGCAAAGCTTTGGGTTTATTTCCTTTTGTGGATTGATTCCAAATAGCTTGACACTTTCTTATACATGAGTGCTAGGTCCTTGTTCGCCACATCACTCCTAGGGGGATTGTTGATATATTTAGGTAGTGATGTGTTTGAACTTACTAGGACCACCATGGCATTTTTTTTCCTCTTTAGGAGTTTTTCTCCCCGCTTGTATATAGGCCTATTACTCTAATGGGATACTTATCTTTGTAAATTCTCTTGGTAATACATTCAATATTGTGTGTTGTGCCCCAAGCTTCTTCTTCTTCCTTGTGCTTTTCGTGTGCTTCCGTAGACCTCAAACTCCAACAATCTCAAGATATTTCCATGCTTTGATGGATTTTGCTTATTAATTTTATTAATCCCGTTTTTGTGCATATTGTTGCTATATCTCATACTATTGTTGACCTGCTATCACGAGCAAAATATGTTGTTGAGTTAGATGATACAAGAGATCAAGATATAAACTCAATAAAGTATGATCCTAATGCGTATGGTATGAATAATATAGAGATGAAGAGTATGAAGGGGCATGGAAAAAAATAGGCACTTATTTGAGTACTGTAATTCCCTTCTCAAGTTGGTCATCAAAAAAGTTCAAGAAGATCAAGAGAAAGGCTTCTAACTTCTTTCAAAAGAATGGATTTCGTTGGTGACATACCAGAGGAAAGCTAGGAATTCCATGAAAGGTTTTGTGAAAGTGAAGTCTTCATGTAAAGGTTATGAGAAATACGCATGAACCCTTATTGATCTTTCCGCCATTACCAATGGAAGCAATATAATGAGATACATATTTTTGGAAGGATAAGACTTAACTAAACACATGGAAGTTCTAGTCTTTTGATCGAATAATACTTTTACTGTATTCATTTTTCTTCTTGAGGAGTTCATATCATGATTTTCCTATATCAAGAAGTTATTTGTTGGTTTGGGAGAATTACAAGCTAAAAAGAAAAGATAATTATTTGAAAAACATGGGAATTCATTGTCTCTGACCATCGCCTATAATCTTGAAGTGACTCACAAGATCAAACTAGTCATCCTCCTAATGTGTCATGGTGATCTCTAAAAAATGTGATGGTGATATAAGGCAATGACAAAGATATATTATTTTTGCATTGTGGGTGGATAACATCACATATATTACAAGTACAAGATTTATGCGCATAGATCACATTTAGTGTCAGAAACTAATTTTTTCTGTCCACAGTCGGATACCTACACAGACATGTTTTCCTTGGAATGAAAATTTTGACATTAGAAAAGCATCTAGCCTTGAAAAATAGACAAGATAGAACAAGGAAAAGGGAAGCTAAATGAAGTGGTACAAAAAGTAATGGAGTGACATTTGAAGAATAAATTATAGTTTGATAAAATGGATCGAATCACACATCACCAAACTCAAACTAGGGACTAGGTATTAGTTGCTTCCCAATATGATGCACAAAAATTTTGATTAAAATATGGTTTGATCCATATGACGTTGTGTGAGTTTATGATAATGGTACATATGCACTATGAGAATTTGAGGGGAGTCCTTCAATGGTTTCCGTTGTAGCAGAATTTGTGAAGTTATTCAAACGATGAAAGGACATCTTTAGATTCCAATGTTTAGGTGTTGACATATGGTGCTCTAGAGTAACTGTAAGCATGAGATCACAATTCTATATCTTTTTCTATACCTCAATGAGTTCATACTTTTACTCCTTGAACTATGCAAGTAGCTTGGCTGATGGTTCACTCACTTTGGTGGACTTAGTTCTGTGAGGGATTGCCTTAATTTCACTGACATCTTCTATTTGTGCTTCATTGGCTTCGAGGAAATGTGTAATCTTCCATAATGAACTATAGCAGATATGCATGCAATGATTAGAGCCAATAAAGATCAAGCAACATATCATTTGGTACTATAAAATCAAAGACATATACTTATTTTAAATGTAGAAATTCCAAGATGCGTTCACCATTGGTTCTTGGAGGTCACTCAAACTTTTTCACCTTAAAACGAACAAACCCTTTGCATCTTTTACATGCAAGAAAATCCAATATTTGAGCATTACACGTTACCACATGTTTGTTATACTCAAGAAATGATGGGCAAGAGATCGTTGAACTGTGTCCTAAGAGGGAGCATTAGAAAATAATCCTCAACCATGGCTTTTGGGGCAAGTGGTGAGCTTATCATACTCCTGGTCGAAAGATCATGAGTTCATTTCCACAATTGGTATCAAAGCCCAGGAAATAAGTTTGGGCAAGATGGATGGAAGGCATGTGGCTCGCTTTCAAAGATGAAGCAAACAAAGAATAGAGTGTATCTCCCAATTTTGTAGATCAGATTTAGACCTCTAAGATACCATTGGAAAGCTTTCAGAATAAACATTTCAATTGCAGCACTAGATTGAGGATGTAGGATTCCTTGCATGCGTGAGAGCTAGGTTCAAGAGACCCATGTTGAGAGCAAGGAAATTTCGTAGGCTAGTGGCCAAGAAGTGGAAAGCCAATGTTGAAGATACCAAGGTTGAGAGGAAATCAAGTCCGTAGGCAAGTGGCCAAGAAGCAAAAAGGCAAGGCTCAATACACCAAGGATGAGAGCAAGGAAAGTCTGTATGCAAGTGGCCAAGAAGCATAAAGGCAAGGTTCAAGAGACCAAGTATGAGAACAAGAAGGTTCAAGAGAATGTGCAAGGGTGAGGACATCATTCAAGGGGAGATCAAGGATTGATCATTGAGAAAAATGATTAGTTGAAGGGGAAGAGTGTTAGACTCAAGAAAATAACAAGAAAGAGATGGTTGAACCACAACGTAAGAGGGAGTATTAGGACATAATCCTTGAACATGGCTTTTTGGGAAAGTGGTTATCCCATAGATTGGGGGCTTGCCCCCTCTTTGCGGTATGGGGGCCTATCCCCATGCCGCGTAGGGAATAGATGGTAGGACTTTTGGTCCTTGAGATATTATTGAATTATATATTTTAATGAATATTTTGTCTCAAATCAAATTATAAAATCTATATAAGCATGTCCATTTGTAGCTCTACATAACAGCGCACACTACTAAACCCTTCATCTAGAATCTGTCTAGATCACCATTTAAACTCCATCTGGAGAATATGGGTGGACAACACCATCTTTGTAGCTACATTACTCTTAGAAATTCGAGAATTTGAGTTTAGAGACTCTTAGTCTTCATCATTTTCTTCTCATCTCTCTCTACTGGTATACTCTGATGTGCTATTATTTCTTACCGATTTGATCAAAAGACATTTGAGTTGATGAGCATACCACTGCCTTGCATCTCATTTAGAATTACATACATGACCCTCGTAGATAAGATTCTCATCGAGATGATAGACACAAGAGGGAGAGGAGTGTTGGAAGACCACAAGAAAAATCACACACATGATTAGAGGAGGTAACCAAAGAAGAGAGAATACGTAGAACATGTCCAAGGATTTTTTCAAAACCCTATTATACACAAGAATTGTTTTTAGCATTACTTTTCTTCATAAGAACCCATTTTTGTAATCTCTAAATCCATTTTCTCCATGCCAAGGAGTGTTTATACTTGGACAATTCAGGTAGAACTTATATAAAAATATTTATATTTTTTTGAGATTGTTTGAACCCCAAAATGAACATAGAATTTGATTTGTAACTATGCTCAACATGATGTGAGACCCATAAAAACTAGCCTAAAAACTATAAATAGAGGCTGTTGGCTAATTTTTGTAGGCTGATTTTGAAAGGTTCGATTGTAGAAGAAACGAAGGAAACGAACTCCATTTTTGTAATCTTGATGTTCTTGAATTGAGGGCTCCATTTTTCCACTCTCTTTCTCTTCCTTGTGTGTGTGTGCGTGTTTGCATCTTATTGTGTATCATGTGCACATTTATATGCATCACTTGCCCATGATAGTCATATCAACCACATGTTTCATGATCATAAAGATATGTATTCAATTTAAAATCATACATTATGTTTTTTATTTTCTATATTTTTTTCGGATGCATATATTTTTTTCTATATTATACCAAGCTTTATGGGATCCCAAGGGAACTAAGCCCATTCACTCTATTACTATTCTTTTATTGAATCAAGCATTGGAGAGTAGACCTCGACAGAACTTCCTTTTGAAAAAAAAAAGGTATTGAATCTCTTTTTGATAGGAAGTTTGTTAGCTCATTCGGTTGCACGCTTTGTCTCCCAAGGTTGGGGGAAAAGGTTCAATGGTTGTAGGCTTCAACAGATACCTCTCATCACCTCAATGGTGAGATGTTAAAATCAAGGCCCTAAAGGGACCATTGGGCGTCAAGCCATCCCTTTAGAATTTCACCCTAGAGAGCCTTTGGGCTCTAGTAATTCCTAGGTGTCTGACCCTTGCTTTGCAGGATTTAGAGATTCCTATCATTACGATTTGTACTTTTCATTGTACTTTCAAATTAATTCAATCTAGAAAAGTAGATGTTAATGATTGCAGTTCGTTTGGAAAGGATTTTGGATTCGTTTTAGGCTTGGTCATGTACTTCATCACAAGAACATGTGTTTTCTCCATAAAATCGAACAATTGCATGATTCATCCTATCATAAACTCACTAAAGGTGTGTCGATTATACTCATGCTTCAAATATGACATTATGTATAGAATCTAACATTCAACTTATTAATCAAGATCTCTACTTCACATCTCCTTCTTTGTTGGAAATTTCCATATATGTCAGAGATATCCCTATCCTAGGTTACAATCATTACGAAAATGTGTAAAATAGTATATGTGACATTTCATATTACAATTATGTTCCTGAATTTGAAAAACATATCACATACCTTGTAGTACTCTACAAGAGCTCCAACTTTATCCGCGCCTTGTTTACTTCAACCTTAATGTTTCAAATGTACTTTGTCAAATGTTGGATCTTTTTTGTATAATCTTTAGTTTCTTTGATATTATATATATCCACTACTTCATATTTATCGCATCCTTCATGATTGCACCCGAGAATGGTGCAAAATAATGCAATAACCAAAACTTACTTTATTGCCTTGCATCCTTGCAATAGCATCAAGATCAACTCAAACTCATTCTTGTGGATGAACCCTTGACTTTTTAGTCTTGTATAATATTTTTCCATATGTATATGTAGATTGGGTCTGTCACGTCCTCCTTTCCTTGTGTGAAGAAAGTTTTAGAAACAAGAATACGTTTAGAATGAGGGTTACACAATCAGATTTCATAGTATGCAAGGGTCATCAATAGGAAGGAAAAATAGAGAGAGCGATATATATATATATATATATATATATATATATATATATATATATAGAGAGAGAGAGAGAGAGAGAGAGAGAGAGAGAGAGCAAGGAAAAGAGTAAGGTTGAGAGAGGAGATATCATGCGATTAAGCGAAATGCAAAAAAGTTTATCTTGCTAGAGAATCTTAATGTGAAACATTTCAGAGGCCCTATGAATGTTTAAAGCTCTTTTTAGAAAAGAAACTCGTGCAGAAGCTTTTATGTATCTAAAACACATGCTGTTACACACAAACGTTCCCCCCAAAACACATAGACACATTCATATATACCACATATAGTTTCACACACAAACAATTATTAATGTACATACACAAACACATACATAGATACCCACATATACATGAACACATGGAGAAAACGCATGAATACAAGAGCACAAAGATACACAAAAATCCATAATCTTAAGATTTAGACATTTGCACATAAAGTCTTTATATCTAGCCAAGTGTGTAGGCTTGGTATTTGCACCAACAGCTCCCCCTCAAGCCAAACATCTTGGCTTGGTCTTTTTATTCACTCCTCTTGAATATCCTGCAATCCAATCATAGACTTAAACTTGTAGATTTTTGTACCATCTAATGCTTTCGTCAATAAGTATGCACATTGCATATTAGTTGATACATATGCCAGCTGAATTTCCTTGCTCAATAGCTTTTCTCTCACATAATGATAGTGGACCTCTATATGCTTGGTCCTAGCATGATAAATAGGATTTGGTGCAAGATTTAGTGAGCTTGTATTATCTCCAAAAATCATTGGAGATGTAGTATGCAAACCAAATTTTGTATATAACAATCTGATCCATATGGCCTCTTGAGTAGCATTGGCCAATCCTCTATACTCTGCCTCTATAGAAGATAAGGCAATAGTAGGTTGTGTCTTTGAAGACCATTATATAGGTTTCTCACCTCCAAAAGATAGGTAACCTGAGGTACTCCTTCTTTCATCTTTGCAACCTGCCCAATCTGCATCTGAATATATGTTGATGTCCAAATATGACGTATAAGGAAAGTATAATCCTTGATTTTGAGTGCCCTTAAGGTACTTCAAAATCCTCTTGGCAGCTTCCAAATGAGGCACCCTAGGTTTGTGCATAAATTGACATAAGACAGTTACTCCATAAGCAATATCAATCCTTGTCAATGTAGCATAGTTCAAGCTTCCCGCTATGCTTTGGTAACCTACAATATTTTCAAGCTCATCACCTTCATGAGCACTTAATCTTTGGTTTACCTCTATTCGAGTGGTTGCTACCTTGGCATCCTACAAATGAAACTTGTTTAACAAGTCCTCTATATACTTTCTCTCAGTAATATAAATTCCAGAGTTAGTATAGACTAACTCAAGTCCAACAACATACTTTAGTGATCCTAGATCACTGATTTTGAACTCTCACATCATTTGTTTCTTAATGTGCTTGATGCCATTGGCATCATTACCTGTGAGTATGATATCATCAATAGATACACATAGGTATATTACCTCTGAATTACTCCTCTTCACAAATAGAGAAGTATCTGCTTTACTCATGATGAATCCTTGATCCTGAAGATGTGTAGTCAACCTATGGTTCCATGCCCTTGGTGCCTGCTTTAATCCATAAAGAGCTTTGCTCAGTTTACACACATATGTTACCTTCCTTGGGTCCTCATAGCCAGGAGGTTGAGACATGTACACCTCCTCTGAAATCCAGCCATTTAGAAATGCATTTTTTACATCCAATTGATACATGTTCCACTTTTTTTATGCAGCCACACTTACCAATACCCTGATGGTTGGCATTTTGGCCACAGGTGAGAAGGTTTCTTCATAATCAACTCATTGGGTTTGTGCAAAGCCCTTAGCCACAAATCTAGCTTTGTACGTGCTTATTGATCCATCAGAATTCCTCCTGATCTTATAGATCCAACTAGAACGAATTACCTTCATAAACTCTTTCTTTGGCACTAGCTCCCAAGTATCATTCTCCATGAGTGCTTCAATTTCTTCATCCATAGCTTTCTTCCATTTTGCCTTGGTCTTTGCCTCTTCATATGATGATGGTTCTTCAAATGACAAGTCTTTTGCAAGATAAACAGAATGCTTAGTAACTAAAGAAGTGTCATACCCATATTTGATTGGTTTCTTGCTCTCCCTTTGTGATCTTCTGATTGCTTTGTTGGATGATTCAGGTATATCCTCCAATTTCTTCATCTTGACTTTGCCTTTGGATTTCCATGCCTTGAATTCCTCTAGGTTGATGATGTCCTCATCATCTGAATTGATGTCTTCAATCTTGTTTTGGTTCCTCCTTGGTGAGGCTTGGAAATTCCTCTTCCAAGTCATAAGGTAACTTTACTCTCTTGCATTCACTTTCAAACCAAGAGTCATTCTCATCAAAGAAAAGATCTCTACTGACCATAAATCCTTTGTTGGAAGGATTGTAGAACTTGTATCCTTTCTAATTCAAGTCATACCCTATGAGGATGCACTTCTCTGCCTTAGGGTCTAGCTTATCTCTGATTTGAGAAGGGATATGCACATAAGCAATACATCCAAAGATCCTGCAATGATCAAGTGAAGGTCTTCTACCATTCCATGCTTCATATGGGCTCATCCCATCTAGAGATTTGGATGGAAACGTGTTTACATGATAAGTGGCAGTAGATACACTCTTTGCCCACAAGTAATTAGGTAATTTTTTCTCATCTAACATTGACCTAGCTATTTCAACAATTATTCTATTTCTCCTCTCTGCCACCCCATTTTGCTCAGGGGTATACCTTGTTGTAATTTCTCTCTTGATTCCTCTATCTTGCAAGAATGCATCAAAGTCATTTGAGAAGTACTCACCTCCTCCATTTGGCCTTAGTCTCTTTAGACTTCTTCTTGTTTGGTTCTCAACAAGTGCAAGATACTTTGTAAAGCAACTAAATACTTCATCTCTGTGCTTCATAAAATATAAGATAATCCACCTACTGAAATCATCAATGAAAGATACATAATACCTTGATCCAAAAATTGAGGGATCCTTGCTTGGTCTCCATACATCTGTATGGACAAGCTCTAAGTAGTCCTCATGCATGTAGCCTTTCCTTGAGAAGGGTAATGTGTGAGATTTTCCAAACTGACAAGCACCACACTTATAGATCATGTGTTGCTTGGATCAATTAGGTATCCCAAGTACACATTGATCTCGACATATTTGCTTTAAAGTTCTCTCACCAATATTCCCTAATCTCTTATGCCAAATTTCAAGCTCTGATAGTGTTTGGTCTTTGTAACTATAAAGTGAAATATTCCTTGTATCTTCAAGTTCAAAAGTGAATAATCTATCTGTCTTTTCTCCTTTGGCAATTCTCTTGAATCCATGTTGGGGATCCTCCACAAATTCTCCATATTTGTTGAACCTGACCTGCAAGCCCTTTTCTGCAATCTATCCAACACTCATCGAATTCTTGGTAACTATAGGTTCATAAAGAACCCTGCTCAACAGATTTTTATTTCATCAGAGGTTTTAACATTCCCTACCTTGATCACTGAGTGCTTGGTGTCATCACCTGTTTGTACCTGATGTTTACCCTTAGGTTCCTCAAGTTCAGAGAAAAAAGCTACATTGCCTTCCAAATGGTTTGAGCACCCTGAGTCAATGTAGAATATATGGTCATCATTTATACCTAGTTTTGAAGTCATATTCATTAGCAAAAGAGATTCCTCTTGCTCCTCTCTATAGTTGTTGTAGTCTTTCCTTGATTTGTAACCTCCTTGGTAGTTGCTATTGTAGTTGTTGTTGTAGTTGTTATTCTAACCTTGATGATGGTTGAATCTACCTCTTCATTGTGTATATCCACCTCTTTGAAATCCTCTACCTCTTTGAAATCCTTTACCTCTTTGATTCTTGAAGTTCCTGTAACACTCATGTGTAGTATGATTTGACAATCCACAAATATTACATGGTGAGGATCTATAAGGTCTCCCCCTATGTTGCTTACCTCCAATGCCCCTTCGTCTTGAGTTTCTACCTCTCCTTGCATAATTGGCTTGGGAGGTAGCTCCTTGATCCTCAATCTTCTTGCTTTTTCCTTTCTCTTTAGACTTACTTTTATCTATGTTTAGGGCAGAAGAGCTATTACGTCTTGATGAATCTCCATTCTTGTTGAGCTTGGCTTCATGGGTGAAGAGTTGCCCCATAAGTGTGGTAAGGTCTGGAATCTGCATGTCCATGTACAAGTCCATTGTAGTTGTGAAACTCTCCCATTTGTCATCTGCCTTAATACCATTGATTACTTGTCTTACAATCTGCTCCTCTTCAATCTCTTCTCCTATGCTTTCCAATTGCTCAGCTACATCCTTCACTTTGGTCACATACTCTAAGATGCCTTGCTTGGGTTTCTTTCTTTGAGTGGTAAACTCAATCCACAATTGGTTCTTCCTAGCCGTTGTGTTGGAAGAGAAATAGGAAGACAATGTTTCCCAAGTCTCTTGGGATGCCTTACAGTTCCTAATGTGTGGAAGAAGAAAAGCAAAGATTGAGTTAAGTAAGTATGAACTTGCTAATGCATCCTTGGCACACCATGAATTGATTCTTTCATGCTCCTTTCTTGTAGGTTGTCCTTTGCTTCTGAAAATGGGCATCTCCTCATCTCCTGAGATGTATCCATAGAGACTCCTTCCTTGCAAGTATGTCTTCATCCTCAAGGACCATTCTTGATAGTTGTTCGTGTCCAATTTATCAATGAAAGAAGGAAAACCATCTCCCGTTTTACCTTAGCTTTGCTGTGATACCACTGTTGGAAAAGATGGATGGATACTCCAAGAAATGAGTAGGTACTGCTAATCCCTGCTTTGTACCAGCCCCCTTTTTGTTTTAGAGTTGGGTTGTAGGTGCTCTTATCTTTCCAATGGCACTAAACAAGTGCCTATGTGCTTTGGAAATGATGTGAGAAATGATTGGTACAAAATAGAATACTTCCAACTTCAAGAATCAATGAAAACCTTCTATTTTTGTTCACACACTTGCTGCTTGTTAAGTTTAGTGCTTCCATTACAGTATGAATTAGAAAAAATACTTTTCGAGATATTAAATCAGCTTAATGAGCTAATGATTCCAAGTGGAATCATGTGAAATGATGCACTATACACAGAGCAATCAATTTAGCAATCAAATCATTACCCTCGATTTTTTAGGACCTCCACAAAGTTTGACCAATGATCACCTCAACGCACTTGTCTCTAAATCCACTAAATAGAAAGTCTTCAAAATCTGATAACCTGTAGAGGCCTTAGAGCTGATTCCAACAAGCTATAGAACATTGAAAATGGTGGAGAAAAGACTGAGATATGAGCAATACAAAATTATTGTTGTAAGTGACAATGATAGAGAGACCGTCAGATATGATGAATGATCTATCGTATTATGAAACAATGTTGTACATGATCATTGGAATGATAAACAATGCTCAATGATACTAAGAGATGTAGGCTATGAAGTAAGCCACACTCTCCTACAATGAGATCAACAAGGACTCCGATATGGACTGATCTATCCCGCGAGTTTTACATTCATCTTATATAGATGATTCATTTGAATTTTGAATTTGAATTGATCATTGGATTTCTATAGAAAAGTGATCCTCTAATCCAGGAGATATTCTGTCCAAATAAAGTCCTAGCTTTTCCATCTAACAACCTCCACGAGTTTAGTGGTGGCTACAAGTATTCCTCTAGTCAAATAGACTTTTACAAGTGGTAAAAGGTGAAGAATCCATAGCAATGGTTCTCATGGGTTGCACATAATGTATTTATATCTAGCCAAGTATGTAGCCGTGGTATTTGCACCAACAATAATAACTAAAAATGAATATCGATGGTGAAATTAATGAAAACCTAGTCCTCCAGAAAGAGAGCTTTCTAACACTTAACTCATTCACTGATTCATTTAGCTTCACTTCTTTACTTTAATCTTCACAACATCCAAATAGTCTAGGAGAACCAACCCATTAAAATAACACTAGCCCATAGAAGACATATATACTAAACTATACACACTTTTACTTTCTGTTATCGTTTATTTTCTTTCTAACCTTTTATCTATTATCTTGTCTTTTCATTCTTCATTTATTTCTAACTTATTATTCCCCTCTCTCTCTCTCCCCCCCACACACATATATCTCCTTCTCTCTAAAGTGTGCATAGCAGCATGGTCTCTCTCTCTCTCTCTGTGTCTCTATCAATCCCTCTCTCTTCGATCTTACACTTGCAGTTAGAAAACACTTAAAAAATCAAACACGCAATCATTCACAGATATAAACACATTCACACATACATTCACACACATCTACTTACTTTAGATAACCTATAGGGCACACACATACAAGTGCAGACACCAAGACAGACATACTTATCTCCTAGAAACACACATACTCATCACAATTAATCATTGATTCAATTGATAACTACCACATACACGCATAATTTTTGCATTTTGATGTTTATTACTTTTTCATGATCGATTATTTTCATTTTATGTTTTTGGTTTCATGTGGCCTTGTTGAAGTCTTGTGGGTTGCAATCATGGTGCATAATGTGTAGGTGGGTATACAATGTGGGATATCTCATATATGTCAATGGTCTCTTTGAGTGTGTTAATCCTACACACAAAAATAGAGATGAAGCCTCAATTTTGGATCTCTTGTTTCAATAGGGCACTACCTCTGCATGTTCTTCTTGTGCATGGCCTTCTACTGCATCAATTCTTTCAGATGGCTTTTTTTTATACGTGGGATAGTCTAAGTCTTCTTCTTGCTCTTGTTGTTCCTCTTGATTGATTTTTGTATGTGTCTAGCTTAGACGTTGATATGGTTGTGAGACAAACTAGGAATCAATATATTGGAAATCTTGAAAGTCATCACTAATAGGAAAATCAGAAGGCTGGGACATAGGCCTTTGTGTATTTTGAAATGATGTATCTTCCCATGGTGGACTCACATAGCAAGAGGCTTGACCTTGCACATCACCTTGTGTGTAACTATCAAGTACAATGGTTTTTGATAGGAGTGGTCCTTCCTCTCCTTTTTAGTCTGTGTTTTTCATGAATTCGATTGTGATGAGAAGCATTGTTCTTTGACGGTGAGATTTGAAGAGTGCATAGGTGTATGATCCATTTCTATCCCACCTATTCAAACCATTCTTAATGGTCTTCCACATTCATATCAGAGCTTTGCTTCTATTCTTTGGTTGATGATGAAAGACAATCCAAATGCCTTAATATTTGAGGATTTGGTCTCTGTTTCATTTCAGGAAGATCACTCTAGGTGGAGTAGGTCCATTAATCTTTCTTAGCTAGTGAGAAGGGCAAAGGTAAACGGAGCTCATCTACTAGTAACCAGAAATATGCTAAAGCTACATAGTCAAAGAAGAAAAGACGAGAAGAAAACAAAGAAGTAGAAACAAGTTCGCAAATATTGTAAAGATAATGATCATATTATAAAGAGTTGTCCAAATTAGACAACGCAAGACAAAAAGAAAAAAGATGCTTGAGTGGCTGTTGTATAAGCCTCTACACCTAAAACCGAGTATGCAAATCTTTGCAGAATGAGGAATGGGCATTTACTACTATTTTACATTATGACCCATCTTCTAATGAACAATGCATATGTGGAGTAGACCTAGATGTTTGGTACTTTGATAGTGAAGCAACCAAAAATATTACCTCGCAACCTAGTTTCTTCAAATTGCTTGAGCTAGCCCGAGAGGGAATACTATCACACACACCAACAACTCGTCTTATCCTAGCATGGGAGTTTGTAAGATCATTTTGACTACTGGTGATGGTAGTTCTTTCAAAATGTCAAATGCTTTGTTTATGTGAGGGATCAAGAAAACTCTATTTTTATTCTAAACATTAGCCAAGATGGGCTTGGTTGTCAAATTTGTTGATGACAGATGTACAATTGATGATATGTCAAATGGTGATGTTATTATTGCTTTTGGCATTTATATCCTCAGCTGTATAAGCTCATTGACTATGTAAAATCTACGAGGCTATCTCAGATGCAAAGCTTTGGCATGCACACTCTAGTCATCTAATAACATGTAGTGCCTCAAATAACATGCTTTGCATCTAATAAGATGCAAAGCTATGTTTATTCAAGTGCTCCGATTAACATGACTAGTCATGTAGAATGATTTAGTAGTTTGCAAAAAATTCCAGTTCTTGGATATGTTGAAACAGGTGATGACGCATCACATCCTATCGAGCATACAATAAACATAGCATTGTGTATGGAGGACGGAATGGTAAAACATCTTGCTCATGTGCTACATGTTCCAAATATAACAAATAATCTAGTTTCTATTGAACAATGGTTGACCAAGGATTACAAGTTAGGTTCAATGCTGATGGGTTATATGTAGAAGAGTACAAATAGGATGGAAGTTTGATTGCCAAAGGAAACAAAGTGGGTAGGATGTTCACCTTAAATGTGAAAATTCCTAAAATGAATGCAACCATGCTTGCAAAAGGTGCATGATTTATTACTAATATAGAGATCTGGCACAAATGAATTGGACATGGAAATTTGTAGAGGATGAAATTGATGCAGTCAAAGGAGATTGTCTGGAATACCAAATTTCAACGTTCCAGAGATGCAAAAGGTATGTGCAACATGTCAATTTGGTAACAATCAAGAGCATCATTTTTGCATGACAAGCATGTTAGGCAGAATGTGCCAAAAATAGTATATATAGATGTTTTGCTTCCTGCAAATACCACATCTATGGGCAATTGTACGTTTTATGTTACTTTCATTGATGACCATACACAAAAAGTATGGGTATATTTCATGAAACAGAAGAATGAGGTTTCATTCACTTTGAGAAGTTTAAAGCTATGGTGGAAAAGCAGACAAGGAAATATATTTAGACATTAAGATCTAATGGAGGAGGTGAATACATGTCAAATGAGTTTAGCAAATTTCTAAAAAGTCATGGAATTCAATGTCAATTTTCAAGCATGTACACACCACAACAAAATGGAATTACTGAATGCAAAAATACACGTATTGTAGAAATAGCAAGAGCCTTGATGGATGAGAAGAATATGCCTTACTGTTAATGAGTAGAATTTATGCATACTATTGTATAAATCATGAATAGAACTCAAACTTCTATTGTACATCAAGTTACACCTAAATAGAAGATGATAGGTAAAAAGCCAAACTTATCACATATGAAAGTTTTTTGTTCTATTGCATATGTACATATTCCGGATGACTTGAGGATGAAGCTTGATCTAAAAGCTGAAAAATATGTCTTCACTAGGTTATCCCTTGAGTAAAAGGGATATTAATGTTATCAGCTGCTCACACAAGAGGTGAAGGTAAGCAAAAATGTGGTATTTGATGAAATATCAAGCTTCTATGCAAATTCTAAAGAAGGAATCAATCTTCAGCAAAATGACAAAGGAAATTCTGAAAAATCAAGTGTAGAAACTCAAGTTTTGAGTGGGCATAATTGTGAAGAGATGGATTGATACTTGATGAAGATGAAGTGGTGCTGTAAAATCTTTGCACTACACCAACCAAATAAACTTAAGAGATGTATGTTGGGCCCTTTTAGCTTGCCAAAGGATGTATTATACACCCTATGTACCTTAGAAGATCACTCTCAAAAAGATGAATCAAAACAGATAAGTTTGACCAATAGTCAACATGAAGAACCTTTCTATTTTGGTCATATATGCTTCAATATTTCACTTAATGCTCATTCTCTGATTAAATATGACCAGAGAGGTTTTAGAAGAATCTAATGAGGAAGCAATCAGCCTGTTGAAAGTTATTTCATAAAAAATGATTGACCATACTAGGAGAAATTAAGTTAGCAAGTCGGGTATGTAATCCTGACTTTTCAGGAAGCTGAAGATGCAAATACATAGTTGACTTCGAATGAATGTTTCTCATAATTGAGGCACTTAAATTCAACGACACTTTGGGAGCTTAAATTATACTTAAAGAGATAACTTTACAAAGTTAAATCATTGAAAATGATGCAACATGCTCAAAGAAATCATCTCTTCAATCTGACTGAAAAACTGAGATTTATGATAGTAAAAAGTTTAGTCACATAGACATGAAGTTATGAGACCAAATATGTATGAAACCAAATGTATATTACATGGGAAATATAGTAGACTTACTGATACATATATAAGCTATAGGATCAAGCTCAAATCCGGCATGAAGCCTTGCAGTAGTGTCTCTTCTCCTCCTGACTAGAATGAGTCACACTTATATAGAGTGTGTTGGAGCCATAATTTCAATTTCAATAATCTCTCACCTAAGATTCTCTCCTAATTTTTAGAGATAGATGCTTTTACAAATTCTTCAGACTCTAGCCCACTCATCAAGTGGTTTCAACCACTTTTTCATTCTTTTTCTTTACATCAAGTAAATATTCAAAAACTTACAAGAGTGAGTTCACAAGAGAATGCATCATTACCCCATAATTTGTGATACTCAAGCCATTATAGGCTTGTCAAAAATTTTCTCCAACAGCTCCTCCTCAAGACAAATGTGCTTGAGTCTATCACTCTTCCAATATAACCTGTAAACCGATCATAGATTTGAATTTTTTGAGTTTAGTACCATCCAAGGCCTTTGTCAAGATGTCTGCACATTGTTGATGAGTTGACACATATGATAGATGAGTTTCCTTGCTCAAAATCTTCTCTCTTACATAGTGATAATGTACTTCAATATGTTTAGTTCTAGCATGAAAGATTGGATTAGCAGCTAAGTGTATAGAACTCATATTATCTCCAAATATATATGGAGTTCCAAACTCAAAACCAAGATCTGTGAATAAAGTCTTCATCCAAATTGCTTCCTGAGTAGCTATGGCAAGACCTCTATATTTAGCTTCTGTAGAAGACAGAGCAACTGTGGGTTGCTTCTTAGATGAACATGCGACAAGTTTTGACCCTGTAAAGATAAGGTATCCTAAGGCACTCCTTCTGTCTTCCTTCGAGCTAGCCCAATCCGCATCAAAGAACAACTTTAGACTTAAGTCAGATACATAAGGAATATAACCCTTCATTTATGGTCCCTTTGAGATATTTGGGTACCCTCTTGGGAGCATCCAGGTGAGGTTTCTTTGGTGTGTGCATAAATTGACTTAGCAAACTCACACTATAACATATATATCTACTCTTGTCAATGTGGCACAGTTCAAAATACCCACAAGGCTTTGATAACTTATGATATCTTCTATGAGTTCACCTTCATGTGAGCTTAGTTTGTGATTGACCTCCATTGGAGTTCCTACAATCTTAGAATCTTGCATCTTGAACTTTGTCAACAAGTCTTTAATGTACTTCCTTTGAAGTAAGGAAAAGACCATGATCTCTGTAAACTACTTCCAACCCTAAGAAGTATGTAAGTGAACCCAAGTCACTTATCTTGAACTCTTCTTTCATCTGATCCTTGATCTTCTTGATTCCATCTTCATCATTTCTTGTAAGTATAATATCATCCACATACACACATAAATAGATGACTTCATAATTACTCTTTTTGATGAAGAGTGATGGATCTGTCTTGCTAGATTGAAATCCCTTTATCCTACAAAAATGAAACAAGCTTGTGATTCCAAGCCCTTAGGGCTTGTTTGAGTCCATATAGAGCTTTTTTAACTTTACATACATAATTAGGATGTACTTGATTCTCAAAACCAGGTGGTTTTGCCATATACACTTCTTCTGTTATCCATACATAAAGAAATGCATTTTTTACATCCAATTGAAGTATCTTCCAATTCTTGGAAGAAGCAATACTAAGTACAACTCTAATTGTAGGCATCTTTGCCACAGGAGAGAAGGTCTCTTCATAATCAATTCCTTGATTTTGTAAAAAGCCCTTTTCCACAAGCCTTACCTTATATTTGCAAATGGAGCCATCTCAGTTCTTCTTCAATTTGTAAATCCATCTTGAACCTATCAGTTTAATTGATGAAACTTGGGAACCAATTCCCAAGTGTTATTTTCTTCAAATGATTAAATTTCTTCTTCCATTGCATGCTTCCACTCTGATTTCTCCTTGGATTCCTTGAATGTTGAGGGTTCCTCTCGATTTATGTCGTGTGCTAGATAGATTGAATGTTCATTAACTAGTGAAGTATCAAAACCATACCTCTCAGGTTTTCTTTTCTCCCTCATGGACCTTCTTAGGCCATGATGTGATGATTCTACCTCTTTTCTGAGCTCCTATGCTTTAGCTTTACCTTTCGATTTCCATATTTTGAGTCTTTTATTCTAAGCTGCTTCATCATCTTCTGAGGTATCCCGTTCTTCAAATTTAGTAGGGTTATCCTTGACAAGTTTTGGAAAATCTTCTTCAAGATCATAAGGTAAATTGATCTTTCTACCTGAGTCTTCATACAAAGAACTATTCTCATCAAACACTACATCTTTACTCACCAAGAATCCTTTGTTTGTTGGGTTGTATAACCTGTAGCCTTTTTGGTCTTTGTCATATCCAATGAACACACATCTTTCTGCTTTTGGATCCATCTTTCCTCTAACATGTGAAGGAACATGAGCATAAGCAATACATCCAAAAATCTTACAATGATCCAAGCTTGGTCTTCTTCATCCAAGCCTCATATGGTGTCATGCCATCAAGTGACCTTGAGAGTAACCCTGTTAATCAAATAGGTGGCTGTGGATACAACCTCAACCCATAAATAATTAGGTAAGTTTTTTTCATTTACCATAGACCTTACGGCATCAGCAATTGTCCTGTTTCTCCTCTCTGCCACTCCATTTTTCTCTAGAGTGTATTTTGCAGTAACTTCTCTTTTGATTCGCCTCTCTTGAAGGAAGGAATAAAATTCATGGGAGAAGTACTCTCCCCCTCCATTTGACCTTAGCCTTTTTAGTGTTTTACCTATTTGGTTCTCCACAAGAGCTACATACCTTTTGATGCATGAAAAAACTTCATGCTTGTGTTTCATAAAGCATAGTATAGTCCATCTACTTTAATCATCAATGATAGAGACATAATACCTTGATCCACATATTGAAGCATCCTTGCTAGGTCCCCATACATTTGTATGAACCAAGTCCAAGAGATCACTATGCATATATCCTTTCTTCATGAATGGTAACTTGTGAAACTTTCCAAATTGACATGCACTACACTTATAAATCATGTGTTGCTTTGACAAATTAGGCAGTCCAAGTACACTTTGGTCCCTGCAAATTTACTATAATGATCTTTCACCAATATGTGCTAACATCTTGTGCCATACTTCCAATTCTATGAGTGTCTGACTACCATAATTAAAAAGAGCAATGTTCCTTGTGTCTTGTAATTCAAATGTGAATAATCTACCTATCTTTTCACCCTTTGTAATGCTCATGAATCCTTGACTTGGATCTTCAACAAATGCTCCTCCTTTTGTGAACCTGACTTATAGGCCTTTCTCCACAATTTGTCCTACATTTGTCAAATTGTTTGTGATGGTAGGGACATAGAGTACTTTTCTAAGTAGGTTGATATTTCTATCAAGTCCTTTTACATTTCCTATCTTCTCCACAAGGTGCCTTGTATCATCACATGCTTGCACTTCATGCTTGTTCCTTGGATCTTCTAAATTTGATAGAAGGGCCACATTTTCTACCACATGAGTTGAGCAACCTGAATCTATGTAGAAAACATGCTCATTAGATTTACCTTGAGGCATTGCCATATTCATGATTAGCAATGAGTCCTCTTGATTTAAGTATTCTGTGTAGTTATTGAAGTCTCTTCTTCCTCTATTGCCTCCTTGATAGTTTGGATGGTTGTAATTGTTGTGGTAGCCATTGAAGTTGTTGGTCCTTCCTATTGAGTATCCATAGCTTCCTCTATTGTAGCCTCTACCTCTTTGATTCCTAGGATTCCTAAAGCAATTTTCAGTTGTGTGATTGGTAAGTCCACAAATAGAACAAGAGTGTTACCTTGATGTATACCTACTTCATCATTGCTTTTCTTTCCTCTTCCTTTGTTATCTTTGGACTTGCTTTTATTATTATAGAGAGTAGAAGATTGATTAACTTTGGAGCCTTTTCCATTTTTCATAAGCTTAGCCTCTTGTGGGGTAGTTTCCAAATAAGTGAATTGAAGTCTAGTACATGCATATCCATGTATAGGTCCATTGTTGTAGTGAATGCTTCCTACTTGTCATCTGCCTTTAAGCCATTGATGACTTGCCTTACAACTTTCTCTTCATCTATTACCTCTCCGATGCTTCCTAACTGATCTACAATGTCTTTGAGTTTTATGAAAAAATCAATCGCATTTTGTTTTGGAGCTTTCTTGAGAGTTTTAAAGTCTTGCCAGAGTTGATGCTTCTTGGCCTTTGTACTTGAAGAGAAGGAGGCTTCAAGTGCATTCCACACTTCTTGAGATGTCTTACAACTTTTGATGTGAGGCAACAAAAAATATGAGATAGACTTGAGGAGAAAAGACCTTGCAAGTGCATCCTTGGAGCACCATGTGATCAATTTTTCTTACTCTTCTTGTGTAGGTTGACCTTTATTCCTGAAACTTGGCATAACTTCATCTCCAGCTACATAACCATATAAATTCTTGCCTTGAAGATAAGCTTCCATCCTTAATGACCAGGTTGATTAGTTATCTCTATCCAATTTATCAATTGATGAAGGAAATCAATCTACCATGTTGTCCAACCTTGCTGTGATACCACGGTGAAGAGATAAATTGATATTTGATGAAGATGCAGTGGTGCTGCTAGATCATTGCACTACACCAACCAAATAATTTTCAGAGATGTATGGTGGGCCCTTTTAGCTTGTCAAAGGATGTATTAGACACCCTATCTACCTTGGAAGATCACTCTCAAAAAGATGAATCAATTTAGATAAGTTTGATTATTAGTCGACATGAAGAAACTTTCTATTTTGGTCATATATGCTTCAATATTTCACTCACTGCTCATTTTGTGATTAAAATTGACTAGAGAGCTTTTAGAAAAATCTAATTAGGAAGCAAACCAACCTATTGGGAGTGATCTCATAAAAAAGGATTGATCATACTAGGAGAAATTAATTTAGCAAGTCAGGTATGTAATCTCGACTTTTTAGGAAGCTGAAGATGCAAATACATAGGTGACTTCTAATGAACGTTTCTCACAACTGAGAAACTCAAACTCAATGAAACTTTGAGAGCTTAAAGTAGAACTAGAGAGCTAACATTACCAAGTTAAATTGCTAAAAAGGATACACCATTCTTAGAGAAATCATCTCTCCAATTTGACTGAAAAACTAAGATTTATGACAGTGAGCAATTCACTCACATAGACATGAAGTTATGAGACCAAATATATATGAAACCAAATGTATATTACATGGAAAATATACTAGACATATTGATACATATATGAGCTATAGGATCAAGCTCAAATCTTGCATGAAGCCGTGTAGTAGTGTCTCTGGTCCTCGTGAATAAAATGAGTCCCACTTATATAGACTATGTTCGAGCCATAATTTGAATTTGAATCATCTCTAACCTAAGATTCTCTCCTAATTTGTAGAGATATATGCTTTTACAAACTCGTGGGATTCTAACCTACTCATCAAGTGGCTTGAAGCACTTCTTGATTCTTCTTCTTTACATCAAGTAAATATTCAAAAACTTACAAGAGTGAGTTTAGAAAAGAACTCATGATTACCCCATAATTTGTGATACTCAAGCCATTATAGGCTTGTCAAGAATTTGATCCAACAATAGTGTGTCACCAAGCAATAGTTCCAACTCAAATCCATGGAGTGGAAGATTATGTGGAAATTTTAATCTAGCAAGTTTATCAACTACATCAAAGAAAGGTAAACAAAATATTTTTGCTAGTACTAAAACATCTATAGGTTTTGAAGACATTGATGGAGATTCAAAATGTTCCGAAAAGAGCCTTGATGAAGAGCTTGGATTTCCCTCTATGAAGACTCCAAGAGTAAGAAAGGCATATGCAAATGATACAAGGAGAAATGGCCCTAGACCAAAAAGATATGGGAGGATGTGGAATTCAGTGCAACGATTGACATATGATAGCTACATGGCTCGTCATTGTTCCTACATGACCAATGTAATACGAGTTGCTAGACCTTCTTGTTTTGAAGATGCAATTAGAAATGCAGATTGGAAGAAATCTATCGATGACGAGATGGCTGCACTTTATGGAAATGAAACATGGAAGCTGGTTCCACTAGCACAAGGAAAGAAACCCATAGGCTACAAGTGGGTTATAAAGGTCAAGCAAAATGCTGATGGTAGCAAAAGCACATATAAAGCATGATGAGTAGCAAACGGATATGCAAAAAATTATGGAATTGATATTTAGGAAACATTTACTCTTGTAGTTAAAATTCCTACAATCAGAACACTTGTTGCATTAGCTACAACAAAAGGATAGATTTTACATCAAATGGATGTGAAGAATGCTTTCCTACATGATGAGTTACAAGAAGAAGTATACACGGACTAGCCATGAGGGTATGAAGATTCAAAGGACCCTGAATATGTTTGCAGGTTGCAAAAGGCTTTATATGGGCTTAAACAAGCCCCTCGTGCTTGGCATGCAAGGATTGCTAACTACTTAACCACCATTGGATTTTCTATTTTGCGATGTAGATCATTCATTATATACAAGGAAGGGTGATGATGGCATCACAATTATGGCTATTTCTATTGATGACTTGATTGTAGGAGGTGATAATGAAGCAAGCATTAAAGAGCTAAAGCAACTCCTTATGCAAGAATTTGAAATGAAATATCTTGGTGTGTTGTGCTACTTCTTGGGCATTGAGTTTATACATACGAAAATAGGTATATGGATGTCGCAAAGGTAATATGCCTTGAGTATGCTGCAAAAGTATTGTATGGCTCATTGCAAGCAAATTTCTATGCCATTAGATCAGAATTTGAAGTTGGATACTATATCAAGTGAAACATTGGAGAATGCTACTATGTACAAGAAAATTGTAAGAAGTTTGATAAGTCTCACAATTAAAAGGCTTGATCTAAGCTACGCTATTGGACTTGAAAGTCAAATTATGCAAGTTCCCTAGAAACCACACTTAGATGCCTTTAGATGCACTATCCGAGATGCGAGTGCTACTTTTGACTATGCATTCTTTTATGAAGTTGGTGTAGATTTGTAGGTTCATGGATACACTGATGTAGATTGGGCTAGTAGTATTGTAGATAGAAGATCTACTAGTGGCTTTTTATTCTCACTTGGGAGTGCAAATATTAAATGTAGTAGTAAGAAGCAAACCACTATTGCTTTGTCAAGTACAGAGGCTGAGTATAGAGGTGCTACAATGGCAGCATGTGATGCATCATGGTTAGAGATGCTACTTCCAGATTTGTGTGTGGAAGTGGAAAAGCCAATCATCATCTATTGTAATAATCTTAACAACATTCAGTTAGTAGAAAATCTTGTCGTTCATGCTAGAAGAAATCATATTGAGGTACATTATCACTTCTCACAGAAAAGGTATTAGCAGGTGATATTGATCTTGTTTATGGGAGGACAGGTGAGCACGTTCTTGATAATTTTACTAAAGCACTTGGAGTAGAGAAGTTGAAGAAGTTTCAGAAGATGCTTGGATTAAAAGACATGACGTTGAGCTTGAGGGGGATTGTTGAGATATAAAGCTCAACATGTGATGATAAAGGATGACACATATCACTTTTTCATTTCTCTCACATGTATAGTGGTCACACGAGTATAAGATAGGGATATTTCATTGAGCCTTACTAGAATTATTTATTGAGAGTGATGGCACATTTACTTTCATACTAGCTCACTCATTTGCGGACATTAGGATTTTCCTTATGTACTATTCTTTATATATTGCACTTGTTGTATTGTTGTTTTAGGTCATTCTTGTACATTCCATTTATGTAATAGAAGAAGAATAAGATCATTCTTCCTTGCCTCAATATGTGTGTGTGCTCCTCTTTAAGTATGAGAGTGTGTCAGAGAGCTCTCTTCCTTATCTCCTTCCTCATGATGCTCTCTGCCCAAACTTGAGGCATCTGCTAAATATGTCTCTAAAGGCTCTATTTTGGACAAAATGCAGCATTCCTCCTTCCATAAAGATGGTTTAGTATGAGCTACTTTGAAATTGTAGCTTGTTCAAAGTGATGTTTATGGTCCTATGTAGACACCTTCTTTTGTGATCTACCTTTACTTCATGACTTTTGTTGATGCTTTTCCAAGGCATGCATGGGTTTATCCATTGAAAGCAAAGCCCAAAGTGTTTATGTGCTTCAAATGGTTTTTGGTTTTGGCTGAAAAATGTTAGCATGTAAAATGAGCACCCTCCATTCTAATTGTGGGGGGAATACATGTCTTCTGATTTTGATGCATTTCTCACTAAACCTGAGATAAAATATCATTGTATAGTGTTGTATACTCCTCAAGAGAATGGAGTTGCTGAAAGAAAGAACAAGTCTCTCATGGAGATGGAAAGGTGTATAGTCAAAATTAAAGATTTACCACATAGCTTCTATCTTGAGGCTATTATGTGTGCACCATATGCACTTCGCAGGTTTGCCACTAAAGCACTACAATCTATCACTCAATATGAGGTCGGCATGGTTGTGGACCATGTGTTGCTCATTTGTGTGTCTTTGGTTGTCTAGTGTATGCATTATTGTCAAAACAACAACACAAAAAATTAAATGATAAAGTAGTAAAATGTATTTTTGTTGGGTACAGTTCTAAAGGTAAAGGCTATCCTTGATATTACCCATAGAATAAACATATTGTGGTTAGCCATGATGTTGTTTTTTTTTAAGATACAATTCCACCATTACTTTCATGTACTAAGGAGACATCAATTAGCTCCGAAGAAATGTATGACACTTTGTTGCCTCTTTTTACAAGTGGACACTCAAGTGTTGGTCCAATGATGCAATTTATTGGGCTTTATAGGTTCCAAATGATGATGTATAGCATTCTGTTTCTAATGCAGATCTACATGATGAACTTGTTGATGAGAGGGCTGATATAGAGGAGGAAAAAAGTGTGCCTAAATGGTTGATGCAAACTTTGCAAGATAGCAAATTAAATGCATCTCTATCATATCATACTTATTGAGGCTCTCATAATGGTTCTTTTGCATTAGATTGCTATGTTATGGATACCTCTAGTCTTTGTGATGAGAATGAGCATCTTTCTTTTGATGAAGCACAAAATTCAAAAAATTGGATGGCTGCTATGCAATAAGAATATGATGTTATTATGATGAGTGTGCAAGAAACTAAGAATAAAGACCACCACATGCTAGAGAGATGAATCTCCTTCCATACATATGCATGTATATATAGCTCCTCGAATCAATGAGGACCAAAAATGTAACTAGAGTCCACAAGTGCATGTGCAATCTCCTCCACTCTTTTCATATCTTCCACTAGAGTGTACTAGTGGTTGGAGTGATCTTTACCCATGCTTTAGTACCTTCCATTAGAGTCCACTAGTTATTGGTGTACTATCAACTCAAGTTAATTCTTCCTGAACTCAAGTTAACTCAAGTTAACTCATGTTAACTTGGAAGGCTCTAGAGCTCTTTGGGCAAAACTCTCTCCCGATACTCTCCATGGGGTTTGAACCCAAGACCTCCTCCTTCACAACCTTGAGACTTAAACACTAGGCTAAGTGGATCACTTGTTTAAGAGAACACATGAGCTTATACTTAAGTCTATTCTTGATATCTTTGGCCATACACATGAGTGACCAAATGGTGTCTGATTTTAGATCTATCTGAGCCGATAAAACCCTTAGATCACAAACTTACTTTATTACATTCTTCCACCCCTTGGGAAATATTTTTTTCCTAAAAAATAAAGCTATATATATTAACCATAGACAACCCCGAAGCGTCATGTTCTTAAACTAGAAGAACATGGTCATGTTCTAAAACTAGAAGAACATGTCTCATCTCTATGGTGGAATCCCTACCCAAATGATTCAAAACACTCTCTAGCTTTGCACTTTGATAAAAAAGGTCCAAGTACCAAGTAGTGAATGAAGTATAAGGGTGGATCTAAAAATACCCCAAGTCACTTCATTGTTTCTTGATGTGCGATCTAGGCACAAACATATGAAATGGATGGATTCCTATTACTAGTCCATTTCTAGGCATGACTGGTGCATGGACTTAGTAACTAAGGTGGTATTTTTATCCCAATCAAGACTTTGTGAACTCTTGATTCACTTCAATTTGATTTGGAAATCTTGAAATTTGGTTGATACAAATATCGAACTTGGATGTTTACATAATGGTTTACTCCCATCCAATAGCTACTTGATTTTTTTCACCCGCCTGGAGGACTACTTTGTCCTAATGGGCAAGAAAATCCTATGTAAAGTGTAGGAGAAAGTTTTCCCTTTACTTTGGATAAACCTTACTTAATCTTGACCAAGTCAAATTCAAAATGAAAATCAGCCATCTTAGGACACTTTTCTCAAAGACTTTTGCTAAAAGTTCTTGAGAATTGTCAATCTTATGAGCAATCCATAACTTCACTATTTTAGAGTGTATTGAACTCTAGAAAGTCATGAGAGTTATGCTAGTAACTAGAAGCAAACTCAAATGAATAAGCCAATCTTAGAATTGCTAACTTTTGAAGATAGAATAAGTTCTTGTACAAAATAAGATGTTTAATTTAGTTATCTATTTCGAGTGCCTAGCCCTAGACTTTTGCAAAAGGAATCAAATACCATATCTGAGTCAATTCCAAAAGATTTGGAAAGCGGAAGGAAATAACTAGAACTTTGTATAAATAATTCAAAGTTCTAAGATATAAACTTGCTATGAGTCAAATACTTGGTGGATCAAGACTTTAACGTTTCAAAGATCTATTTCAACAAGGCATTGAAGCATTTTTACTATCTTTAAGAGAAATAAACTAAATTATAAAAAAGATTCAGATCAAATCTAAAACATCATTCAACCATAAGATACTAGTGTGGTATCTAACATTAGTGTGTGGACCCAGAGAGGTTCTATTCATGATTTTTTACTAAAATAATGCTTCACTTGAGACTAAGTTTATGCCTATATTCAATCTTTATGACTCCTTACTAGGAATGCAATTCTTGTGCTTTGCTTTGAGTCAAAGAATTGAATTTATCGAGTTACACTAGGGACATCGTGCTTCACTTAGTCAATAAAATCCTTGATTGAAAAGATCAACTCAAAGTCAAAGTCTAACTTGTTCAAAAATTTATGAAATATTTATGAATCAATAACACTTTATCTTGAAGTGCTTTAAGAAGATCTTGGAAGTTACTTACTTTGTATCATCTTATTTACTTGATCTTGAAGTATCTTGAGATCATACTTTATATCCCGCTTGAATTTAAACTTCACCTTTGAAATTTAAATTCTCTTGAGCATCAAATTTCACTTAAAGATTCAATTCTAGTACTAGAAGATAATTATCATCCATGATCTGATATGCCATACCATCTTTCCTACATCAATCTAAGTATAAAATCTAGTGTCCCATACCACCCTATTGAATATTCACATTAATATGTGGGTGATACCTATCCTAAATTCTAAACATATATTGATAAAGTACCTTTTCACTTCAACTATTAAAAAGAATCTTGAAGTTTCAGGCATTACCTTTAACTTAATATTCTAGGTTTTCATTCCTTCACACGATCGTTTCATGATCTTGTGCTTTTAACGTGGAAACTTGAAAACCTCTTAATAGAATATCTATTCTTCTTTGCTAGGGTTCTCAAATGAAAACCAATTAGAATTCCAATTTCTTGAATGTTTCCTATTCAAGCCCAATTGGTTATATTTGACCAATTTGTAGTAACAAGAGTTGTTTACTTCTTGTCAGATTCCTTTGTTATTGCAGCTTCAATTAGCTAGCCTGGCTAGGACTTTACAAGAATCTATCTATTGCTTAAGTCTAAGCATTGGCTCATGCTTCTTTTTTATTGTATCAAAATCCCTTTAGGGATAGGTAAAGCTTATGTTGTACCTTCCACATACTTAACTACCATCTTGTTAATTTCCTACTACATTTTGGAATTTCTCACTCTATTCAAACTTAGAATAGCTTACTCTTTTCATAATTTTCCATTGGATTAATGGAACTTGAGTGAAAAGTTTCCAAAGGGAAGTTGATTACCAATACTAGAGAAAATTTTAGAGTAGTTCCAATTGCAATTTCTTGGACAATCCTTGCCAAGTTTGATCAAGTCTTGTTCAACTTGCGATGAAAGTAAACACTTATTCTTTATCTTTAAGATCTCTTGAACTATCAAAAGCTTCTTTGCTTACCCATGGGATTTGAGAGATCTTTTTCCAACTCAAGTCCAAGCATGTACTAATGCCTTTTAGATTCTAAAGCTAAGAATCTTTGATACACCTCTAGATGATATCAACCATTGGACTTTAAGTACCACTTCTAGTGGTTTGGGATATTTTTAGATCCACCCTTATAATTCATTCATTTGTATAAGAGAGCACATGAACTTATGATTAAGTCTATTCTCAAGATCTTTGGTCATACACATGAGTGACCAAATGATGTATGATTTCAAATTAACAAGAGTTAGAAGGCTCTAGAGCTCCTTGGGCAAAACTCTCTCCCCATGCTCCCCATGAGGATTGAACCCAAGACCTCCTCCTTCACAACCTTGAGACTTAACTACTAGGCTACATGGTTTACTTGTTTATGAGAGCACATGAACTTATTCTTAAGTCTATTCTTGAGATCTTTGGCCATACACATGAGTGACTGAATGGTCTCCGATTTTAGATTTGTCCGAACTAGCTGGACCCTTAGACCATATAATTACTTTATTACATTTGGAGATTCATCTCTCTAGCATGTGCTGGTCGTAATTCTTAGTTTCTTGCATTGGTATCAAATCTAGAGCTTTTATGGAGACCTTGTGAGGGACTATCATCTTCTTCAAGCTTTTATGGAGATACATGTTGCTTATCATATCATCATCTTCATATTGCTCACATTGATCATCTTCTCTCTCTTCTCCATGCGAAAGATTTTCTCTTTCATTGAGATTGCAAGCCTTCTACTCATGTGAAGTTTGCTCACAAGAAGTTTGCTTTAGCAGAAAAAAGCATAATGATTCACAATTGAAGCACGTTGTAGTTGGGGGTACATACCACTAACAAAACATTGCTTTAACCATAAGAGCATGTGGTGCTAATTGACATGTAAGCTTATTTATTAGAAAGTACTTATTCAATGCGTGCTCATTATCAATTGTTGTGAGGGAAAGGAAAAAGATCATTGCTTGAATTACTGGGGGAGTCAACCTGGAGACCAGGCAAATGGGAAAAATTGATACAGCCATGCTGCCCACTTAGTTTTAGTTGGAGAGCTTTCTCTCCATTAATATTAGTAGAAAGGTTCTACTGTGATCGTTCAAGCCAAATGGGAAACATAGCAAAAGGTGGACTTTAGTAAATGAGGTAGAGTTCACTATCTTGGGAATTTGATCACAATACTTCATGATTCGCTTCACACTATCGTAGCCAATTCAGCTGCCTGCTTTTGATGATGAGATTCCTGAATTACTCAATAATATGCAAAACTTGTAACTCAAACTAGCACAAAATCTTTGTTATTTTGGCCCATAGATGAAGGTCCGATACTCTTTTGTGCATGGAAATCGACCACAAGCAATGCAGGTGGGAAAAATTTGAAAAGTTAAGCATGTAGACCTAGAGTCAACCTGCACCCATCTTTTCATGGGTACATCGCTCTAACTACAAATTCTGGACAATTTGGTCAATGAAAAATCTGGAGGAAAACACAAATCCTATATTAGAAAAGAGCTGCTTACTTTACTGGATTACAGAAAGATCATCAACTTGCATGAAGTCCTCCATGGCCAATGCAAGTCTCAAGGAAACCTCAAGATTTCTACTAGGCAATAGGCGAGTACATTGCTTGATCTTATGACCATCAGGGCATTTCACAATAAGCTTTTGCGACAATTCAGCTTGGATACAACCATAGGATTTAAGACACGTAAGGGATTGCTAACTAGTATTCCTACAATTATTGAGTTTGTTGGTCGAAAAGTCCATAAGGAATGGCTTCATGACATGCAACTTCTCCCTCCTATTCTTAAAGGACCTGGTGGCATTTGGTGGGATGGTGATGATCAAGAGTTCTCTTATTATGGCACTCTTGCTATCACACCCAAGGAACAGGTTTATGTAGAGCTGATGGACGGATTATGAGGGAATGAGTCATGTATCAACCATGATTCTTAGTATACCCAAATTTGCACCTGATTTGATGAAGCCCCATGATCTAAAAGCTATTTGTCTATTTGGCCTCCAAAGAGCTGTGGCTCTTGAGCTCTTTGATTTATCTCAAGTCTATGCTTCATCTCAAGCCTAGTTCAGGTGAAGCATCATCCATCATTCACACATCATCCGAAGGCAAAGGATGGGCTAAGACAATTATAATCAAGGGAAGGCTTCATTTCTTCAAAGAAGAGGACAAAAGGAAGTAGCAGTCTTCAAGGAGGAGTTTGTAGTTTTTCTCATGGACCAATGGATAAAGAATGACTCTTTTAGAGGATCAATGCAAGAAACTAAGAATTAGGACCACCACATTCTATAGAGATGAATCTCCTCCCAACATTATGTTTGTATATATAGCTGCTCGAATCAATGATGACCACAAATGTAGCTAGAGTCCATATGTGCATGTGCAATCTCCTCTACTCCTTTCATATCTTCCACTAGAGTCTACTAGTGGTTGTAGTGATCTCGACCATTGCTTTAGTGTTGGAGACCTCTTAATCTCCAAATACTTGATCTATACTGATTTAAGAACACATCTATATCAATTATAGACCAAACTTTACACAAATGTTACTTTGATTTACCAAATCATTCATGAACAATTCTCTGAGTGAGAATTTTCCTTCTTCAAGAAGTCTGCTTCAGAAATTGACTTCAATACCTGCACATATCTTCAGATATCTTCAAACTAATGATGCGCAAGTCTTCACACTACCTTTTCACAATCATATCAACCATTGATTCTTCAAAAGAATCATTAAACCTTTGATTTGATCCTTAAGATCAAAGATATGTCAAAAACTGTCTTCCAAGAATGGCGACTTTGACATGGTCAACTTCTTAAGTTGATTTCTCACAGCACAAATCCGGTTTTGCTAAATGCTTTTACCCATAGCTTCCTTACCTTCTAACTTAGATTTTGAATGCTGATTCATTCAAAACTTTACACTATGCATTGAGATCTAAGCAAAACATTGACACGGAAAAGTGCGCGACTTTTAGAAGTCTCTCTGCAGATTCTACATAAAAATGTTCCTATTGATCATTCTCACAGTAGGAAAAAAATGAGATCATAAAATTCTGAACATAGCTTCATACAAAAGGATTTTTGATCCACATGATCAGAATGAGAGAACTCAGAGAAAAACCCGTCGCTAATTTCCTGAGTAAAACTCTCTACACATCTCTCTAAGACACTTGTCTTCAAAATGACTCTCACACATATTTCTTTACATCATTGACTTATATACATATAGTTTTAGACTTATCCCACGTCTATTACATTACTCCTTATCATCCTAAGGATCATCTATACTCAGATTTCAAGAATTTCCTCCTATAATGTACATATGTATACATACTTCACTTCTAAGATCTCTTCACTCTCTCAAGTGTCTTCTTCCACTTCAATCTGATCATAAGCTTGATTCAAGATCTTTATAATCACTAATTTGTGATTGGTTTGTTCCAACATCTCCCCCTCAATCACTAATTGTGATTATTCCATTCTTCTTCACTCCCACCATCTCTTTGAACCTTTGTAGCTTAGGTCCATCCAAGCTTTTTGTCATCATATCTGCAACTTGTTCTTTTGTTGAAGTATACAACACTTCAATCTCTTTATCAAGTACCTTTTCTCTCAAGAAATGATATTGAATTTCCATATGCTTAGTCCTGGCATGAAAAACAGGGTTAGCTGCCAAATACAAAGAACTCATATTGTCTCCAAAAATAATTGGAGTACTCTGATCAGTTCCAAAACTCTTCAACAAGGTCTTTAACCATATTACTTCTTTTGCAGCCTCTACCATTCCTTTATACTCAGCTTTTGTGGATGACAAAGCAACTGTATGTTGCTTCTTTGAGCACCAAGAAACTAGTTTATCTCCAATATAATAGAGATACCCATGAGTGGACCTTCTATCATCTGAATCACTTGCCCAATCTGCATCACTAAACACTTTGATTCTTGTGTCAGAAGTAAATCCATAATACAGACCTTCACTTAGGGTTCCTTTGATTTATCTGAGTACCCTTTGAGCTGCAATCCAATGAGTCTTCTTTGGACAATGCATGAATTGTGATAAAACACCTACTGCATATGATAGATCTGGCCTTGTCAAGGTAGCATAGATTAAACTACCTACCAAACTCTGATATTTCTTCATGTCATTAAATTCTTCACCTCCATACCTGCTCAACTTATGATTTACCTCCAATGGTGTGCTTGAAGGCTTGCAATCCTCCATGTTAAATTTGACTAGAAGATTCTTCAAGTACCTCTCTTGTGTAACATATACTCCATGTTGAGTATACACAATCTGCATTCCTAAGAAATAAGATAAGTTTCCCAAATCACTTATCTTAAACTCCTTCTCTATTTGTTTCTTAAGTTCATTGATTCCTTGAGCATCTGTACTTGTGACAATAATATCATCATCATAAATACACATGTATATGTATGCATTTTCACTTGCCTTTACTAACAAGCTACTATCTACCTTTGATTCTTGAAATCCACAATCATTCAAGAACTTGACAAGCCTGTAATTCCATGTTCTTGGAGCCTGCTTCAACCCATACAAAGGTCTCTTGAGCTTACACACATAATCTGATCCAATTGAATCCATGAAACCTTCAAGTTGCTCCATGTATACTTCATCTGCAATGTATCCATTCAGAAATGCATTCTTCACATCTAATTGTGATAACTTCCATCCCACAAGCTGCAATAGCAATCAATGATCTAATTGTAGACATCTTAGCAACAGGACTAAAGGTTTCATCATAATCTACCCCATAAGTTTGGGCATAACCTTTGACCACAAGTCTAGCCTTGTATCTAGACACCTTTCCATCTGCAAATCTTTTTGTTTTATACACCCACTTACATCCAATGACTTTCTGATTCTTTGGTCTTGGCACCAATTCCCAAGTTTCATTTTCAAGTAGAGCATCATACTCTTCTTGCATTGCCTTCTCCCAATTCTGTTTACCTTTAGCTTCTTCATAAGTGATTGGATCCTCTTCTGTCTTCACAATGTAAGCATAATCTTTTGTTGTTAGAAAAGATATATCATAAATATACCTTATAGGCTCTTTCCTTTCCCTTGAGGATCTTCTGACCTCTACACTTCTTGAAGTCTCAGCCACATTTGATTCTGGATCAAATCTTGGCCCATCTTCTACATTATCCTGCAATTTACTTTTATAGTCAACATCATCAATATCTTCTTCATACACATTTACTTTTGCCTTCCCTTTCCTTTTCTTTTCCTTCATCATTGCTCTTGCAAATTCTACAAGATTTCTATTTCTTCTTTCTGCAACTCCATTCTATTGAGGAGAGTACCTGCAAGTTACTTCTCTCTTTATACCTGCATTCCACAAATAATCATCAAACTCTTTAGAGAAATACTCTCCCCCTCCATCTGATCTCCACCTCTTAAGCTTTTATCCTGTAATCCTTTCTACATAAGCATGATAATGTTTGAATGTCTTGAAGACTTCTGATTTATCCTTGATTACATATAAAGTAATCCATCTGATTGCATCATCAACAAACAACACATAATATCTGGATCCATTTATGCTATAGTCCCTTGAGGGACCCCACACATCTGTATGAACCAATTCAAGCATATTTGAATACTTGTACCTTGATTTATTGTATGAACTTTTGTGTGCTTTACCTAATTGACAAGCTTCACACTTGTACACCATGTGTTGCCCTTCAATTTTTGGCAAACCAAGCATCACTTGATTCTTTGACATTTCCTTTATAGCTCTCTCATTGAAATGACCTAGACTTTTATGCCATAGGTCTAACTCAGACATCTTTTGACTTCCATAAGTAAATAAAGCATGTCCCACATTACCTTGGACTTTGAGAGTAAACAACCTTCCTTCCTTTTTACCTGCAATTATGTTTCTATATCCCTGATTTGGATCTTGCACATAGACACCATCATTTGTGAATCTGACTTCATATCCCTTCTCCACAATTTGCCCTACACTTATCAAATTTTTAGGAATAGTAGGAACATAAAGTACCTTGCTCAAGAGTGTACTTCCACTCTTTGTCTTCACTGATCCAATACTCTCCATTTTATGTTTGGTATTGTCACCTGTTTGAACTGTATGTCCATTCACCTTTGCTTCCATATCCGTCACCAAGGATATATTGCCACTCAGATGATTGCTACATCCTAAGTCAATATAAAACACCCTTCGATCTTCTCCTAATGATTCATCCGTTGCATTCAGGATAAGAGTCATATCATCCTTCTGATTTGATGCATAGTTATAATAATTGTTGTTGTAGGATTGAGGTTGAAAGCTTCTTCCACCCCCTCTAGCATATGATGTCCTACCACCTCTTCCTCTGAAATTGCCTCTTTGGTTTCTGCCTCCTCTACCTCTTTGATTAAAACTGTGATTATTGCTTCCACCATTTTGATTGTTATACCAACAATCATTTGCCAAATGATTGGTACACTACTACTACTACTACTACTACTACTACTACTACTACTACTACTACTACTACTACTACTACTACTACTACTACTACTACTACTACTACTACTACTACTACTACTACTACTACTACTACTACCACTGCTACTACTACTAGCACTCCTACTACTACTCCTACTGTTATTGCTACTACTATTGTGAGTGCTACTGCTATTGCTACTCCTCCTCCTCCTCCTTCTCCTACTACTACTACTTCTACTACTACTACTACTAATACTTTACTACTACTACTACTACTACTACTACTACTACTACTACTACTACTACTACTACTACTACTACTACTACTACTACTACTACTACTACTACTACTACTCCTCCTAGTCCTCCTCCTCCTCTTACTACTACTACTACTACTACCACTACTACTACTACTACTACTACTACTACTACTACTACTACTACTACTACTACTACTACTACTACTACTACTACTACTACTACTTCTGCTACTATTACGACTACTACGACTACTACTACGACTACGACTACGACTATGACTATGACTATGACTACAACTACCACTACCACTACGACTAAGACTACTACTACTACTACTACTACCACTACCACTACCACTACCACTACCACTACCACTACCACTACCACTACCACTACCACTACCACTACCACTACCACTACTACTACCACTACTACTACTACTACTACTACTACTACTACTACTACTACTACTACTACTACAGCTACTGCTACTGGTACTGCTACTGCTACTGCTACTGCTCCTACTGCTACTGCTCCTACAGCTACTGCTACTACTACTACTACTACTACTGTTGGTGCAGACCAATCACCAATTGAATGTTTGGAAGATTAAAGAATGAAGGAAGATTCAATTCTTGAAGCTTGGAAGAAGGATACATTCGGAGGATATGAGGAATCTACACATATGTACATTAGTATAGTTATAGTTCACTTAGATCTTTGATTAGTCATAGACTTGTACAAATTTCTCTATAAATACCTTGAAAATGTCGAGGCGTGTTATGAGAGCATATGAAAGAATAGATGAGTGAGTATAGAAGTCAAGAAAGGAGAAGTTAGATGTCATGAGACATGTGAAATGTTAGTTGAGTTTTCCTCTCATCACTCAACTAAAATTTTCTGAGTAATCGAAGAAATATTGCGCCCGATGTTTCTGTGTCTGCTCCGTCTGTGTTAGATCATTTGTGAAATCCTTGTGAGGATATCTAAGTTCATAGTTAATGAGTCTATGACTTGAGTTTCAGAGTCTAATTGTAAACAGGCTAGGAGAATTGTTAATAGGAACATTCATATGTGATGTGTGTTCACAGTCTTCTGAAACAGGCGCAGATTTTGAGTTCAATGAAATGAGTAGTGCTCAGTGCACAGTGTAAAGTTTTACACATATGATAGCTCAAAATCTAAGTTGAGGGATAAGCTATCTACAGCCAAAAGGATTTGATAAAACGGGTTCGACATTGTGAGAACTAAAGTTAAGAAGTTAGGGGTGTCCAAATCAACTTCTCAGAAGTGCAGATTTAGATATAGATAACTTGTGAAGTTGATTTCTCAAGTTATACTAAACCTTTTGAAGAAATTTAACTTGGAGGAAGTGTGCAACTTCTAGGCGACACTCTATACAAGATTTCATAGAAAACTTTACATGTTTGATAGGTCAATGAGAAGAAATTGTGCAGCAGACTTTCTGTGTTTTATCTTCTTCAGAGAATTTTTCAACTTTTGATAATTTGGAGATTGAACCTCTAATTTGGTGAAGATTTTGACTTACTCTTGGTATAGAGGTGCTCTAATCATAAGAGTAGGTTATTCTTTTGGACATTAACACTCTCCATCAGTGGTATCAGAGCAGGAGACATCAAAATCAAGGAAAGGAGGATCCCGAATGCTGCAGATTCAAGAAATTCAACAACTGAAGAACTAAAAGGTGAAAGCTTGAAGGCAAAGCTTGAGGAGGAGACTATACGACATCAAGAAAGACAAAAGGAGTCTAATTCGAAGCAAAGGTACATATATCATTTATAAAGCTTGAAGATTTCAATACATAGGTGGACACAAGATGGGAGATTCTCTACAGATAGAGAAATTGGATAGGGAAAACTATCCTGCATGGTCTATGAGGATGGAAGCTCATCTTATGAGCAAAGATTTAATAGCCTACATCACAGGAGAAGAAGAGAAGCCAGAGTTCAGAGATCCTAGTGTTCCAACTAGGGAAGAGTTAGCAGATTTGAAAAATTGGATGAAGCAAGATGCTCAAGCTAGGAGCATTATATATATGGCAGTCAATGATTACTTGTTACCTCATATTCGAGGTCTTGAAAGTGCAACTGATATTTGGAATGCTTTGGAGGAGCATTTCCAGAATACTACTAAGTCAAGGAAGGCATCCTTATGGGCAGAGTTTACCACCTTTAAGAAGAAGGCTTCTCAATCCATTTCAGACTATGTGACAAGAATGAAAGATATTGCAGATGCTTTAGGAGTTGTTGATGAAGACATTGAGGAGGATAAATTGGTAAGGCAAATCCTTACAGGTTTAAGAGGTGATGACAAATGGAAGCCATTCATTTTGTCTACAGAGTTATCACTTGATCATTTCACTCCTGATTTAAATCAGTTGTTAGGTCATATGCTAACATTTGAGCAGGATGTTAAAGGAGATGGTGACAAGAGTGCAGGTCATGCAATGTACTCAAAGGACAAGAAGAAGAATAGCAAAGGAAAGCAACAAGCAAATGAAGATGAAGGAACAACTAGTCAAGCCAACTTCCTAAGAGGAAGAGGAGGTGGCAAAGGTAGAGGAAGAGGCAGGAACAACAAAGATGGAGGCAAAGCTTGCTGGATTTGTGGTAAGACAAATCACTTAGCTAATGATTGTTGGCACAATACTCAGAGTAATAATGGATATAGTCAAAACTATAATGCAAGAGGAAGAGGTGGCAGAAATCAAAGAGGTAATTTCAGAGGCAGAGGTAGTAGGGGTTATTTTGGAAGAAATGCAGGTAGAGGATTCCAAAGTCAACAATATAACAATACCTACTACAATTATGCTTCGGATCAAAAGGATGATTCAACATTGATAATGAATGCAACTTGTGAAAGGCAGAGTGAAGATCAAAGAGTTTTCTACATTGATTCAGGGTGTAGCAATCACCTAAGTGGCAATATAGCTTTGATGACTGATTTGGAGAATAAGGTTTTTAATCATGTTGTTCAAACAGGTGACAACACAAAGCACAATGTCAAGTCAATTGGATCAGTGAAGGCTAAGGATGGTAGTACCTTATTGAGTAAGGTTCTGAATGTTCCTACAATTTCTAAGAATTTGATAAGTGTAGGACAAATTGTTGAAAAGGGATATGAAGTAAGGTTCACTAATGATGGAGTATATGTGGAAGACCCTAGTCAAGGGTATAAACAGATTGTTTCAGGGAAGAAAGAAGGAAGATTATTTACATTGAAGATTCAAGGCAATATTGGTCATGCTATGTTCACATATGGAGGACATAAGATCTCTGAGTTAGATCTTTGGCACAAGAGGCTTGGACATTTCAATGAAAGAGGTATTAAAGACATGATTAACAATGGTTCAGTGCTTGGATTGCCTAATGTTGCAGGTCAACATATGACATACAAATGTGAGGCATGTCAATTAGGTAAAGCTCATAAGCATTCCTATTCCAAGCATGGTTTTATGTACTCAGAGAAGCTGGAATTGGTACACACAGATGTGTGGGGACCATCAAAGGATTTCAGTATAAATGGGTCAAGGTATTATGTGATTTATGTTGATGATGCTACTAGATGGATCACTATTTATGTGATCAAAGATAAGTCAGAAGTGTTTAATACATTTAAACACTATCATGCATATGCAGAAAGAATTACAGGACATAAGTTGAAAAGACTAAGGTCAGATGGAGGGGGAGAGTATTTCTCTAATGAGTTCAGTGATTACTTGTGGAATGCAGGTATAAAAAGGGAAGTTACTTGCAGGTACTCTCCTCAACAAAATGGTGTAGCAGAAAGGAGAAATAGAACTCTTGTTGAGTTTGCAAGATCCATGATGAAGGAGAAAAATTGCCCTAATTATTTGTGGGCTGAGGCTGTAAATACAGCTACTTATTTGGTCAATAGGTTACCATGTAAAGCCTTGCAGGGTATGACACCATATGAGACTTGGTGGGGTAAGAGACCTACCTTGGATCATTGCAGAGTTTTTGGATGTGTGGCATATGCATATGTGCCATCACAATTAAGGCACAAATTGGAACCTAAAGCTGAAAAATATGTTTTCATTGGTTATGATGATAAGCAGATGGGTTATAGATTGTGGAGTCCATCTACAAAACAATTCATGGTTTCTAAAGATGTTACATTTGATGAGCAAAGTAATTGGTATGCAGGTACAATCAATATCAATACAGGTGATGAAGAAGAAGTGAGTCAAAGGAAAGGTAAATCAAAGGTTCAGATATTTAATGAACAAGAGAATAATGAAGTGCAGGTTGAAGTGGAAGAAACACCAAGATTTGATCCTGAATATGAAGAACCAGAAACCTCAAGAAGTGGAGAACTTATGAGGTCTACAAGGAAAAAATGGCAACCTACAAGGTATAGCTATGATACTTCATTTCTGGCTACCAAAGATTATGCTTATATGATGAAAACAGATGAAGACCCTTCTACATTTGAAGAGGCAAAAGGTAAGGAAAAATGGGAGAAAGCTATGCAGGAAGAATATGATGCACTATTGGAAAATCAAACTTGGGATTTGGTTCCTAAACCAAATAGTCAGAAAATTATTGGATGCAAGTGGGTTTACAAGACCAAGAGGTTTGCAGATGGAAGTGTGTCTAGATACAAAGCTAGACTTGTTGTCAAAGGGTTTGCTCAGACATATGGTGTTGACTATGATGAGACTTATAGTCCTGTGGCAAAGATGACAACCATCAGGACACTTATAGCTATTGCTGCATGTAAAGGTTGGAAGTTATGTCAACTTGATGTGAAAAATGCTTTTTTGAATGGTTATATTTCAGATGATGTGTTCATGGAGCAACCTCAAGGGTTCAGAGATAAAAGGTATCCAGATCATGTGTGCAAGCTCAAGAGAGCTTTGTATGGCTTGAAGCAGGCCCCAAGGGCATGGAATTATAGACTTGTAAAGTTCTTGAAAGAACTTGGATTTCAGGTGTGTAAAGCAGATAGTAGCTTGCTTGTCAAAGCAAGTGATAATGGTTTCATATACATGTGCATATATGTTGATGACATAATTCTTACAGGTACAGATGAGGAAGGAATACAAAGACTAAAGAAGCAAATGGAAAAGGAGTTCAAAATAAGTGACTTGGGAGACTTGTCATACTTCTTGGGCATGGAGATTACATATACTCAACATGGAGTATTTGTGACTCAAGAAAGGTATTTGAAGAACTTGTTAATCAAGTTTAAAATGGATGATTGCAGGGTAGCACTTACACCAATGGAGGTGAATCACAAATTGAGTAAATTTGGAGGTGAAGAATTCAAGGACATGAGACAATATCAGAGTTTGGTTGGTAGTCTTATTTATGCTACTTTAACTAGGCCTAATTTATCATATGCAGTAGGGGTTTTGTCTCAATTTATGCATTGTCCTAGGAAAGAGCATTGGATTGCAGGACAAAGAATGTTGAGGTACATTAAGGGTACACTCAATGAAGGTTTGTATTATGGGTTCACATCAGATACAAATATCAAGATCTATAGTGATGCAGATTGGGCAGGTAATCCAGATGATAGAAGGTCAACCTATGGATACATGTGTTATGTGGGAGATAAACTTATCTCATGGTGTTCCAAGAAGCAACATACAGTTGCTTTGTCATCTACAGAAGCTGAAAATAAAGGCATGGTTGAAGCTGCAAAGGAAGTGATTTGGCTCAAGACCTTGATGAAGAGTTTTGACATTGTGCATGGGATACCAATTATATATGGAGATAACATGAGTTCATTGTATTTAGCTGCTAATCCTGTTTTTCATGCCAGGACCAAACACATTGAGATACAGTATCACTTTCTAAGAGAGAAAGTGATGGATAAGGAGATTGAAGTCATACATACTTCAACTAAAGATCAGATAGCTGATATGCTTACAAAGGGCTTGGATGGACCAAAGTTATAGAAGTTTAAAGACATGGCAGGCATAAAAAAAAAGGATAAGAGAAACCTCAATTGATGATTGAGGGGGAGTTGTTGGTGCAGACCAATCACCAATTGAATGTTTGGAAGATTAAAGAATGAAGGAAGATTCAATTCTTGAAGCTTGGAAGAAGGATACATTCAGAGGATATGAGGAATGTACACATATGTAAATTAGTATAGTTATAGTTCACTTAGATCTTTGATTAGTCATAGACTTGTACAAATTTCTCTATAAATACCTTGAAAATGTCGAGGCGTGTTATGAGAGCATATGAAAGAATAGATGAGTGAGTATAGAAGTCAAGAAAGGAGAAGTTAGATGTCATGAGACATGTGAAATGTTAGTTGAGTTTTCCTCTCATCACTCAACTAAAATTTTCTGAGTAATCGAAGAAATATTGCGCCCGATGTTTCTGTGTCTGCTCCGTCTGTGTTAGATCATTTGTGAAATCCTTTTGAGGATATCTAAGTTCATAGTTAATGAGTCTATGACTTGAGTTTCAGAGTCTAATTCTAAACAGGCTAGGAGAATTGTTAATAGGAACATTCATATGTGATGTGTGTTCACAGTCTTCTGAAACAGGCGCAGATTTCGAGTTCAATGAAATGAGTAGTGCTCAGTGCACAGTGTAAAGTTTTACACATATGATAGCTCAAAATCTAAGTTGAGGGATAAGCTATCTACAGCCAAAAGGATTTGATAAAACGGGTTCGACATTGTGAGAACTAAAGTTAAGAAGTTAGGGGTGTCCAAATCGACTTCTCAGAAGTGCGGATTTAGATATAGATAACTTGTGAAGTTGATTTCTCAAGTTAT